>WBNO01030021.1:293-12959 GCA_013400575.1 Peucedramus taeniatus
AGTAACTCATTATAATACAACTTTATTTCACTTTGCATCTTTAATGCAAACCAACACCCACACTGCTTCCCTGGCTTAAGCACCCCAAGACAGTCAATGCTAAGCAGAAAATTGCAGAAGATGGAGGGGTAGCAGGCACTGCATCCCTGTCCCATCTACCTCTACAGCAAGCAGGGGTGCAGAAAGGACAGGAACACAGGCACTTCAGGCAACAATTTTGGAAGGACCAAATGTCCATGCACCTAACGTACCTTTATGTTTTGTGGTATTTCAAATTACCGTCATTATCTAGTTTCTTCCAAACTAGAACCAGCGACTGAAGCACTGAGGTCTCCTGGATAGCCAGCATGACACACCTGAAAAGACTTTGAGTTACAAAGACTTTTTGATTAGCCTAGAAAATCTTACATATATATATAGCTGACAAAATAATCACAGCTGTTCTGAAATGACAGCTGTAATTTGAAGAGGTAAATCAATGGAACCTGCAATCTTTAATCGGCTTGCTCTAAAAACATCATTCCACAAACAAAGACTGAAAACCTTTTTCATATTTGCTCATGTCCATGTCTCTATTTGGGCACATAGGACAGTCAATTTCCTTCTGAACTGCAATGCAGGAGCCACAAGACTACACAGAAGTTTTGAGGCAAGTGCATTTCAACAACATCTAAGAAGTTGCTGTGGACAGCTTACATACGAGTTTTCTGCTTCAGGACTGAAAAGGCTTTGATAAGCTTCCTAATTTTCTGCAACTATTAATATTTGCATTTCATTTTTTTAAATACTTTATTAATTAGCTCCTAGGTCATCAGCACCTAGGACTCAGATCAAGAAGCCTATCTAGATCACTGTTACAAAACAAATGTTTTGTTTGGTGAAACACATTGCATGTGGTCAGATGAGTTGTTCAGATACATAAAATTACAAGCTGAGGTTTTCTGACATTAGCCCCAAATCTTTCTTTATTTGCAGAGAAGATTAAATTCTTGTGCATTCTTTCTCAGTATTGTGATGTCCACGGAGAGAGATTGATGTTCCTTAAACAGACCAACAGTGTAATTCAGACAGTTTATTAATACTAACCATTCCTTCATTAACAAACCTTCTCTCAGAGAGATACTAGGAATCTGCAACTCACTTTCACTAAGGAAAGAGATTTTGTATTTTTCATACTGTTTTTTTTCCTAAAACTTCCAAAAGTTCCAAAATCAGGTAAGTTCCTGATATCATCTTTATTGCAGAGATATTAGGGAGAAACCCAGGGAAATAATTTCTGTTCCAGTAATGTGGAAAAGTTCTTTGCTGCTGAATCACATTTTTTTTAGGGGTAGCCCTGTTAACAACCCTATCTACATCTTACCGAAGAAGAAAATTAACCGCAAGCCTGGTTGAAAAGGGATAGATACAAAGGAAAACTTGAAGGGGAAATATGGAAATCTATTTTTTAAAGCTGTTGCATTTTCTGAGCTAGCATCTCTTTAAATATGACTGTTGTACAAGAATACACTGATGTGATTTAAAAATAAAAGGACTAGCAAAATAATAGTGGTTTTCATTATTTCTCCTTTGGGAATTTCTGTCTTTTTTAGTAGATTCTAGTTTCATTGTTAGCAGACAAATGTTGAACAGTAAACAAAGCATTTGTTCCTAAATTAAATGAAGTGTTTGAATGATGCAGCTATAATGCTCACTCCTCTGCTGAGAGCAAAGGGTTAATCAGTGTGAAATACAACCTCTATGTGAGGGAAGAGGGATTGAATTTCAGAAGGCAAGGCCTTAACAGCAGATCCTGACTCAGACATGCTTGTACTGATTCAGCCATAGCATTCACTTGGAAAGCTTTACATCATGGCCTTGGCAGACTCCAAGGCTTTCCCAGTGCAAGCTGCTATTCTTCCTTTAGCTTACCAAAAATAGCCATGCATAGATTTAGTGTACTTGGTTTGCTGGTGTTTACAGGCATAAAGGTGTTTCCATGTTTGCTCTGGGCAGTCAGAGACTGCTACAGTTTAGAGACAAATGGGGAAAATACGGAATTTCTTTGCAGGCAGAGACATCCACTTCAGATTTTGGTACTTTGCAGATTCTAAGCATCCAACCCATTGCACTGGCCCCATCATGCACATTTGTGTTCCCAGCTCAGACCCATCCTTTCTGGATGGTTGTGGTCATTTCCAAGCAGCTAGTTGTTCCCCTTCCCACAAGTCTTGTGGTACACTGACCATCAGAGCAGACTTTCTTCAAAGTGAGGAGCCAAATTCTTGCTTCAAAATGTTAAACAAAATACCCTCATCTGCTACACGAAGGGATGAGCATCATAACAACATCTCCCTATAAATCTGCTGACCTTTTTTCAGGCCCTCTTCCTACAGCCAGGAGGACAGATCCTCAGCTGCTGTCACAGCTGTCATACATCATAGCTCCTGGGCAAATAAAGATTCCTTTTGCTTCATGTACTGTGATATGAAGTGACTGACACACCCCAGTGACAAGGATCCTTGGGTATGTAGCACGGAAAATTTTGAAAGGAGACCAGCAAGATGCCTAAACCACGACAATCTTAATGCTCAGCTGCCAACACAGGTATCCCTGGCATACTTCTTATCTGGGGGACACAGAAAACACCAGCATGAGCATCTTGCCCACCACAGGGCTTCCTAAAGCAAGATATCTAAAAGACAGTGTTCCTGCCAACATCCAGGCTTGCAAGGTAGTCTGCAATTTTAGAAGTAAAATACAGTTGTTCCTTGACTGTAGAAGGCAGTTGGCAATAGCAATGAGCTCTCAACAAGGTTTTCCTGAGACAGTTTACCTAAAACAAATCACAGCACAGTTACAACAAGAGGTTAGCACATATTTTTGCTTGAGCTCACTACCAGCTGGCTTTGTTAACTTCCTAACAGAACTGCATGCTCTGCCTCCAAGTCCAGGGTGGGTGCAGCAATCATCTCTGATAAAAAGAAAGTACCTAAAAATCTGGTAGCTTTTAGCCCATTTTTTTTTCACGGAAATTATCTGGATATCATCTCAAGGTCCAGAAGACTGGTAAATGGAATAATTTACTGCAAAATGTCACAAGATGTCATAGCTCTCTTTGCTGTGCTACTTGTGTAATTGGTCATAACCACCCAACCCCTATGGCAAAAATCTGGAGAGAAAGAAAGACCAAAGTACCATGGTCAAATGGTGTGTCAATAACGTGTACCTGCTCTTCATCCTTCTCCCACCATCAGGGAAGAACACTGACAAGCATTAGCCTAAAACTCAGCTTGAATCTCAGCTGGAGCATGAGTCCTGCAGTCCTGCTGTGATGGCAGTAGGGAGAGTGTCTCAGGCAGGTCACCTAAAGAATGCAAAGATGTTGAGCCGATTTGTGCCTGGGAAATGGTTTACTTTTGGTTATAGGAAAGGAAGTTGAGCATGTTGTCTAGCAGGGAGGTTGAGTGCCCCATTTACTGACTGGTGTTTTTGTGAAATTTTGTTATCTAGAAACAATTAGGAGAAAGTTCATGTTCAGATAATTTTATCCCATGTTCTTCCCCTTTTTTTTTTTTTTTTTTTTGGTATTAATTTACAGAAGACCTCACAGAAGGTGTGGGGACGTTTAGGTTGTACGTTAGGAAGCAATTCTTCACAGAAAGGGTGACTAGACATTGGAACAGACTACTCAGGGAGGAAGTGGAGTCACCATTGATGGAAGTGTTTAAGAAAAGATGGGCGTGGCACTTAGGGCTATGGTCTGGTTGACACTCTGGTGATTGGTCATAGGTTGGACTTGATAACAGAGTTCTTTTCCAATCTAATTTATTCAGTTATTCACTTTCCAAGTGGAACAAAACACGTATATCCTCCTGTAATACCATTTATCCCCATGCCCCGCCTGTTGCACACTCTTCTCCTAACAGCATGGTCTCTTAATTCATTATCTAATACCTTCCTTTGCTATTTTCCTTTCTTTTTACACATGTTGCTCATGAGACATGTAAAGGAGAGGAGATCTGTTAAATGTGACAAAAGGCAGTTTCTTTCACTTAATTCAAAGCACAGGATGGAAGGCTCTGTATATGCATTTGTCTGTACCTAGACACATGCACATATATATCCGTGTGTGCATATTTTGCTTTCAGAATTTTTTTTCAAATGTATCCCTAAATGCTGACAATGCAAAACCAACAGCCCTATGCAACTCTGGAAAGTTAGAAAGTGTAAGTTTGGCAGCCAGCACCAACCTTAATAACCAGAAATAACTGCCTGGGTCTGAATGAAGCATTTTCTCATCAGGATGCAGCACAAGAATGTAGGGCGAGGAAAATGAGGAGTGTGAGGATATGAAACAAACAATAAAATGGAAAAATGTCATCTGTGCTCTGGCCTTCCCTTCTGCTTCTCACAGCCCACTCCAAGCAATGCATTTGGGATATGCGGCAGGCTGTGCACAGAGCAGGGGTAGCATGCACGCAGCTAAACACATCTGGTTAGCAGTTGCCTGGTTTTGTGCTGCAAGCCAGCCAACAACATCCACATTTCTAAGCCAGCCCTCTGCCATTGTTACAGAGTGGTTTATGACTTCACTTTTCCTTTGTAATAAGTTAATTCTTCTTCCCAACAGTACTGTTTTTACTCTTTCATCTTTGCCTCCCTGTAGCCTTCATCCACACATGCATACATAGAGTCAGACTCAGGGTGATTGAGAGGGAATTGTTTGCATAGGAGAATTTGATACAAGTACCTTGTCTGAAATGTTACACACCTTCCCCTCTTAAGGCTGTTCCTGACAAAGCAAACCATATTTATTTAGGTGCATAACAGTGGTTTGCAGGCCTGATTTTGGCATCAAAGAGGAAAACTGTGACTCAGTACTTCCAGATACAAGACAAGATGGATGTTGATGCTATTTTCTTTGCTAAAGACATGGTTATGTAAGGACGTGCAGAAAAGTAGATGAACTCCCTTTGTTAGATTAGCCTCACTGAGCCAGGAGCAGCCCATCTGTCCTTTTCCTCTTCTCTATCATCCATGCCATCAAGAAAGTGGCTAGGGACAGTGTCCTGATCTTCAGTTATTTAATAGAGATGGTGGTAAGGAAAAAAGTCATCCCACAGTCATCACCTGTTGCTGCTCTCAATTTAATTATCTCTACTTTTTAATCCTGCTAAGAAACGGAGGATTCGATGTGGCTGAAAGTCACTGGCTATAGCACAAGGAAGCTCAGATAAACAGAAGAAAATAGCCAAGTGGGCAGACAGGTAAGGCTGTCCATGCAGAGGACAGAAAGAAAGATCAGAGAAGAAAACTCTTTCTGGGTTCTGAAGGTTACACCAGACAAAGAACAGGGACACAGCCATGGAAATACAGCTGTGCACATGGAAGATGTGATAGACTGGCAAAGTCAAATTGCTTTAGAAGCAAAATTAACGCTGATTACTTGATGCAAGACGTCACTCAAACCAATCAAATTGTTATTTTCGGAAATCATAAATTTATATCCAGAGTCAGTTTGTCACTCATTATAGACTTGTAAGAATGATTAGAAAATGAACTTAATAAGTAAATCTTAACCTCTTTTTAATTTAATAGCTTAAAATAGAAGATGATCTCATCTGGCTCTTACATGACCTCTGACCACATCATAGGTAATTAATTTCATTCTCATCCTTACAGCTAGCATTGGTCCCAGTCTAATTATTTCTGATGTTAACATATCTGAAATCTCCCTGCTACCATCTTTATCTGGATGAGGAGTACTATATATAATACCCCAGTATGGAACCTCTATATCTCACTCTTTGCTTGCTTCCCAGGGCAGAGTAATGCTGTGCTGATCACAAATTACATAAAGTAGAAGAAAGAGTAATCCTTAAGAATCCTTATACAACAATAAAAGAGGTGTAATCCAGAGTAGACATGTGATTTCTCCTAATTACAGGGTGAATTATTTTGGTGGCTACATATAATAGATGGAAAATTGTTACACAGACCACTTTCATCAGGCCTTTACACTGACTTGAAAAGTTGATCTTGCTGGAAAATGCCCTGCTGAAGGGACTTCAGGGTTCAGTTAGGTGGATTTTCTTTGTGTATTGCATATATATAGACTCATCCTGGGAATCCAATTTTAAGATGTTACCAGGAAAGACAGCACTATTAAGCTATGCAGAAGTAGGCCCAGTCATTACTAAAATACCACTTAAAACACATTTTGAATGGGGTTCTTAGGTGCATATCATTTCTTTTGACTACACAAGGACATATTTTTCCCACAAGCATATGCCTTTTTTTCTGAGTGAAATATTCCTCTCTTTCTAAAAATTACTGCAGTAAAGATGGAATGGGTCTTTACATGGAAGAAATACAGATTATTCTGTATCTTCAAAAGGCAAACCATATTGGAGAAAAAAAACTCTTCAGAAAACATTTTTTTTTTAATTTAAAAGCCAAACCAACAGTTTTTAAAAGGAAACATTTTCTAAGGGAAGTCACTGTAACATGAATGTAGCAGTGAACTTACTTTACCTTTAAATTTACTTTTACTTTTACTTTACTTTACCTTTACTTTTCCTTACTTGGAGACACAGGCATTTGAAAAGTTGTTGAAATCTGTACTTCTTAAGCCTTCTTTTCAAGGGAATAAGTAAAAGAAACTCATGGGATTCAAGTGTCCAATAGGTTAAGAGTAGTTTTACTTAATACATTGTCCTGCTTTGCTGGAAGAGAATGATGATCTCATTGGTGCAAAAAGAGATCTTTTTGATTTGCTTTCAGCTCATCCATGCTTCATAGCGCAATTCTCTATTTCTTTCTCTCCATATGCAGGAAAATAGTAATAAATGCCATTGTGACACATTTTCAGAAAGTGACAACATGGTTTAGAAGCTGTCAGTACCTAATGAAGCATTTCAGCTCTATTTTATAAGCTGTGATTATTGTGATCATTTTTACTGATACAGATATAGATTTGACATTAGCAGCCTTTTAGCCTTTTAAATAATCTGGTCAGCAAAATTGCCAGTATTAGTTCAATTTAACCATTTCTTTACAGATTTTCTGGTGGATTTTTTAATCTTATGGTTTCTCTTATGGGTATGTGTTGCTGCTTTCTTGTAGGAAACAGAGCAGAGAAGACTTGGAAGATATTCAGCAAACCTAGTTACAAACTCAGGGACATCCTATTACTTACTATATTTCGTCATGGCATCATATAAGTAACACTGACAGAAAGGCTCTGACCCAAGAATTAAAGCAGAGACCAGAAGTATTGCTCATAGTGCTTTCAGATTATAAAAATATTTGTTTAATTGTAACTCATATATATCTTGACATGACAGGAGCAATAACAAGCTGCTGCTGAGCTGGTGTGGGGAGAGGGACAGTGCAGAAGCTGTGTGAGCAAGCACAGCTATGCAAGGCACACACACCTAGCTTGGGCATGAAGGTACAAGAAACTACAAACATAGATAATTACAGAATAACTTGGGTTGGAAGGGACCCCACTCTCAAGGCTGGTCAGGTTATATAGGGATCTGTCCACCAAGGGTGTACTTTCATACTTTCAGAGTGATGGCTTGCTCTTACTTTGCTTGGTAGACATTTGATTTGGGTCTGAATGAGACCTTATGTGAGTAACCACAACAGTGAGTGAAATATTTGAATGTGTGATTTCCCTTAAGCATGAAGGTGGCCTGCTGAATTTCAGTTGCCTCCAAAATATCCCCATTTGTACTGGACTGATTGCACAAGATAGCTGTGCAGTCTGACACACAACATAGGTGAACTACATCAGCAGTGTGTTAATTTGCTCATAACAAAAGTCCCCGAAACACTGGTTGATCCCCACCCCTTGATCACCAACAAAATTTTTCTGTTAATCTCAAAGATAAACAAGCAAATGATGTGTGATTTGTCTAAAGATTTTGTCTTACTTAGTAAAATGGAACTAATTGCTCCAGGCTGGAGATCTATAATGAGGCTTACTTTTGAAGCAATTTTGAACAGTGTTTTTCAGACCAAGAATTGTTTTGTGTGTGTTTGTGATACATTTAGTTGGATTTCAGCTTGGTTCTGCCATTCTGCCATATTAAGTACAGCCTTTTCAAGAAAATATGGGTCTGTCTGCTCTTTTTTCATTTTGAAATCAGGGTGTTTGCCCAAACAGCCAAGCACAAGATGTTACACAACTCTGAACCTGAATGCAGCTGGGTAAGGGCTGTAAATGATGACCACAAGGTAAGTGCCACAACATTTGCACATCTGTGCTAGATGTTCATGCCATGCATGAAATACTTTCCTAGACCCACACAGTGCTGATGATAAGTCTTGCACCAGGAGACACCAAATTCAAATGAAAGTTAATGATTCATACTTATTTGTGTCTGTGCCTTTGTGTGTGTGTGTGCACAGAGATACTCATGCATATAAAAAAATAAATGCCAGCTCCAATTTTTAGGTAACTCAGTTTTCTACAAATGCTGGTTTGTGCCTCATTCTGGAATCCACCTACAGATAACCAAGAAGTAAAGAATCCTGGAAAACTGTCATAGCAACATTTCATTTTGCTGTTGGGAAGCCTGTGCAATATTGGTACCTTGTTTCAAAACTGACATCCAAAAAATCAAGTTCAACATCCAGGACCTGTTCAGTGCTTTTCTGAATCAGGGCCATACACTATAACAGTCACTTGCTTGTGCTCTTGCTGCACGGCCTACTTTTAACCCATGAAACGCATTCTCAATAAAAATTGATAAAATTGCATTTTCATTATTAATGAAATTAATGAATTTGTGTAAACAAATTTTTCCTGTAAGAAATGATAACATGAACTTCATTCCTGGAATAACGAGTACAACCCCCTGTCAGATTTCAAGGATCTTGTTTTCACTTTCCAGTTACTGTACAAATGAAATAATCATGAATGCCCAATGAATCACTACACTAAGTCAAAAGGGATTTTAAATTATAAACAGTTCATTGCACCACTAAATTTACGACTACCTACCAGAGTTTACATAGGGAAGCACAATAGATCAGCTGCTAATTAAGGACTAAACACCCAGCTGAAGCAGATACAGTGAAAACATTCCCTTTCAGACAAGCTAGTGGCCCAGTTCCAAAGATCATGTTTGGGTCTGTTGTCCAAAGCAGGAACACCTTTTATCTTCAAGTGGAACCAATTGATGAAATCAGAAGTACAGCTCTAGTGCAAAGAGATTGCAGTATTGTTGCTTAAAGTATTCATTGTACATATTGTCTACTTCAACAAAATCTCGCAAGTGTCCTTTTCCCTCTTTTTTCTTCCCAAAACTGCTGTGACTCTATTGGAGCCCCAGACAGTGGGCAAACTCTCCCTACAGAGTAGCCAGAATACTTACCCCTGCATAGTGATACCCTTGTGCCTGAACCAGAAAGTTGTGGCCATAGCTCTGTTCCTCCAGACAGGCTCTCATACATTCTCCAAGCAGAGCACTCGTCTTCTCCCACTGCCATTTGCACCCAGAAATGCCAGCCTGGAGTTTCATGTCCATTCAGGATCAGCGCTCAGGACCTTGCATTGCTGTCCACATATTGCCCATAACCCCACAGTTGCTCTGTCTCTCTGTGCTGTTCGACATAAAAAGACCAAAGCACTCAGAAGTCAAGACCTGTTATTATATTTTCTTATGGCTCTGCAAGAAGTTTAGGTTGGTCTACACTTGTGCTCATTATCAGGACTGAGTGTAAGAACTGCTATGCAGTGACCAATTATAATCTCTCTCTGCTTTTGATGGCAGATTTTCTATATTCAAAGTATATATAGAGAAATATTTTAGTGGTTTTTTAAACACTTGTCTTTCAGTATTGATCCTAGACATAGAGTCATCTCTTCAGTCACTTTCCAACTTGAATTTGTAAGGAAGGCAAAGAACTACTCATCGTTTACTCATGGTCTTTTTTACACGGTGCTCAGCCTCAGAGAGGACAAATATTCATGAAGAGTCTTTGGACAAGTTGAAGGGAAACTGGCTGAAAAGGACATAAACACTGGAAAACTCATTTGGGTTTTTTCGTCCCATAGATCCAGCCACTCTCAGTTTAAAATTAGTGCATGTGTCCTTTTATGCCGCTGGACTCTTGCAGACAGCAACCCTACATAGCATGTGTACCATTTCTCTTTTTTGCCCTCTTTTTCTCTCTCACATAAACCAAAACACAGACAGACAGGGACACACACACAGGTGCACACACGCACACAGAATAACAGCTTGTCAACAGCTTTAGCAAAGTAAAATACAAATTATAATTAGAAACATGTGACCTTAGAAAAGCGGCACCGAAAGTAAAAGGTCATCTTTTTTTCCAAATGACCTAATTAGAAAAGCCTGGAGTGTTGGCTACAATGTAGTGGTATTACACAGCTTTTTAACATAGACTTTCTGTTTTAAAACAATGCAACTTATTGCTCATAAAGAAAAACAAAAAAAAAGAAACAAAAAATCCCTGGCATTTAATACTGGTAAAATTAGGCCTCACAACACCTGCCTCAAGTAATCACCAGCCTTTTAGATCTATCAAATAAGCACTGTGTATTTGTCATCCTATAATGACCATCAAGAAACCAGCACCAGGACAGCTGCCAACTCATGAGAGACACTCCTCACATGAAGGAGGTAGGCACAGGTGGCTCCACAACCCTTGCCTGTACCATCTAGCAAGGTGAGCATCCTCACCTTGGCTGAGCCAAAGACNGGGGGGGGGGGGGGGGGGAGGAGGGAGCGATGAAGTGAGAAGGAAAGGACCCAGAAGCATTAAGAAATGCAGAAAAATATGGATAAAGGAAGGTAGGGGTCACTGTGCAAAAAAAGGAATGGATGATTATTTCTTGTCCACAGTCATCTCAAAAAAAGAAGATCATGGGCTGCAGCCAAGGGTTTTCCCCAGCTTAGTTTCACATACTCACTTCTTACTCCACGTTCTTGTTTAATAATTTTCTTTGTTCTGGTGAACATGCATGCCATTTATTCCTGCAAAACTATTAATCCTAATTTATTCATTGCTTAGAGAAGCTATATTTAGTTTCAAATAAATCAAACCTCTCAGGCTTGTCAGTTTTAAACAGTTTAATTATGGCAGCTATTCCCGCGCTGTAGAGCTTGTCCCCACCACAGCGGGACTGCAGGGGCGGCTGCAAAACCAACTCAGGACGGCAGTGAGAGGAGGACATGAGCTGGTTCCAAGTATGGAAGCAGGATAACCAACATATTGTGGGTTTGGACTCAGCTAATTAAAGCGAGGGACAGAGTTCATGAGGGAAGAAAGAGCTAGAGAAGAGCTTGGGAAGCGCTGAGTTAAGACCATACTCTGTATTATTAAAGGCAGTCTAAGCAGGTTTCTGTATCTTCAGCTGAAGAGAAGCCCAAGCTTTCATACAGAGGAGAGGTTTAAAGCTCTGCAGCCATTGTAAAGGTGGGAGGGATGTAAAGTTTGAGTTTCTACATCTCTGGGGGCTTAGAATTTCTCTGCTCATAATGGTTTCATTGGGAATCAACGGCATTGCCCATTTCTCAGGCTGTCTCTGTGTCCCATAGGATTGAGCTGGATGAAGCAGCATGGAAAACTAATATATGCTGTGTATGTAATGAGCTGCTTAACCATTTTTCCAAGAATCCAAAAGCATGTGATCTTCATTGAAAACTGCAGATGCCAAGTTTAGAGCTTTACATTCAAACTCTGTTTGAGAGTCTGTAATGGAAAAAAAAAAAGAAAAAAAAAATAGAAAGGAAGAAAGATGCATTTACTTGATAAAAAGGCATCATATTTCCTTCATTTCATTGTTCTGAAATGATTTTATTCAGCAGTTTATTTGTGCTGATTTTGAGAAGAAAAAAGGTCAGACTTTAACCATTAAAGGTACTTTTATTTTAAAAGCCACTGAAAATAGGGGTTGAAAAATAATAGAATCTAACAACTGTAGCACAGTGATATTGTGTATTAATAATGGTTTCCTCATTGTAATACTTTTAGTGATAGTGGGTATCTCACCCATAATTAGACAAGGACATTCAGATATACTTGATGCTTACAATAAACATCTCAGAATGAAAAAGAAAAGCACTGGAGAGGTACCATATCATTTTTAATACAAGTTATGTGAATACTTAAGGTTAGAGAGTGACAATTAGCATTTTCCCTACATCACACTGAAAATGTAGACATTATCCTCAAGAGTTTTTTTTTTTTTCTCTCCATACATGCAAGGGGTCCCAAGACCTACCGAGGCAGAATCAGGACCCTGTAAAGTATTCACACCTTCATTGGGCTGTATATTGATCTGGGGAGAATCACGTCAGTAAGATGTTACTTGGTTGCAAAGACTGAAAGGTACTAATTTTGTATGCCAGTTAATCCATCAGATCACAAGGAGACCGAGGAAATACTTTTATCTTTAAAATTACAGTCATCAATAATGTTACTAGGATTTCCCTTATATATAACTATAACACTTTCAGGACTTTTATATGTCTGTAAAACCGGAAAGCTTCTAAAATATAAAAGGCAATGTCCCTTTCAGAGTTACTAGCATTGCCAGTATGGGTGTGGGAAGATGAAATATTTTCTCAGGAAAAAGATGATGTTGGACAACAAAAAGGAGAGGTATATTATATAGGCACTTGTTGTATTGTGTTCTCTATG
>WBNO01030053.1:3879-17695 GCA_013400575.1 Peucedramus taeniatus
CACACAAAAAAAACCAGAACAACCAACTAACCAAAAATCAAACCTAGAAGTAAGAAGTAAGATAAGTATCTGGAATGGGGTTAAAATGAACACAACTGTCTTTTCAAACTGACTTACAGTCACTAAAATTAACAAGCTAGACAGCTATACCAATTTAAATTATGTGTTGTTTTGGAGAGCTGGTTTCTCCAGCTTCTCTCCAAGAATTCTTAGGTTGGAGATAAAAACTTGTTATCTACAGAGTATCTTGAATGTTTAAAATTTTCTGAAGTAAGGGAATAGAATACTGAGAGACAATGAAAGCATACAGTAATTATTTAAGATCACTTAGGGAAAAAATAGAGAAAAATCTCACATTTTCTCTAAAATTAAAGCAAAAGCTTTAGTCTATTTTCAATGACAGATTCTTAACCTATTTAAGTATTTTATTTAGGAAATCCTGTACAGGTGCCCAAATTGCATACCTGAATATATTTGAAAATATGATACCAAATCATTTATGTACCCCATAGGATCATGACTCTACATTTCTGTCTTTTGGCTCCACAATTAAAATGAGCCGTGATGTGTAATAACTAATATACCTCTTAACAGAAATAACAGAGGAGACTTGCCTAATTTATATGACCATAGAGAGTAGAAGGAAAATTAAAACTGAAAACTGATTTAATTATAAAGACCTTTCAGACTGAAACAGTTTCTTTTCTGACTAGCAGCAAAAGAAAAAAACCAAAAGCCACAGATAATTACTGGAATAAAAAAAAATCCTCCAAACAATAAAATGTAAAAAATCCCTTTCACTTGACTACAATAGTTCAAGATTTGCATTACATTTTCTGGCATTCATCTTCAAATTTCAATGCTATTTTGTAGAACATTTGAGCAACATCACTATTTGCCATTTACTGAGCTGTGTTTTTAGCTCTGTAAAAGCAAAGCAGAAAGGTACATTGAGGAAACAGAACAAATGACAAGAATGTGATGTAATTTTTGATAGTATTTTTGATAGTAGACATGTTATATTTGATGTTTATTATGCAATAAAAAGATTTAACATCACTGCATAGGAAAAAAATCTAAATTATTGGGCTCATGGTACAACACCGGAAAGAGACAAAGAATCTACATAGCTCACAATCTGATAATCATAATCTTGCAGAGATCTCACAATCTGTCAGCAAAAGCACCTATCTGAAGTCAGTGAGGATGAGAGTAGGGCTGGATTTTCCCCATTTCCTGAAAGAATACTTTGTTCTCCTGCTGTGTGTTAACTCTGACAGGCAGCCAAAAACCACAAAGCTGCTTGCTCACTTCTCCCACTCTGCCAGGGGAATGGAGGAAGAGTAAATGAAGGATAAAAAAAAGAGAAAACGTATGTATCAAAATAAACTATAACGGTAATAATAATAAATGCTCAATAATTGAAGGGTAAGTGAAAGAGGGAAGAAAACAAAATAAATCAAGTAACGCAAAGGAAAGCGCTCCCCACCTTCCATGAGTAGAATATTGCCCAGATAGTTTCTGATCTAAAGATGGCTGATCCTCCTAAATGCCCCTCTTTTCCCTTTTATTTGCAAGTGTGGTGCTACATGGTGTGGAACATCTCTTTGATTAGGTCAGCTCCCTGGTTGTGTCTTCCCAACTTATTATGCACCACTCCTTACCTGCTAAATCCATTTATTTTGTGGACAGAGTGAGAAACAAAGAAGTCCTTGATGCTGTGTGAATACTGCTCATCAAAAGCTAAAACATTAATGTGTTACCAGTATTGTTTTGGTCAAACGTCTAAAGCACAGCCCCATACGATCTACTATAAAGAAAATTAACTCTATCCAAGCCCAGACTGGTCCACCTTTGAAAAGTTTAATTAAAAGTAGATGGCAGAAAGTTATCTTTTGTCCTCATCCAAGTTTAAAAGTAAGACCACTGTTAAATCCTTTGAGTAACTGGATGTAACCAACATCTATCATCTTGATCGAATCGAATTTGCAAAATTCGGTGGAAAAAAGGCTGTGGCATTCCTTCTTTTCCTAATTCCATTGCACAAGAGTATTCCTAATCCATGTTTTTAATTACCTCTCCTTGATAAGAATCTGAGCTATGGTACATTGGCTTACAAGTCAAATTTGAATTCTTGGCTAGGGAATGTTTGCCTATTTCTGGTGCAAGAGTTGGCAGTAGCAGTCCAAAATGCAGTGAGAAAGGAGCAGTTTCTTTGACAATCTGTACCTGAAAGTGTTGTACTTCTATTCCCTTCTTAGGCAAAATCCAATGAATTAATCTACAGTGTCTTAGGTGATTTCAATTAATATGAGAGAGTTTATACTTAAACAGAACAGAAACTTACCCAGAGCCCAATCCCACATGAGATCTGTGACTGCAGCTGACAGGGATAAGAACATGTTTTCTATGCTGCCTCTGCTCTGTCAGCAGCAGGAATAGATTCTTCACCTACTTTATTTTCATCCATATGGCAAATTTTTGCTCATATTCCCAGGAAATCTTCTTAACTGTGGTAGCCCTTTGAGCTGTCTTAAATTAGTGCATTTATTGTGTAGCTAGTCAGCTTGTAACACAGACATCACAGCACTGAACAACTAGAACAGGCCATGAGAGCTTAAGAGAGGTGGGATATCAGTGTTCTGTAGTATGAGCCACTTCCAAGTAAACTTCTGGGGAAATTATTATTATTATTATTATTTGGGTAATTATTATCAGTTATATTGTTAGGTATATTTTGAAGGTAGTAATTTTAAGTTACCTTGCTTTCATCTCATAGAGGAACCTATGCACCCAGCACAGGGTTTTAGGCAAGGCAGTGTCTAAAAGGTAAATAATATGAAATCTGACCTGTAAATGCTTATATACTCTACTTTTCTATTCTTTTTACTGCAGTGATAACAAGGTTCTGATATTTGAAAGGGGAAAAAAAAAAAAACCAACAAAAAACAACAACACAAAAAAACCCTGTGATGTAGTGCTGTTAAACCATGACCAAATTTCCTGCCATGGCCTCACATGAATATCATGCTTGTGATGACCATAGCATAAAAAGGAAAAGATTCTGCTTCTTTAGTATGCTTGAGTAAATTCTTAATATTGTTTGTCTTCCCTTTTCATTGCCAAAATCTTAATTACTAAATTCAGGGTGAAAAGGCAGTAATTTTTTCCAGTTCAAAAAGAACTATTTCCTTATATTCTTTTAAATTATATAGTAGTCATTACTGCTTTGCTTAAAAGCTTTCCTAACTGAGATTAATGTGAAATAGAGCAGATTATTTCTAAGGCTTCATACCCAGTGACTGAAAAGAGCTCATGTAACATCAAGGGCTTTTAACTTCAGTGCTTTTAATACAGATCATATGCATGTTCATGTATTTGCTTTCTTTACAAATTAAATAATTCCTTTACTTAAATAATCTTCTTTTCAATATGTCATAAATGACATTAGGGATATTTTTTTGATTGGGGGGGGGTTATCTATTATATTTTGAAATGTTTTTTGGAAGGTGAAGGCTTTACAGAAAGTACATAGAGCTGCCTACATTATTTAGAAACCAAGCTTGCAGGAGCTATAGCTTGTTATATTTGTCATCTATACAATTAGTGAGAGGAATAAGTTGCAAGGACAAGAAGGAAAGGAGAAACTGCCAAGTCTGATAGCCCAAAAGAGCTGAGGTTGCTGAAGCTCTGTGTTCCCAGGTCCAGCCAGTGAGTTTGAGTGCCAGCAGGCAGACACACATACATGCAGTACATACATGCACACAAGTGACAAGGACCAACAGAGGCAGAAATTAATTTTCCATTTCTAAATGTTCACATGTGTCTCAGAAGAGTATCTGCGTTTATGTAATTGAGTTAAGATAATTCTAGGTTTTTTAGCATCTGAAAAACCTCTATTCTAGAAATAAATTTGTGTTATATACTCTTCATATGATTGAAAGATTTGAAACTTATATACCTATATACTTGAAGCCTAAACATAAGGATATATTTTTCCAGAATGTTCACAAATGAAGGAAACATTGCAATTATAATATAAAACAAGGTGTTAGATGTTAAAGAAATATCTCTGCTATCTAGAGATGGGTGGGAAATGAGCTGTTAGAAAGACAATCAATGGTAAGTGATGTATGCATATGTAAGGATCTTAAATACATATATTAATGCCAGAATCATTGGGAAGCATTAACAGTTCTGTAAGGAAACCTTTGGGCTTAATTATCCTGGAAATGATTAAGCCAAAACATCAGTGACTTCCCTTCTACATCTTAAACCAGATCAAGAAGTACTGATTCATTGTGTTCAAAGATGTTTCTAGATAGGCAAAGGTTGCAACTCCCAGTAAGACTTGTTTCTGTCATTTACAAATGAAAAGCCTTTTCAAACCTTCCTTGCCTCTGTCATGCTGAATAGTCTGACTGTCACTCTTGGACTGGATTACATTGTTGAAAGCAAATCTGTGTCACTGACCTTTCCAGTGAAGCTGAAGATGCCATAGAATGTCATCCCAGGGGACAATATTTAGAAGTTCTCCATGAGACTTGTTGTCACTGACATACCATCTATGAGCTACCATTGTCAGAATTAATGATTGCTGAAATACATTTCAAGAGAAATTTTGTACTAAGGGCTGCAAAGAGGATTAACAGATAAGTAATCCACTTGATGCTATTGCTTGTATATAATACAGGAGATAAAGTTTAGAAAGGAGATGGAATGTTTCTGGCTTTTCATTTGGAAAGTTCATTTCCAGCATCTAGAATCTTCAGTGAAGACTATTCAGTGAATGCCTAGTACTTATGAGAAGTAGGCCATTAACGTACATAGCTAAATAAAGTTCTAGGATTCTCCCCTCTTCTCTTATTGTCATAATTATTATTAACTTCACAGAATAATTTCATATTTTTTAAAGTTTTGAATCAGAAAATTTTGGAACAAGGAGTATACGGCATACAACTGAATCAGCATTAAAATCTGAAGAAGAATTTCTAGAGAGAACAGAGCATTAAGACTTTTATCTGTGGTGCTGTCGAGATAAAGAGGTATCAAAAAATTGGGTCTAAATTGTATAAGGTCTTAAAGAAGATGAAGGTCTTATATCTAATGCACTATGGGAGAGGGCATCAATGCCTGGACTCTTCATTGATGTGTTACAGAAGAAATGAGAGATGAGGAAGATAATTATAGCGGCTGTGATTTTAATAGATTAAAGAGCTAAGATTAGCATCAGACCACAGGAGAAGTTGCAGTAATCATGGTAAAATTTAACCTAACACTCATGTAACTAGCAATGGTATATGGGACTAAATAATTCAGTAAATTTTTCAGCATTTAGATTTTCAGTATGAAGCTTTTACTGTAGTTTAAGTACATTTATTCACAGCCATTACTTCAATTATGATTCTTGGGGTTATTGGAGAAATGCATTTAAGGATATCAAGATATAATTGGTTTCATTTGTGGTTATATTGTAATAGGGACATGAGCACCGGTAAAACCAGAATTTGCCAGGTGATGCCACAGCAGGCCAAACTAAAAATGAGAGTGTTTCCATGTGACAAAATGACTGTGTGGTTACAGTGCACTTTAACCTACAAGTACCACTTGTAAACACCATAACTATCAATGAAGATACCGGCTTAAGTTCCTGCTAACAACCCTAGCAGAAAGTTGCCTGACCATTGCCAAGACCTCCCAATTCTTTACTTGTTTACTTCAGCTCATGTAAGTTTCTTAGCATTTTTTGCAACCATGATAAAGAAATGCTCAGTACATTTAACTGAATTATATTCCTTTCAGTGAAAGAATCAAAGACTGGAGTCACAGCCTCTTTGTATCACTGGCAAGTGCAGGAGTGCACTGTGGTACCACACTGACCTAAGGGGCTGAAAGACCCCAGCTGAAGGGATGGCCCTTCTTGCACGTCAGCACGGCAGCTGAACTCTGTGCCTCTGTCCAGCCTCTCCCTGTTCTGTGGCTGGAAGTGGCTTGACTAAAAGGTTTGATTTGTAAAATCCTTTCAGATCAAGGTAATGCTGCTGCCTAGTAGCAATTTTAACACAGTTACAAAATGAACATATTTATAGCTAATGCATTTATAATACACTCAGTTCTAACAAAATTTTTTGTTCAGTGTGTCACAAACACTTAGGATTTCACAATACATATCACAAATACTGTTTTCCCTTTCTACATTGCTTTCTTCATAAAATAGAGCTTATATTAATCCCAAAATACGTTTTCCTCTGTTTAAAAGCACATCAAGTTGAACGGTTGCTACTTACATTCTGGAAGGTCTGCAGTTTATTAGGAGGCAGGTCTGGCAATACTTGCAGTTTGCTTCCTCCTCACATATAAAAATTAGCTCTAGCAGCAAATAGAATGTAAACAAAAATGTCTTCTTATATATGCTTATATATATATGCTTATATATATGCTTATAATGCTTTCACTAAAGTTTCCTTTTAGTTAGAGCATTTGTTTAGGTAGTACATTTAGAACCTGAGATCTGATGCAATATCAAATATTTTACTGGCATACATCATACTGACATGGATGAAAAAGCTCACTTTGTACAATTCTAGAAAGTCTTTTTATCATTCAGCTCCAACAGAACTAAAGAAACTTTATAATTGGTGTCTGTAAAGCCTCTTCACTTGTGAACAAAACTATTACAATCAGGAATCACATCTCTTGCCTCTCTTAACTGCCTAAAGCTATGAAGAGACACCTCTGCAGGTGCTGATATGGCAACATCAAGCTCTCCCTTTTTCACTGGCTGGAGCTTACCCCTTTTCACAGCTCAGCTGGTAAAGTGTTTCTGGCAAATTCTGTCTAATCCACATTCAGAGCAAAGCCAGTGAAGTTTCCAAATGATACAGAAACACACCAGGCTGTTTATAACAGAGATTAACACAGGATCTGCTACCAACAGGTTAACAAGTGGGCTTAAACTGTGCATACATAGATCTCAGCTTGCCTGTCTTAGAAGTAGTCCTGAGATATCTACTGCTTGGTTGGACATCCTGAGTGGCACAGTCTCCAGCAGAGAGACAACTAGGAACAATAGCTATCAGCACAGCGAGATGTGAAAGAGGATATCTGTCCTGAGCCTCAAGCCAACCATTTAAATTGCTTGTGTTTACCTGGCTGCTTTTGCCTGAAGAGGAAGAGGGATCAATCACAGGAACCACTCTGCTGGAGGTGACTGCCCTCCCAGTTCTGCTGGCAGAAGGGTAATAATGAGCAGCTGGAGGGCATAACTGCAACAAGGGTCTTCCACCTGCATGCCAGCTAGAGAGATTGCTGTCCACAGTCTGACTGATCTAACTCTGCTAGCTTTACTGTGTAATATAAACCTAGGTTAATTAAAGTTGCTTTCTAAATTGCTCTGCATATAAGTCCTTAAATTTCTATGATTTAATCTCTATTTATATAGCTATATTTTCTGGGTGAATGTCCCTTTGTATTAGTTTATATTATTAATAAATAATATAGTATATTTTGTCTTTTTGCAGCACAAAACCTTTAGATAAAAGCATAGTATCATGACTTTTTTCCTATGCTTAATGCTTCTCCATTACTTCTGGTTCACCTTTTGGACTAAAGGGGAGGTTGATGCTTACAGGGGTGTGGGACTTGTGATTGGATGCAGGAGAAGGACATTTGGGAATTGTACAAGACAATGAGATGTTCAGAGAAAGATGAAAGGAGAGGAAAGGGTACCTGAGGTGTTTTGGGGACTAGCACAGGAAAACATTTAGGCTGGAATAACCTAACACTTCCAAGTCCACCATTATGCCATGTCCCTAACCATAATACCTACATGCCTTTTCAAACACCTCCATGATGTCAACTCAGCCACTTCCCTAGGAAGTTTGTTCCAATGTTAGATAACCCTTTCAGTGAAGGACTTTTTCCTTATGTCTAAACTAAACCTTCCCTGACAGAACTCTAGGCTGTTTCCTCTAATCCTGTCAATTTTTTTACTTGGGAGAAGAGGCTGACCCCCACCTTACTACAACCTTCTTTCAGGTAGGTGGAGAGAGCAATGAGGTGTCCCCTGAGGCTAAACAACCCCAGCTCCCTCAGCTATTCCTCATAAGGTTTGTTCTCTAGAGGTGGAGGAAATAGGAGAGGATGGTTGCTTGCACAATGCTGGTCAGTGCTCTTGTCTGACCATGACATATACTTCCTCACCACAGTCTATTTTGTTTTCTCATTAAATTTTAACTCTTTTCTTGGCTGAAGGGCTCTTTTCATGTGCATATGTATGTGTATGGGAAGTCTAAGAGCCAGTGAGTGGAGTGCCAGAGAGTCTGTGTGTCTGGGTCACCAGCAAGAATGATGAGTGTTTGTACACAAGTCTGTGTATCATCACAAATGAACATCAGGTCAGCCTCACTGGTGTGTAGGCGGACCAGATACACTCACGAGTGGGCTCTGGAGATTGACTGGGAGACCTCCTTGAGTATATGAATATCTCAGTGAAAGGTAACAGGGGAGCAGGAGGGTCTGAGATTGGTGTATCTAATACCTCTTCATTTGAAGGGATACATATATGTATGTGTGTGAGTGCAGGTCTAAAGACCTGCAGCTAGAGTGGGGCTATGGCCTTCAAGGTGGCATGGCCAGATGCCACCAAGTGAGAATCCTGGCACCCAGGGGCAGCAGATCCCAGACACTGGATGAGTGAATATTATATGCTTGTATCTCTTCCCTATTGGATCCTTATTCTGGTCAGCCAGAGAAGGGAATGGGATGAGGCTGTTGGTGGTGTTTGTGTTTGTGCAAGTGCTGCATGTGCCTGCCTGTGCTGATCAGTGTGGCTGGCTCTGTACTCAAGGCAGCATATATTGTATAATGTACTGTGTTTGTCTACTGAGAACATGTGCTACTGGTTGTACCCAGTGACAGCCTTAATTGCTTGATGTTAGATTTGGCAACTCACTATCAATATATGTACAAAATGGCATATAAAGTCCTTGAGCTTTAGATATGCAAAAATGACTTATATATACACAAGCTGTATGCATGCCATACTGAATGTATGTATTAATTTTTGAAGAGAATATGTAAATTCTTTTTTTCATGAAACTATTTTATTCTGTATTTGTTATAAAATATTTCTTACACAGAGTGTTTTTAAGTGCATGGTTAAGCTACATAAGTTCTTAAAGCAATATGTATCACTATTCCAGAGACATAGGCCCAGACATAACTGGTAGTAATGAAGTGCTCTCAGCAAATGTCATGAAGATGGATAATGGAGAAAGGACTGACAGCCAAGATGGGGATTGTATCACCTGAAGTACTACCTGTCTTACTGCCACTAGAAGACTACCCTGATATTAAGTAGTAACAGCCCCTGGAAGAATGCCTGTCGTCAGGATTTTCATCACTACAAATGACAATGCCATAGGAAATTAAGTACACTGGAAATCATGCAAGGAATTGAAGTAGTTTTACTGGATTCTAGATCCAAGTCACTTTGCCAGTAACCAAACAAGACGAAATCTAATTAGGTGTTCTGCATACATGTGGGAGAACATAGTCATGTTTATATGAACGTGAAATATCAAATTATAAATATAAATTGATTAAAGACTGTAATTTCCCCTTGATTAGGTTCAAAAAATATGTTTAATTCAATGAGCATTGCAATTCTTCTATGTCAAAGTAATCAAACAGCTGTCTGAGTCTTCTTAATTGTGAGCAATAATTATATTATTTTAAGGTCAATTTTAATGTTAAAATATTTTTACCTTGCTTAGATCTAAGTATGTAACTATGAGTTTGTTGTTTTGAAGTTTTTTTATGTTGTATGTTTAAGAACCAGCTTTTTACAGAAGACCAAACCTTGAAATATTTAAATGTGATTAAATTGATTTAATATGATAGTCCCACCTGTATGTCATTTCTAATGTATAGCTGCCACACGCAAAATTTAAAGATAAGTAACATGATTACAATCAGATTAGTGAGTCTACACAAGTAAATGAGATTGTAAATCTGTATGAATGAAAACTGCACTTCCTAGAGAGACCGCTTTGCATATCATTAGCTTAAAATGAATTTTCAACACTCATATAAGATACTGACTGGCAAATCCAACCTTTTTAATAGCACTTTATGAGTCCAGAAAACCTTTTGCCTTCTGGGATACAGACTACTATTCCCTGCTGGAACTTTTCATGTGATATTTAGTTCAAATGGAATCATTAATGTACCTTGATCACTGATGAAATTGGAAGTAGGGGTTTAGGGCACAGAGAATTTTTGTTTTCATTGCGTGTGGGCACCAGGATAAACAGATGTATCATCATTATAGTGAAGAAGTACCACATATAAAATTACAAAAGTCAAATAAAACTACACATGTTCAAAACAGTATGCAGCTGCATGGGGATACAATAAAATAAGGGACAGTAAAGTGTGTGTATATATGTGTGTGTGTATATATATGCATATGTCAGTAAAAAATTATGATTCTTCTTTAAAGAAACTCCACAAATGACAGGAGTGCATTGAATTTGCAGTCCTTGAGAGGAGATTGCTTTAAACCTCAGAGAATTTGCTTTTCAAGTATGGACTTCTGATTGGCTTCAGTATTAATTCCAGAAGTTTCATGAATCTGTACATGTAACAGTTTTAGATATCACAGTTTGGTTTAGTTTCTATGCTGCATAAAATGGGTCTAGTCGTGCTCCAGTGACACAGACCTTTGACACTAGCAACAAAAATACATAACTAGACAGAGCCTGAAACCGACAAAAAAAATCCTAGGGGTTTCAAACTGGAGTTAAGCTGAAATGTATCTTAAATTCTGATAAGGAGCAGCAAAAAGGGAATCATATTTAAGTTTGGTATTTAATACCCACTTTTTTGAACTCAGTGAAATCTGAAATTTGACTTCAGAACTCTTATTGCAGACTAAGTTGCTTTCAATAGGCTTTATTATTATTGCAAATAAAATATGTTAAAAATAATGGCATTTAAACAATGGATTCTTCATAACTCAAAATCTTTATATCAATATTCACTTTTTTTGGGAATGATATGCTGTCATCAAATATTGCAGGTTTGACAGATAAATATTAATGGAAGGAACTTCTCCTGAATATCTTTATGAAATCATCCTACTTTAGGTTGTGAATTCTAGAAAACACATTCTAATTACTTGGGATGATCAAACTATCAAATCTCCATAATTTTTTGGTATACCTTACATGAGTACACTCTTTTGTTTTTCTTTTTATTTTCAAGTACTTTTCTGATGAGGACACCATATATTCACTACATTTTATGATAGTTTTACAAATTCCACACAGCATGAGCATTTAAAAGCCATTAAACCTGTAAGTGGACTAGAAGTAACCACCATTATGAGCTTTAATGGATTAATTTATGATGGTTTTGTCTTTCTTAATGCAAAAGAATAATTATGTTTAGGCTTAAAGGAATATCACCTTATTAGCAAGCATTTTATTATTATTTTCATATTACATTAATTTCTTTCAAAATGCTCAAATTTATTCAAAAATGGGGACAAACAATAACATGAAGCTGTTTCAAAACCAAATTCACACAAAATAGATTTTTTAAATGTATTAATAGGTAGGGAAAGTATGGATTGTAGTTTTGCCTTTTAGAGATTCCCATAGAGATAGCCAATAGGAGAAATATGAATCAAAATAGGTTTTGTTACTTTTGGAAAACACATTGTAAGGATTCCTGTGTCATTAAGGTTACTGATCAGAACAGAGTGAATATTTTATGGGAAACAGCAATTTATGAAAGTGGCCTAAAAGAGAAGGACTAAAAAGAACATAGTCCCTGCTAAAATAGAGAGAGAAACAGAATGCAAAATCTCATAGGTATTAAACTTAAATGTATGCTATATATTTTCAAAGACTCTTGCAAATATTATGAAGCTACAACAGTTTAGATGGGCATGTACTTTTATTTATTCAGATTTTTATAAGTAAAATCCATAGCTACTCAAGTATTGAATTATTTTTTTGGCAGAGAATATAAAGAAACATATCAATGTCTCTAAAATTAATACCATCCCAAAATATCTTAGGAATGAGGCTTTCTAAATGGTTCTTTTAACAGGGAAAAATGTTTACACGTCATATCTAATTCAGCAAGAACGTCTCTCAAATGCTTTACCAGCAAGTTTTCACACTTGGAAATGTATATCAGGACAGTCAGAGTAATTTATTTTACTATGTTCCAAGATCAGAATCTTCATAACATTCATTTCCATTTCACAAAGGCAAGAGAATAACAATATGAATAAATAAATACAATGTAAAACCATCCAACTTCTATATTAGCAGAAAGCTCAGGACAGTGCTACTACTTCAGGGTCATATAAGCGTGATTTGCTTGCAGCAAATATTTTATATTTATGGTTTATAATTAGTAAGGTCACAAAAATCAGTCAAGCAAGGTTAAGAATCACTTAGTTTTTACTTTTGATATATGAAGACTGACAAGGTTTTGCTTGTCACCATCAGAGGAATATAACACAAAGAATCTTTTTTGTGAATCAGTGGTGCTTTTTAATAAGGGATCAAGAAATGTTTAAAATAAAATCAGAAATTCGGATAATAGTTAAAAAAAGTCTGACACAACTTTTCAGATGAAAGATCTTTATCTTCAGATGTGAAAATCATGAGAAAAAAGCTAAAAAATGTTACAAGTATGTCTGATAAAGGAAAAAAAAGGGAGGAGTGATAGGTATGTTGAGAAAAGTTACTATAATTTCAAAAGCTTACTTGTATTATTTTCTTAAAAGAGATTTTTACTACCTTCCTACATTGTGTGTGTCAATGACAAACTCCTCTTTTCATTTTCAGTCTCATAGCATTTTATTCAGAATTTCTTAGTTGCTAGGGCATAGGAATTAAGGGCAAGTCTTTTAGATGTCCTGTCACATCCAATAATTCTGCATCATAACTTACAGGGTTTAAGGATTTATAAATAATTCCAGACCATATTATTAGAAAATTGATGATATTATAAAAATCACTCAAATAGTATTCACTAGGATATGGGTCAAGGTTAAACAAGAAAATGTCACTTGTACAGGTGTGACAGATTATAGCAGTTCCAGTAGGGAAAACCCTTAGGCAAGTAGAATTTAAATTGCACACAGACACCTACCTGAAAAAAGCCCCATTGAAGTTACTGTGCTGCAATATGATGTACAAATACTGGAATAGAGGGTGTCAAGCAGAGTTCATCACTTGATGATAAATTGCCTGGAGCATCTCAGAAAGAAAGGAGAGGAAATAAAGTTTAAATGAAGTTTTCCAGAGTTTGTAAGAAAGAACAGCAGGGTCTTGTAAAGTGTTAAGGTTTGGTGGTATTAAAGGATAGGACATAAAGCACTAAGTGTAGTATGACTTTCAGAAATTGCAGGAAACATTGGAAGATAATAGTACTGTGGAAATAGAAGCAAAAAAGGATCTCTTCAGAGACTTGGTGAAGTTCTTCAGTTTAGCAGTGAACATCTTAGCTTTTTCCCTATCCATGTGGTTTCACATACTCAGACCTGAGTTTCAGCTGGCAGCTATCTCTACATATTGAACATGTGGAACCACATTAGGCTAGTCTGGTTTGAGAAGTTTATTCTGTATTGTTTCCTTTTAAGTATAAGAGCTTGGGTCTATTCAAAACCAGAATTAGCATGAAAAGATATCTATAGATTTCCTGTGACTCACTGAATGAAGAGCAGTATGATGGGTGAGAGAGGCTTGAGTGGTTAAAAAAGAAGTTCCCTCACATCTAAAAAGTAAAACCC
>WBNO01030054.1:0-242709 GCA_013400575.1 Peucedramus taeniatus
AAGAAACAGATCCAACCCCAAACAGCAGTATTTTTGAAAATGCCTTCAGCTGGAAAAAGAGGCTACAAGAAAACTGGGGGTTTTGTTGCTAAAATTGGGGGAGTTTTGTTGGTTGGAGCTTTTCAGAGTTGCACAAATTTGCCTAATTGATATCTGACTGAATTACAACAAGCTGCCAGTGGGCAGACAAACTATCTATGCAGTCCAATTCTGTCATTCTCAGCACTGTTGTATTCAGTTCCACTGTGGCTGAATTATGATGATCTTGTATCTCACATCCTGATTTGCTCTCTTTTTAGGCCTTTGCCAAAGTCTTCAACACAACCCCAGATGACCTTGACATGCACGTTATCTATGACGTGTCTCACAACATTGCCAAAGTGGAACAGCATGTAGTGGATGGAAAAGAGCGGACGCTGCTGGTGCACAGAAAGGGATCAACCAGGGCCTTCCCACCTCACCATCCTCTTATTGCTGTTGATTATCAAGTAAGTTTAGCTTTGGGAAAAGGAAAGGGAGAATTCTGGATTAATCAGACAATTTTAGGGTCCCTAACAGATACCTAAATGCTGTGAGTTAATTTTTTAAGGTAACAGCAGTGGAACCCTGGTGGGGGATGGCAGTGTTCAGCTTGTGTATGTGTTGGATCTTTGGGACACTGAGCTCTTCCTTCTGCTCCACACCCAAAATGGTTGGAAGAACATGAAAGGAAAGAAGTCTTTTAAGCCAAGGGCAGGATTCAGTGGTTTGCCTTGTGTGTCTGTTGGACACAAGGCTTTTGATCTACTGGTCGGCATCTTTCAGTGCAGTTAGTTTTCTAGAATCCTTGATTCCAGGCACCTGAGACACCCAGTGTTGTTCTCAAGGAATGTTAATCTGACCTCCTTTTCTGGAGACACGGTTCCTCTCAGACTTTTATTAAGAATGAGATTTTTCAGCTTTTTCTTATGAATGAGTGCTTTGCATCCACAGCTGACTGGACAGCCCGTTTTGATTGGTGGCACAATGGGCACCTGCAGCTATGTCCTCACTGGCACAGAGCAAGGCATGACTGAGACCTTTGGAACTACTTGCCATGGAGCTGTAAGTCAAGAAGTTATTTCAGGGAGGGGTTGCGATGAGACTGTCAGCCAGAAAACAAAGCTGTTGAATGGTCATCCAATGTGTGATTCCTCTGTTGGTCTTTCAAGCAGACATTAGCCTTGCCAGTAGTCCTTGCCCAGGAGAATTGCAAGGTAGAAGTCTTTGTCCTTTACTGAGTAGTCGTGACTACTTCTGCAGAAAACCTAGGAGATACTGCTTTTTATAAGGCAGATGTTAGGATGAAGATGTGGGGAATAAGCTTCTTTCACAAAATTCTGATATCTCTGAGCTAACTAGAGTGTTAACTGGGCTGAGGCTGCCTATATATAAAACTCCTCAGTAGGTCGAAGGTATTTCCTCCCCTGTTATTCATAGTGAGACAATGATTGAGGAAAAGAAGCATCTTCCAGTAAATTCCAAGTCCTGAAATACTGTTTGGTTTGGGTTAAAAGACACTTGCAGATGAGTGTGTTATACAAATGAAACTTTCCTAGCCATTATACCAGAAGTGTGATTTTGCAGGAGCCTGTGACCTGAAAGCCAAATTAATTTCCTGTATTGGGGTTTACTGTGGTTTGTGCTCTCAGTCATTCTGTGTTTGCTTATAATGCAATAATGGGTTTTTTTGATAAGAAAGAGTTATGTTTTTCCAAACTGCTACAAAAAATAGAACTAACAAAGCTGTTTGCCTAGGGTCGTGCACTGTCTCGAGCCAAATCTCGACGTAACTTGGACTTCCAGGATGTACTGGACAAGCTGGCTGACATGGGCATTGCCATCCGTGTTGCTTCTCCCAAACTGGTCATGGAAGAAGTGAGTTTAATACTTCATTATCTTAGAAGGAAAAGGGGGTCTTGCTCACTGGCTGAATGACCCTCCCTGACCTGATTTTTTTGCAGTGCTAAGTGATTGCCAGTACTCTAAATATGCAGCTTGTGTGATTCCTGATAGAGCTGTCAAATTTTTTGGAAAATGATATGAAGCGTTCTCTATCCTAAAATCATGCTGAAAGGGGAGATGCCTGATTGACAGGTTTTGGGGGGTATGTTTTTTCCTCTTCTGCCTGGTGTGAGCATCTACAAAAGTAGCTATGTTTTATGGATTTTCTTCTTGAATGACGTTCTCCTTGCTTTAAATTTACCTTACACTGCAGCTTTCATGTAGATTAGTAGCAGCTTGAAAGATCTTCTTTTAAGATTTACTCCTATATTTGCTCAAGAAGAGAACTCTAAATAGTCAGAGAACTTTGAATATTATGACTTCCAGTTCCTCTGCATTAAAATGAGCATGCCTTTTCTGTTCACAGCCTCACTCATAAAAGTGTTAATCATTTGGCACTATGCTTTTCTGGGTGTTGATGTTATATGAACATGCTGATCACATTAAAGTCTCTATTTAAGAGCAGCTTTCTTATCAGAATAGGGGCCAGAGGGGGAAACTAGAGTTAACCTTGACTGCTGTCACTAAGGGGCAGTGAAGATAAAACTTAAGGCTACCTGTAAAGAAGAAGTTGAAATCACTTTCTACTAGATAATGAGGCTTGACATTGTAACATGCAGGGGCACTCATTATCTGAAAAACTGGATTAAAATAGCTAATATTTTATCTGAAATATGATGAGAGCTTATTTGGAAAGCTAAGTGTCTTACAGATTTCTTAGATACATAAGATGGACAGATTCTCATTGTGTTCACCTACTTCTACACCCTCCATTTATATGATTATTTTTGTGAAGAGTGGATTTCAAAAGCCTACACCTGACTTCCTGTGACTATGGGTTGTTTATAGTTTTGTCTTTTTTCTTTTTTTCTCCCCTCCAGGCCCCAGAGTCTTACAAGAATGTGACTGATGTGGTTAACACCTGCCACGAAGCTGGCATCAGCAGGAAAGCCATTAAACTGAGACCTATTGCTGTTATAAAAGGCTAGGAGCCCACAAGGCACCCATGTCTCCAGGCCTTACACAAAACTGACTAGAATTATCATCTTCCCACGTCTCTTGGACTCTGTAGGATGCTCAAATATCACGTTCCTGTTCTGGAAACACAACAGCTGAGGATACACCTATTTTTAACCACTCCTAGCCATAATTAATGCCCCTCCTCCTTGTTACATGGCGTTCTTTTCTTGTGAGGACAGGGCAAAGAAATAAGTAAGTCTTGGTTTTTATATGCAGTCCTTCCTCCATTTCCCTGCTCAGGCAGGACTTAGACTTGCCTGAGTTGTCACTAAGTGCTGTGCTGCAAGACCACCTCCATCAGTGAAGGTGGTGTATGAACCAGAGCTGCTGTCACCACACTTGAGTGCCTGGAGCTCTTTCTGCATATGGAACTACTCTGATAGACAGGATGTTGCACCTGTGGGCAGGGAGAGGCTGTCCTGTTTGCAGGTACCTTTATTCATAGTCTGTACTGTTGGATGTTTTCTGGCAATTGGGTAAGAAATCTGGAGTTGGGAACAGTCTCTTGCTCAGACTGAGAGGGGCCAGCTAAGCTTGAGACACAGTCTCACCCCAGCCTCTCCCATCTAACACAGCACCTGGTGAACTTGGCTCAGGACAAGTAGGCATTCCACAGTCTTTTGGAAAACTTGAGTAGAACTGAATATGTTGCCTTGAGAGGTTTTGTTTGCCTAGTAAAAGTTGTAACCTAACTTAGGGATGTGCTAATCCAACATTTTAAAAAGCTCTGAGCATGTGAAAGTTGGGTTTGATAATGCTGCTCACTGTGTCCCACAGCTCTGATTTAAGGGAGCCCAATTTCAGGGTCAGGCCCAATGCGATGGGACTCACAGTGTTTCTTTTACATTCATTAACCAAGGCTGGAGGGGAAGCTGACCATCCCCACTAGATAATTTTGGGGGATTACAATAAAATGGGAAGATGGATGTGGCAGTGTATCTGTGTCATGTTTATTCTGTGTATTTGAAAGCAGACAACAAACATTTTAGCCACATATGAGCTTGAAACACATTGCGTTTTGTGACTTCAGGTGACTGATCTTGCAAAGAATGTGCAGATGGCAGAATTTTTGCAGGATACAAGGAACGGCACTGCAGTGCTGTTCTCCCAGCTCGGTTTTGACAGAAGTGTGATGGGTGTGACCTGTCCTTGCCGTGCTGAGCCCAGCTTGCCGGACAGGGGATGGCGCCTGCCTGCAAGGCTGGATGCCGGCACCAGAGGGCGGCTGGAGGGAAACAACACCCCAAAGCAAGAGTGGAGCCCTGCCAAGGACTCGTGTAAGGGGAGCAGGTGGTGATTGATGGACTGCAGTGCCTTTTGATGAAACATCCCTTTAAGTGCAGGATCTTAGAAGGCATAATGGTATTTCACTGTTGTGATCACTTTGTTCTTAAGGGTTTTTTTAGGTTCAGATACTGTGTTTGTGCAGGTTTAGAAGCAACACATGTACTTATAGGCATTGTTGTGAGTTCTTGTTGGTCTGAACTTACAGCTTCTTGTTTCCCCTTCCTTTCTTCAGTGGAACAATTCCAGATTGACATTTCAGAGGTTTGAGACATACTTTCTGAATTTAAAACAAAAATCATTTCACCTAGAAATGTGAATTAGCCTCCAGTGACTGAAAGAAAAATTGATCTCAAATCTTCTGCAGAAGTCTATATTCCTTGCAGAAGTTTCTGTCTACAAATACTTCAGCTTCTTTGATGTGGAATGTAAGGGAACCTTTAAAAAATCACATTTAAAAACAAGCATTTCACAAACACAGTTCTCCTTTCAACTTCTACTTGCCCTTACCGTTAAGGGACAAATTTAAGTTTTTTACAAGCAGAAGCCATGAGTACCATGGAGGTGCTGTCATATGGATGGGATGTATGCTTTAAGTCCTTTGATCATCAGTGTTTATGCATTAGCAGTCAAGACTGCAAGAAGAGCTGTCAATTCTGGTTTCCTGTTACAAAGCTGGTATTAGTTTTGGTCATATGTTGTGCTGTATGAAGTCAAATGCTGGTTTCCTAACCACCTAAAAAAGAAAGGAAAAATGTAAGATGCCTCCCATTTCTTTGTTTGAACCAGGATTTTTCTTCCTGTTCGAGTCTGTCTTTTTTTCTGCAAATAGGGTTGTCCACCTATAACTTTTTTTATTCTGCATTTAAAAAAATAAATTATGAGAGGTGTTAGGTAGAGAAGGCATGCAGTATTAAATTTCATGTGCTGAAATACAGGTGGATCCGGAGGAGCATTTTGGCAACACCAAAGAACCAGTGTGATTATTGAACCATCTCTGCTTCCATGGAGGATTACTGAGAACTGTGAAATACCTGTTGATGATGCATTTTCCTCCCCAAAAGACTGAAAAAGCCTTGATGAATGTTAGGGCCTTTTTTACTTGGGTTGCCGCAGTTAGGAGATCTGGTCTACATCTACCCTTGGAACTTCTGCACACTTCTGTCCAACCACAGGCACTCACCTATTCCCTGCCTAAGTTCAGTTGATTCACTCATCTGTGCTCTGCAGCAGCAGGTTTGTTGGCTTGCACAGGGTGTCTGCACTCCAGGGTTTGGTTGCCTTTGGGCTACTCTCAGCCCTCGGATTGCGCCCCGAAGCTGGGGGTGCTGTTTGTGGGGTGCAGTGCCAGGTGGAAGGGGCAGCAGTCACCCCAGGGCTGTGTGAGACCCCCGGGAAGGCAGTTCCTCCCAGCAGAGTTTCATTTGTCACAACAGATGGCAAAGCTGGGGTGCAGCTGGTAGCCTCTCTTGACTTGGTCACACTTTGTGTTCTCCAGGTGCTTAACTTCCCTAATTCAGCCTCTCCCAAGGGGAACCGGACCCCAGCAAGGTAAGCTGCTGTGGTGTATTTGCTCCATACTGCACACGTCACAGGTTGGGAGCCTGGTGTCTGATATTTATCACCTGGTGTCACGTTTTTCACCATCCTAAGTCTCCTGGGATTTCTCTTCCCTCTGCTCTGACTTTGCTCTGCCTGCTTTAAATGCAGCTCTGCACGCACTGCTTCCTCCTACGCTGGTGGTCCCAGGCTGGTGTTCAGGCCCAGGAGGAACAAGTGATCTCTGACACATCTCTGGCGCAGGCATCCCCACTCTCCTGCGCTCCCCTTTGTTCCTCTCAAACATGAACACACTTAACTGGCCTCTTCTCCCTCCGCCACCCCAGTGTTCAAAGCAGTCACACAGCAATATCCCTCCTGCCGTGTGTGCCGGCACACTCCTGCTTGCAGGAAAGCTTCAGTGAAGCTGTCTGTACCTGGCATTTGCTTTGCTCTCTTGAGCCCTGTCCTACCTGAATGGTTTTGGTCACCAGTGCTTCTGGTTTTCTGTCTGGAAAGGTGGCAGTGGGAGGTGTACAGTGGAAAAGCAGGAGCTCTGCAGTCCCCAGGCAGGGACATACAGTTGTTGGAGATACAGGTGTTGTCCTCTGCACTGTGGGAGGAAGAAGAAGATAACTTCCTGGCACTCACAAACACCTATAATTATGTGGTTTCTGGTGTGGTTTTTGTTTGCAATATGTAGTGGGAGAGTGGGGGTCATGCAGAGCGATGTGTGAGGTGGGAGAGCAGAGGGCACAGAAATTCCTCTGGTCTCCCATGGCAGATGTGCAGCTTGGTCTCCTCAGGCAACCAACCATCCCCTGCCTGAGCTGCTGCTGCTGCTGGTTTTCATAGTGCTGAGCACATCCCCACCTTGGTGCAGCCTTGTTCCCAAGCCCCAGGAGACTGCTTTGGGTCATGTTGTATATATAAAATCAGAAACCAAAATAATCACTAGTCTTAATTGCGGAGATTATGACCAGGAAAGGGAAATTGAATAATCTGCCAGCACTTAATTTAACATTTACTAGCTTAGCAAAAGACACGCAGGGGCTGGGCTGCCCTCACATGCTGAGATGTTTGAGTCAGCCTTGTATTGGAGCCTATTCCAAGAAACCACCTAGTTACTCAGCTCTTAAGAATTGTAACCTGTTTGTGCTTTTAATCTTAAAAACAAACAAACTGAAAACCTGGTTGTTTTATTTTTGACTAACACTTGTTATTGTGGTGCTTTAAATTTGTGTCATTCACAGACAAGTTATCAACCTTTAAAACCATAGGTAGGCTGATGAGTTCCTTCACTGTTTCCCTGCCAAATGTTTAACCACTTCTTGGATGAGGACTGAAAAGATATAATTGTAAATTATTCTTTCCCTCGAAGGTATTTATACTGTAGCTGTTGCTAAAGGGATTTTTTCCACCTTTCATAGGAGTCAGGCAGATACACAAAGGGCCATGACAAGCACTTTCTCCTCCATTTTGAGTATCTGTGAATTTTGAATCTAGCCCAGAAAGGACTTTGTCCATCTTCCTGACACAAGTTGTGCATGTCTGCAGGGCTAGAGCCCTTTCATGGTGGAAGAACTGAGCCCTGCAGAGCAAGAGAAAACTCTCATGCAGGGAGCCCTCTTTGCCCAGCCTGAGGTGGGGCTGTGCTGGCAGGAGGGTGCCTGTGGGTGCAGGCAGTGCTGGGTGCTCTCCTACCCCAGCAGCCCCAGTGGGCACCTCCATAGCACAGAATCCCTCCCCAGGGAAGGGATCTCAGGGGGATTGCAGTGCCCATGGGGCAGCTGTCAGCCCTCAGAGGGGTGAGCAGGAAGGGAGAACCCTGCTCACAGGCATGGTGTGCCAGGAGCTAAGCACTGCTCCTGTCCCCCACCTCAGTCCCAGGGCTGTGGGGTGACCTGGCCTTCACAAGTCCCATTAGGAAGTTCAGGAGATGTGCAGGCTGCTAGCTGCTCTTCCTGCCAGACCCCACAAGCTCTTCCATTAATGGTCAATGGATGAGGCAGAAGTTTTATCTTGATAGAGAAACACAAAGCCCTGCTTGTGCCACTATTCCTTTTGTTGTCCGTCAGGCAGAAATTCCAACTATTTGATGATTATCAATAGCAGCCAAGGGCACTGTTGCTGTCTCCTTTCCCTCTGCTTCTCTGGCACGAAGTGAATCCTCCACCACAGACTGGTCCTGGAAAGAAAAGTTCAGCTTAAGGCTCAGACATTCAAGTCCATCACGGACTTTTCCAGCCTGTACCAAGTCGCTCCATCTTCCCATGTCTTGGTGCTCTATTTGCAAATGGGAATAAAAATCACTTCCTTTAATTTCACTTTTATTGGTCTTTCCTATTTAAATACAAGTCTGTGATTCAGGGACCAGCTCCTTCTGCACCTATGAGTGCTGCTGATCACAGTGGTACCTCTCTGTGGAGCATGGCCTCGGCTGTCCCATGCTCAGTGTGGGCTGTCTTCTCCTGAGGCTTCAGGAAGCTGCTGGAGGGATGGATTTGTTCCTGTCACAATGTAAAGTGCAAGTAGGAGAGAGTGTAAGCTGTTCTGAGTTTCAAAATAGTCATGGCAAAATTTAGAATAACTTTCTCATAGTCTTCTGGCTAGAACACAGAGCCACTGAGCCAGACCCTCATCTTGAGTTCAGTGTTAGTGAGTGCCTAAATTCCTCTATGCTCATGTGAAAAGCTGAATGTGCCACTTTGCTTTTGCCATCTTTGTGTGCTAAGGGACAGAAGGTGAGAGAACATCGGGTTGCTCTCTCAGAGTGGTCCAAGGAAAGGGATGGTGTTAAATGGATGCTTTCAATCAGGAAACATTCAGCAATGGATGTCAGCACACAGGGTTTCATTTTACTTTACTTCACACTTCACAGTCCTACCCAAAGAACCTTGAAAATCTAAAGATCAAATTAAAATGCTGCATGTCAGGGAAGAACACATTTAAGGGAGGCCTTTGGTTTCAAACAAAACCCTTGTGGATCAACCAGAAATTATTCTGTTCTTCACCTCCCCATGTTTGCCATGGGAACCAGCCCTTAGTGTTGTGCCATAAGAAGTGAAGAGCCCTGAGTCAGTGCCAGAGTCCATTTCTCCAGCACACTGGACCCCTCATGACAGTGTCCCCTCAGCTCTGCCTTTCCCACCTGCATCCACCATTCTCCCAGCCTCCATGGCACCACCAGGGATGAAAGGCTGGATTCACTTTGGGTTGTGTTCAACCCACCTTTCACAGTGCCTGGTGGACTCATCCCCCCCTCCCACCTTTGGTGACTCAGCCAAAGAATTTTAATCTCTGTGGTCTGTCTGTAGTTGTAAAAAATAATTCCAATGGAGTTGGGCTTTTTTATCCCGAAGCCATGAAACTGTTGTCAGAAGAAATTGATACACACTAGTGAGGGGAACAAAGTGCTGCTGGGGAGGATTTGACTCAAGACAGCACTTCAAATGGAAATTTCCCTGTTTGAAGTGGATATGTCCTTCATCCCTGCACCTTTCATTTGTGTGGGAACGAGGGCTCAGAGGGTCTCTTCACAGGAGGGTTGGCTCCTGCTCTGGCTCTTGTCCACAGGAGGTTCCCATCACCTGGCTGTGGGTGTCCTCACTGCTCGTGGGAGCCTTGGGGAAATGGTTTTTTAGGGTGAAGGGGCTCCTGCAGCCCAGCTTGGGAAGCACCTCAGCCACTGTCCTGCTGCCCCAGGGCTGCAAGCTGGGAGCTCTCCACGCCTGACCAGCTCTGAGCATGGGGCTCTGTCCATGTAAACACTGAGCCTATCCCAGGCACCTCAGATCAAATCACAGCGTCTTCCCCTTCCTTCAAACACATCTGAAGCCTAAAGGAAATAGATCAAACATGTAAATTTGAACTGAGATTAATTATCCATTTGCAACTGGAGGGGGAAGGGGAAAAAAAAAAGCCATTAAGGTTTGTCTGCATTAACTATGCCTGTGGGGATGTTTCTTTGTCTTTGCATGAGATGATACTCCATGAGATACCCGGTCTGGTTCCACGAGATCTCTGGAAAAGCCTCAGAGGCTTCAGGAGACTCTGCAAATGCGTTTCAGCAGGAGGAAGACAAGGAGAAGGGAAGTGTCTGCACCGCCTCCTCAGAGCAGGGGAGGAGCCTTTGTTGAGTGGCTGGAGGCTACTTCTGAGCTCCTCGATTTCAAACAAGTCTAATTATCAGTTGGATAGGGTTCAGGACACCGAGGGAGTTGCCAGATCTTTCATGAGGACGTGAGTTGTCCCACTGAATCTAGGATTAAAAAAATCAGGAAAGAGAGATATAGTTTAACCATGCAAGTGTTGTCTTACATCCATAATGTACCAGGTGGAATATACTCCTAGCTCCATCTGGTAGCCTGGTTTATACACCCTTTTCCTTTGGAGTATTTGTGTTGTAATATTTTTATCTAAAACCTGGCTGAAATGAAGAAGCACTGGAAATTTCACTATAAAACCTATTCTCCAAAAAGTTCCATCTAAATGAGTCGCATTAAAAATTAGCATGTGATCTTCCAGAAATCTCAACAATTCTTCAAACCTTTTGAACTTTTTTTACTCTGGCCTACAAACTGCCTTTTCTTAAACCTCTCCAAGTAAATTTTAAGTAAGTCTAATGAATTTTCATTCACACATTTCATGGTTTGGAAGCCTTAAGCCTTCAGATCTGCCAAGTCTTTCTTGTTTCTTCTGCAACTTTCCTAATAGTTGCAGCGAAGTCACTGTCAATATTTGAGCATCCACTTGTGAACTTTGTTCTCAGTATTAAAAGTTAGGGCTAGCTGAAAAAAGGGAATGCTTGCAGAAAACAAAAACAAACCCAAAACTGCTTCTGTTTTGTGGGCATGGCTCAATACAAATATATTTTTCACAGTATTTCCAATTATATTCTTCCAAACTGAAAATTTGATTGACAGAATACAGTTTTTCTTATCTGTAAAACTTCAGGTATAAAATAAAACACACCATCTTGATGATTCCTGGACAGGGGTTGCTGCTGCCATTGTCACACCTGAGTCACAGGTTATAGCAGATGACACCTGCCCCATGCTCCAGGCCCCTGCATTCCAGACCCTGGTGCCTGCTCTCGTAGGTGCTCTGTGGTGTTTGTCCCACACACATCTGTGCCTACACCTGCATGCCAGGCTTCATTGCTACACTCTTTATCTCTTGCAATCAAGAACCATGTGGGAAACTCAGCAGTGGCTTTCTCAGGGGTGCTCTTCTTACCCCCTGCTTCAACCATTAAAAGTCTGGCCAGAGACTCCACTAGAATTTGTTCTTGGCAAAAAAAAAAGAATCCTGAGACTGTAAAAGTGCTCCTTAAGACAGTGACCTCAGTGAAATTCCAGTAAAGTTTGCAGAAACTAACCAACGGTCAAAGAGTTTTGTCAAAAGTAAATTTTAAAAATGTTTAAATGGAACATATTTTTCAATCACAGAGCCAACTAATTTCATTTACCTCTGAAGGCACTGACCACTTGTACTACAGAGCAATTCAGCTGTTTCATGGTGGTGGCACTGCTGTTGTTTTATCTTTTCAACTCAAGCTCCCCCAGCACATGCAGCTCCAACTCAGCACCCTCATGAAACTTGCTTTTAGTAAAAATTGAACCAGCTGGTAACTGAATGAACTTCTCAGACAGGATAATATAAACACCACTTAATAACCTTATGCTTTATGGGCTTGTAAATGTAAATGGAAATTTTAAAACTTTCATGGTGCCGCAAAACGCAAAGCTATGGAGCACACCACACATAAACAGAGGCAAATTCCTTGCATTTTGTAGTGCTTGTCATGCTGATAGTTTTGATCTGTCCAGGGCTCTCGGGACCTGCACCACCCCTTGCAATGGGGCACTGCCCCTGCGAACCAGGGCTGCAGCAGTACCCAGGTGTGTTGGGGCAAACTGCTGGGGCTGAGGGGCTGAGGGAGGCAACACTGGAACAGGGCAGGGCTTTCCATGGCTTTTTGCCTGGCTTCAGCAGTGGTCTGCATTGGTCAGCAGTGGAATACTCATGGCAAGGAGGATGCCAGTGGCATTGTTGTCATGACAGCCTGGTAGAGAGATTCATTTGTCCCCACCACCCTCACTGTAACTGGAATGGAATGGAATGGAATGGAATGGAATGGAATAAGAATCGAATGGAATGGAATGGAATAAGAATATAATAGACCAGACTAGACTAGACTTGAATAGCTGCCAGCTTTGCAATACCAGAGCAGGTTTATCTACAAGCACAGGGGCCCTGCGTGCTTCCACTCATGCAGGGGACAAGAAATCCATGTAACCAGCTCCTGGTAAAGCATTACAGGGAGAGTCTGATGATGTTTCCCAGTGGGGCAGGATCTACTGGTGCTCCCAGCACAGAGGCAAGAGGCGGGCCATGCTGTTGTTGAAACAGAGGCAAACCCCAGGGCTGAAGTAATCTGGGTTTATCATTTGGCTCCTGATAGCAGGTGGGCTGAGCACTGTAATCTTCCCTCAGAGCACAGCCTGCTCACAACTGCTCAGCACTATGATAAAAAATACATTGAAGATATTGTGCAATGATTAACAAAAAAAGGTGAACAAGAAGTGATGGTAGGTAAATAAATGTGGTGTGTCTGAGGTGCAGGAAAATATATTAAGTTGCGGGGGGTGGTTTGGTTTTTTTTCCCCAGAATTAATCCTCCCCAAAGATGTCATATCTGATTTGTTCCTGTTTCCCTTGTTTCAGCCATGAAGCTGATATGGTATCAATCAGTGTTTCACCTCAAAACCCCTTTCTTGTCTCCCTCCCCTCTTCCATGCTTCCTCCTTTTCCCATGCAAAAACACCACAACACACACTCCTGTGTTTGTACCTCTGGCTTATTTCATTTACACATTACACAGTTTATTATCAGTTTCACTCAAGAAGCCCCAGTCTGCTTTCATGCCTCTGGGTGTGGGGATGCACACATCACCTCAGCATGAGTGATCTCTTGGGATAAACTGTCTGCTGCTGAGCCTGGAATTTCTTCAGTGCTTTTTACGTTTAAAAAGCTACATAAAGAGAGCAGCCTTGCATAGCAAAATGCTGCAGTAAAGCGCCTACATGAAAAGATGTGAAAATTCCATTTATTTGTAACTACTTGTTCTCTTTGTGGTCTCAGTGCAGATGGAAGAGATTGGTTAGGATTCAGTGTTGACATCTTATAGCCCTGAACACAAAAATCTGCTAGGTCTGCCCAGAACCACACCACATCAAAACAAAATCATGGGGACAAGCAAGCTGCTTTGTGAACAGCACAGTAAATGCAGCTTGGCTCAGCTTTGTGCTATATAAGCTCCAAGGCTTCACTGCCCACTACCTTCCCCACATTTTCAACTTTTCAGCCTCCCACAGACCATTCGTGTAGTTTTCCCCTCCCAAAAAAACCCCAAAAAACTCTTCAGAATGCTTGGTTTTTTTCTAACTAGCCCCAGTAGAACAGGCCAGAGGTGACACAAAGCAGATATGCCTGCTCACAGCTGGTGCCCCTGGGCTGGCTGACCATCATGTGGGGCAATGTTAGCTTTCCCTGCTGTAAGGACTCTACATTGGCACATTTTTCTACTCTGGTGCCACCACTGCTCCTGGACTGTGTGGGAATTTCATGTCTTTGACACCTCTATCTCCAGTTGTATCAGAAGTGAGCTGAGGGGTCTCCAGAATTTTCAAGGGGCTCTTCACTCCTCTAACTTGTTCTCTTAGCAAAGGCAACTGGAAGAGCTTTTCCCCTGCTCTGTTAGTGGATATAGTCACAATAAGGTAAAAAAGAATTGTGCAAGAATGATGTGGGAAATATATGAGTGAGAATTCACAGTGGATTTTTACTTCAAGCACACCTTCAGGTTGATGGAGAATGGTGCTCATCTTGTGTTTTCAGAGCTTCCAGATGTGTAGCAGGACAGCCTCATGGAAGATCTGGGTGCAGCTGCAGTTTTGGCATTTTGCTGCTCCCCATTTACCTAGAACAAATTTATTTCTACTCTGTAGCTATCTCTCTCTATTCTGAGGGTTACTAGTGAGAAGCACCTGCTGAAGTTATATTTGCTTAGACCCTTTTGGAGAGGCTTACTAAGACCTTACTCAGCTATTGCACTTACCTCAGCTTACTTCAGCAGGGCTCTCCTGTTGGTACCTCTTCAGAATCTCTCTTCAAAATGTTTTGGATCTTGTTTTGCCTCCTGCCTCAGTATGCTGGAGACAAATGTTTTCAAAGATACTCTGTATGTGTGTGGACATTTATTCCAGCGAGATAAATTGGCCCTGATTGCTTTCCTGTCTGAACATGACTTTTCTATAGTGCCTTCTGGTTTTCTTTGGCCACATTATTGACACTGGGTAATATAACATGAAAGAATTGTGGATGGGCTTTTACAAAGAAATCACCTAATAGCTATTAGAGGATTAAAAACAATGCCATGGCCGGGACAACACATCTTTAAAATGCTGATAATATCAAGAAGCAAATGGATTTGTAATTTAATGGCAGCAGAGGGAAGACTTCAGATGTCTGTTTTTCCCAGATTTGACAGAAAGAATAAAGTGGCTGCTTTTGGTGTGCAAGGGCTGGATAAAACTGTAGCATGGCTGCCTACAGATAGCAGCATTCTCCTTTCTTGTAAATAGTAATTGTCCCAAATTGAGAGAATTATTCTGGTCAACATTTTTATTAAAACTTTAATTTTCATCATGACAAGTTGGATCGTTGTCTGCTTTAAAGTCTGATAATGACACACTTTAGAAGCTTTGAAGAAACTCTTTGTCTAGACAGAAACAGCTTAATAAAGCTTTTGAAATGTGGTATTCACTTTAAACCTTTGCTGATACCTGGACACAGGCACCAGTATTTAGGAAATCTTGTTTTCTACTTGCTTGTGCTAAAATTGTACAAGAGGTTTGAGTAACCAGAGGAACTGTGAGAAATAAAAATGTACAACTTTCCTCAAGAGAGGGGTTCAAACTGTAACAGATTTTTCCCATAGAAAGAATTTCCTTCTCATCCAGAAATTAATTTTCTTTTGTAAAAGTAAATTAAAATACATTCTGGTTTTTTGCATCTTCAGCATTGAGGTTGGATTGGGAGATATTTTAAGGACATCTCCAGAGCTGTTAAAGATATATAGTCTAAAAAAAAAAGATAGCTAGACAGCCTAAAGCAGTGATGGCCAAGCACAGGCCCAGGGTGGGATAATTTCCACTCAGTTAGATGGGAACACTGAGGAACATTCCACCTGAGAGATGAAAAGGAGCAGAGTCACAGCCTAGTCCCCTTGTCCAGCCAGCTGCTCACAGAGAAGGTGGCACAGTGCACCATCTCTGAGGTTTGGGAATCAGAGGACTGAGGCTCCTGGATATTTATCTGTCAGAGTCAGACTGCTGTGATAGCAATCAGACCTCAAAACTCATCTGTGGCCTTATCTGATGTGTCCTGCCCAGGAAGTAATGGTCACTCTGGCAATTCTTATTTGTAAGGGTTAGGTTTGATTTGGCTATTTAGTGTCATTATATCATGAAGATGCTTTTCATCTTCAGAGTGCTTTCCAAAGAAGTATGTTTCACAGAATTTGCCTCTGGTACTCTGAGGGAGTGTATGTTTTTTATAGATAAAAAAGATCTAATCTCTGCTTTGAGGGAGAAATGCAGTTCAGGCTTACTCTCAGAATTACCAGCAGCAATACCACATTTCCAGAAATCTCAAAACTGCGTCAAAGGGAGAGACAGGTTGAATTTCTTGTCAGAGAAACACAAAGGAAAGAAGAAAAGCTAAGGAGCAATGGAACCCTATCAGACATTTGGACCTCTACCTTGCTGTCATCTTCTTTCTAGGGTAAGAAATACAAACACTGCACAGCCAGAAATGAGTGCATTGGCTCTGGATTTGAACTGCCCAGGTAACTAAATCTCAATTTTTGAGTCTGGCAAACAGCCTCTGCAAAAGTAGCAGCCCTTAGAGAAACAAAATAATCATTAGAAAATGGAGCTGGCTCCCATGTAAAGAGTAAAGAACAACAACTGTGACTGCCATAGACACAGGAGCTTAAAGTGTACATATGTTGAGAACAGTCTTCTAGAAAGCATCAGAGTGTTTTTATACCAAATAATTTTGATTAGATGCCCAAAACACAAACCTGCTCCTTAGCTAAATTTTAAAATCTAGATTAAAAATTTAGTTTTATAGGTGGTAGTTAATATTTAATCCCTTTCCATTTTCTCTATTTTTTCCTGAAAAGTTGTTACTCCTAAAACCAGAGCTGTCTGTTATCAACTAAAAGTGAAAAAGACACAGCCATGATTAATTACATTTTTTATTTAAAGGAAATTTATGGACACGTTTTGAGGTATTTGATCAGTAATTGTTCTTATTTATACATGAGTATTTTTTCAGGTGTTCAGTCAGCATGACACAAAGGAATGACAAAAAGATACAAAACCATTTCATCAACACAAGGCCAAAAAAGCAAAAGTTTGAAAGGTATGTTGAAAGTGGACGGGTAAGAAGTTTACCCTATATTCAGAATGGGATTTAAGCCTTGGAGAAAGGCAGATTTGAAAACAAATTGGAGAGAAATTCTCATTTTAAGTAGATGCAATCCAAATTAAACGTATTTCATAGATTTTGAGGTATTAATTTCAAAAGCAGTGTCCTTTGAAAAAGTAATACAATATTCTTAACAAAAGGAGAAATACCTACATTTTCATGCAGATGTAAACCAATATATTCAGCATTTCCCTTTTTGTACACAACAGTGTCTAACCATTACAGGTTATATTTCTAAGCATATAATTTCTGACCTGCCAAAGATACAGTCAAGACTATTTTATCCATGAACTCAGATTTCAGAAAAATAGGAAAAAGGCTTTCATTTTTTCAGTATCTTGAGTGAAGCTTTGCTTTTGAAGGTCCAGTTTTACAGAACTCTGTTTCCCTCTTCCTAGCATTGACTAAAATGAGTGTCCAGCTTTATTTTCTTGAAAATTATCCTTAGAATAATCACCAAATAACCAGTGTCTACTGTATGAGCTGTTTCTTTCACTTTAGAAGATGCTTTAAAAGAAATTAATTTCCAAATATACCCTTGTTTTTATTTGAAAAATTGTTGTTTCATAAACAGAAGTATTTTTGTGAGTTTTCTGAAATGTTTAGGGAAAGATATTTTATCTAAATCTTACCTTCCCCAGTCCAAGTGTTTGCAGTGCAGTGCATCTCAGGTTAGCAGTCAGGAAAAACAGACAGTAAAACTCACCGGACAAAGCAGGAGAAAGGGGAGGGGAATTTCCCAAAATTGATTTATCTGGTTTTACTGTCTCAAGTGAAAGGCAAAAGAAAATAGCACAGAATAAAAGCTGAATGAAAAGTAGAATGCAAATGTTGCTCCAGTTTAACTGTCCAAAGGAAGCTTATCAACACAGCTGAAGCAACCTGAGAGATATCTGTTTGCTTACAAATCATCTTTAAGTTTTATACAGCAAACATTTAAAATCCTTTGACAGATTGAAAATACCTTTTTTTTTGCCTTCCCTATCTGCTTTTCCTTTCCCTGATATTAATTTTCATCTGTAGAAAATTTCCCAGGGTTTGAAATTGTTTTCCAGCCAAACTTGAAGTTTTCTGTGTCCAGAGAGGAGACCTAGCTGCCCGTCTCCTCAAATACACTGCAGGGGGATGACGCTGAAGAAGTTTTGGACTCTCCATCACTGTTGCACTCTCGTGGGGAAGCTGGACTGGGAGTTCCTGGGCTCTCCTTGGCAGAGAGCATTTCCTTGCTGGTCGAGCCTAAGGGATGGCAGTCCAGCAAGCTCTGCAGGTGTTTGATGTAGCTGATTGCAGCTCTCAGGGTCTCCACTTTGCTGAGGCGCTTGTCAGCGAATTCCTTGGGCAGGTGCTCCCTGAGGCGCGTGTAGCCCTCATTGACGCAGCGCACCCGCTGCCTCTCCCTCTCGTTCCTCTTCCGAATGAAGGCAGGCTCGAAGGAATAGTCATAGATGCCCATGTAGCCAGGAAATGGGATGTAGGGGATGCCAGCCATGTGCCCACTATAGGCTTGCTCCCAGTAAGATGGGTCCAGGTGAAAGGGAACCCCAAAGGGCTCTCTCAGGGGTACCCCGTGGGGGTGCATGTGGCTGTTAGCCAGGGACACAGCTCCTGGAAATGCAATCCTCTTCAACAGTTTATCATCATCTTTAATGCTGTCCATGCTTCTTTTTTTCCTCACCAGTGGAATGTTAGTTCCTGAATTTAGCTTCCAATGTATTAATTCAACATTTGTTTAGGTACCCTGCCCCACAGGCTGCAGTTTCCTCCTGTGGTGTATAAAAACTCAGATCTCAAAGCAAGGCTAACAACTCATGAGGTCCACACTGTGCCTGGAAAGCCGCCTTGTTTTTATAGGTGTAGGATGCCAGTTAATGAACAGACAGATTTTGAGGACCATCACTCCTCAATTTAAGCCCTTCTTTTCCTGTGATCTTCATATTTCAAAAGATAATAAGAGGGTTCCTGTGTATTTCTTTTCTCTCCACTTGAAATTATGACCATAAGAGTTAATGCCAAACATAAATAATCTTCCAGGCTCTAAACACTTCTCATGTATTGTAATCCATGATATCGTTTGATATAATTGTCTCCAAAAGATAGGTAATTTGCAAAGTTTACAGGGATCTTCAAAGTTTTGGCAGAACTCCTCACTTTCAGGAACCAAGGATCTTCTGTCATCTAAAAACTACCCAAAGGCTTTTCACAATGAAATCCAAAAGACAACTGCAAGCTTTGTTGTTTCGGCAGCTCTGGTCTAACTGAACCAGCTCACAAGCAGTTTGCAAAACTTATATGGCATATCTGTAGCTTTCTGGGGAAGCTGAGACATCTTCAAAGGAAAGAGTGCTCTCTTGTGGTTGCAAGTCTTGTCAGATCAAGAATGTAATACGTGCAAGCATAAGAGGAAAACTGCCTTCTTCGCCCTAAGAGAGGTTTTTCCAAGAAGTGTGAGTTTCACAAATTGAACCATGAGCATTTTGGCATTTTCAAACAGTTTTCAAGGTTTTGTGTGTTTTTGCTCATTATGGGAATGTTCTGGTCATCCCTGTGAGAACTTTCCTCAGATAAACAAACACAAGGGTGATGCCCTGATAGTCCCATGTGTAGCTATCACCAGATGTTTACACGGATATTGGCTTACCTTATGGACCCTACACACTGCTTTAATGGGAGAGCTGAAAGTCCCTCTTGACCCTGCCGGGTCTGTGCTGTGTCCTCCAGTTTGCCTGCAGCTTGCCAAAGCAAAGAGGTGGACAAAATATGAGGACTTTTGCCAGTATAAAGTCCTAATGTCCTTGTCTGTGCCTTTCCTCTGAGATACCCTGCTGTGTTAGGATCTTCCTCTGCAGCAACTTGATGGCCTTTGACTTTTCCCATGTTGTTGTTCAAGAGCTCCGTAGTTACAGTTTTTTTGTTGAAAACAAAATTTTCGCAGTTAACTGAATCTTCTTTATTTGCCATCATCAGTTTGGGGAATTGAATGTTTGGTCTGAGAGAGCTGTGGGAAGCGACAGACATGAAAAGGTACAGGTATGTAGGCTTTATTAAAATTGTTCTTTTGCTCAAAGTGAAAGTTCCCGCCCTGTTCAGTGTTTCATGCAAAACTGCCTCAGAAGTGTCAGTAACTGAAACAACATTCTCCACTCTGAGAAACACGTCTATGCCTCCGCTGAGTTAGAAGCTAGCAGCAATGATGTGAGTAGCATGCATTTTCGAGTCAGCCTTTGTGTCTCTGCTGGCCTACTCTGCAGCTTTAAAAGAACTGTGGTAATCTTCAAAATATGATGAACATACAGGCAGACCATTCCAGACAGACATGACTAAGAACTGAAATGAACGGGCAAGGAGAACCTGCTCCTTTTTAAATGCCTTTATATTGGTGATCAGCTCTAGGTGGGGGCCCGAGGGGTCGCACGCACACCACAGCTGCCCCCTTTGACAACGCCAGAGAGGACAAAAACAGTTTTGCTCTATAGCAGAACTGGAGCTCTTATTCTCACAAGCATGCCTTGAAAGATGCTATGTTGGCTCATTGTCTAGGGTCCCACTTTGGCTCAGTTCTTGTCAGGTTATGGTGATTTTTAAAACTTCATTGGTAGAGTAGAAGGATCTCTCCTGCCAGTAGGGCCCGGTGTTCTGCTCTTCTGATTTTCTGTTAGCCTATTATTTCTAGGGCTTTTCGTTTGATTTTAAATGTCCCTTGATCTGCATATTTCCCAGGAGTACTTTTTGACACCATCTTGAGAAGCAGTGGAGGCCACACTTCCCGCAGACAACAGGGGTATCAACAAATGGGGCAACTTGAAGGTTTAACGTCTTAACAATAAGTTTGTATTAAGATTAACAGATCTTACTTCCAACAATAACTTTGTATTAACAGCTCTAAATTCATGAACTTGTTCATAACAAGAACAGTCCTGGATTCTGGTTTATGTCAGGGGTAGACTCAGCACCACTAGGCTCAAAAGCCTGAGCAAAAATTACTGGGGAATGCCCCATGGTATGTACAGCTCATTTCAGATCAAATAAGTGAGAGTCTTTCTGCCTTTTAAAAAATCTTTGGAAACTGTTGATCAGGATGGACTTTTCAATATTGCTTGCACTCTAATCTCCGTTGTCCAGAAATGTTTTCAGAAATGAATGCTTAAAGGAAAAAAGCTCCTTCACTGTAGCACTAGGCTAGGCCAGGACTTCTAGTTTTCTTAAAACAAAGAGGATGTTAACCTCTAAGCAAATACCTGAAGCAGGCAAAGGCCATTTGATCTGTGTTATCATTAGATTTAAAACACTGCTCTCTGGCAGTATTCCTGTAAGGAAATGGAAGCATGCCTCTTGGGGGGCTCAGCTCCCAGATCATTTCACAACTCTCCATGACCTTGCCAGCAGCCTGGCCATGTTCAAAAGGCAGGGTTACGTTTCATTTCTGTCATGCAAATGCACTGTGCCATGCTACCAGACCTCTTTTCTACGTTTACTGTAAATGCAGGCCACCAGCACTTCCCAGACAGTCAGAATTGCAGCTGTGCTAAAGACCTCTTCTGACAGGAAAATCCACATTGCTAATTCTTTAGAGAAATACATGAAGAAAAATTACAGGTAAGTGTTAATTGCTGACCTGAATTATTGAAGCTGATCTCATATCAAACGGACTCTGAAGTCTGAATTTGTTTGTGTGCAAGAGAAATAAGAAAATATGCCACAGGCTTTTGATGAATGTGGTATCTTGTTGACAATCTAATGTCACTTGCTCAGAAAGGGATTTGCCCCTGGGCAGAAAGCCAGAGCAAGGTCAACACATCTCACATCCCACTGCAGGTCCTTGTTGAGAGCATGAGCAGGATTAAAGCAATTTATCTTTCCTGTACTGACTTCTGCACAAGGTCTCAACATGTTTGCACATGCAGACGCAGTGGAAGTGGCAGGACTGGACCACCAAAGGGAAAGGCTAATACACATTCTTTTCAGTTTTAACAGTAGGTTAAGTCTACATGAATAATATTCCTCTTTTAAGATAAGCCTTTGATCTTCTTTCTTACACTGTTTCTCCAATTAAGTCCTCTTCACACCTTTGTCTGGATTAAGCTTTGACTCCAGAATGCAGTATCTGCCATGCTGATACAAAGCAGATGGCCTGCTTTGCTTTTCAGGCAGTACAAATCAGGTGTTCACTGCTCTACAATGGCAGAGGTCGTGCTCTTTATACACATATTGTATGTTTAGCTTTTGCTTAGGTTTTGGCTTCATTGTTGTTTTGTTTTGTTTGTAAATACAAAGTCTAAATGGGGATGCTGAGAGATTCCTTACACACTCCATCATACTGTGTATTCAAAAAGGTTCTCTTCCTTTTCTTACACTTCACTATAAGCACTTAATTACCCAGCCTAAACGAATAGAAAATACTCTTGACATATCTAAAAATAAAACATTTAGACATCTTCCTTCCAGATATGATCTAGCTGTGGTTTTAATTGCATATATCCTAACACAATATCTTTAAGTATGTAATTTTTATACAAAAGAACCCTCAACATGTTCCAACTCCCACACGAACCATAACCATGAATAACATTACTGACATTACACCGTGGTTTGAATTACTTTGAATTATTCAAATAAACGGTTCCTCCTTGACCCTGTGTCCATGTCTGAAAAGAAAGTAATTGGTGGAAGTATTATAGTAGAAACAAGTCAGCTGAAGACATGCAAGTCCACTAACTTCCCAACATAAGATGTCCTAGCTGTTTTATCTCTGAACACGTTACTGAGAAGGAAGAAGAACATACACCAGGAATTTGAGAAGAAACTCTCACAACACTGTGCATTTCTTACACTGAAACTCTCATAATACTGTGCATTTCTTTTATTTTACTATGCTGTAATTATGCCAAGTTCTAGTATCTATTATACACATCATAGCTTGTCCAGGCTGCTGCAATTTATTATCAGATACAAAAATATTTAATTTTGAGATTCACTTGTTAACTGCTCACACAGAATTATAGTAATAACTTTGCTTGAGACTGAGGTGCAGGAATACAGGATTGAGTAGGTTAGTGTCTGTCTTGTTCTGTTTTATCCTTAAGCATGGGTCATCTCTTTCCAAGCCTACACCTAAAAGTGAAAGCTGCACATAGACTACCTAGGCTTCATACTGTGACTATCACCAAAATACTGGTCTGCAAAGTGCTTACAAGCCAATAAAAGGTGATGAGAAATTCGGATTTTTGATGGTAAAATGGCTTTTTGCATAATCTTCATTCCAGTGTTATTCTGCTCGATGTGAGAAAGAACCCAGGGGCAGGTTTGCAATAGCAGAAGAGAAGTAATTGTACCAAGACATGGGCATGGTCCAGAAGGGACTTTGGCTCACACTGCAGGGAAGGACTGAAGCATGTTTACTGCATCTCTTTCCCCTGTGGTTTCAGAGTCTCCCTTATCTTTCTGTATGTCTCCAGGATCTGAAGACGACTTGAAAAATAGCTCAGCAATTTGTTCCTCATGCAGCAAGTACCGCTATAAATGTCAATAAACCAGGCTTTCAGAGACATAGTGCAGCTGTCTTATCAAAACACTTCACATATAATAAAAGTGTTTGGTATATAAAAAAAAAAATCTTTCCTTGCAGAAGAAAGTTTCCAAATGTGTTTTATCACAATACCTTGGGCATGCAGCATACATCTCTGTAGACACAGATTAATTTCTCATTCAGTGACACTTCATATTATCACTGGCTTCCTTTGATACTTCTGCTTTAAACTGGTAGTTAAGATATCACTAGTTCAAGAGAGTAAAGTGACTACAAAAAAAAGCTGGAATCTCAGAGGACTCATGCTTGACAGTAGGAAAAAATACTCTTATCTATATATGACTACCTCAAATCTGGCTCACAGGCTCGAAGTATTACTTTCAGCTCAGATAGTTGAAATAGTGCAAAGATTTCAGTGCCAGGGCACTTCTGCTGTAGAATTACAGTATCATAATTGGAATTAAGACAAGCTGAGGGCTTGGATAACCTAGCATTTCAGGACAGAACTGAGATGTACCGAGTGTGACTGTGAAGTTTTAAGGATGAGAACTGAAAATGGAAGGTTTCCTGTCATCTCTAATTAGGGAATGCATAGTGAAGAGAGAAAGTTTTGGGCTTGTAGTCATTCACTGTAGGTTCTAAGAAAGATGTGAAGTATTAGCACCAGCATGTGAATATGTGGGAGTACACACAAAAATGAAGCAGACCTAAAGCCCCCATCACAGGATTAGCAGTCCATAACAACGTGAGGACTTGGTGAGTTCTTTTTTGACTTGCTGAAATAATGTCTGTGGGCCAATTTGGATGGTTGGTCAGTCAGTCATGGTTAGAGTAAGGATTATTTGGCTTGGTGGAGGAGAGGTTGTGGGATATGTGGAAAACTAAATAAGGTCATTCTTTTGGTAATGAATGACAGAGACTTGGACTTACTTTGCCTAAATGTACTCCTTTAGATGTTAGATATTTAGACTAAACCCATTATGCAGGTCCCAGTTTCAGTCCACAGACACAGAAAGGCAGCTCCAAAGGGAATTCTGCTCACACATCTTAGACACCTGCTTCTGGATGAGATGAAGCACTCTGCAGCAAACTACTTCTCTCCTTCAGCTACAGAGAGAGCTTGAAAAACAAGTGTATACAAGGCATTTAACTTTCTGACAAAACCAAAGGAGGAGAGTCTTTTTCCACCCCCAGAAGAATCGATAGGTTTGTACTGAACTAAAATGGCCTCTACATTTAGACTCCTTAGATCATGAAATGATCCTTCCAGATCCTGCATTTAAGTTCTTTAGATCAAAAGAGAGCAGACAGAAAAATACTTTGAATTTCCTCCTATCGAGGGACGGCTCATTTAATGAGGCATCACTCAAGTGTCAGGTACAAGCAAATTACCAAACCCCATTGCAGTGTTCCGGGAAACAGCTGCTGGCCCCGGCACTGGAGGAACGCGGCGATTGATTCCAGCAGCGTACATGATGACTATCCACGTGTCGCGGGCCAAAGCGAACTGCAAAACCGCTTGCACACCTCAAGAGATTCCTTTGCCATGCCACCTGAGCCAGAATTGCACATACGATCTACCGTAAGTGAACGACGATGTCCAGGAGGCAGCTGGGCACATACGGGCTGATGGTACCGGAGGACACAAAACGCAACCCACCAATGACAGCAGATAGGGGGGGTGTAATGAGAAGGCAGTGACATACTGGACATTGTGTGGGAACACTGTGTGGAAAACCGGAGTAAGCATCGCACTCTTCTGGAAGAGGCGGCAGGGGAAGCCTCAGGCAGGGTTTCGGACCAGGCGCTGGCGCGGGGCGGGTGGGGAGCAGCCAAGCCCCGGGGCGGTGGCGCCGCTTCCTGGCTCCGGCACTCGGCGGCGGAAGCGGCCCCGACCTCCTCCCTCCNCACCGGGCGAGGGGGCGAGCAGGGGAGGGGGTCCCTCAGGCGTTCGGCGCGTCCAGCAGGCCCCGAGGCGAGGGTAGTGGTTCCCTCTCTCGGGCATCGCCATCCCCAGCAGCCGCGTGAGGGGATGAAATGCCCTGCCCCGCCGGGCAGACGGAGCCCTGGGTCCCTGCAGAGCCGTCCCTGGCAGCGGGCGGGGCGGCAGGCAGGCGTGGGAGAGTGCGGGTGCCAAAGGTGGCAGAGCCGAGGTGGAAGTCGGCGACTCCGTTTGCGGCTCAGCCCTCCGGGTGGCAGGTGGTCTGCGAGGAGCTGCGAGTGGACTCGATGTTCCTCACGGGCCCTTTCCAAGCTGAGACCTTGTGCTGTTAACTTGCGTGAGTTTGGTGGATTCGGCCGTTTTTCCTGGATGGGCGGTACCTTTCCTTACCGGAGTGGCAGCCCAAGCTCCAGCTCTCCATCAGTACTGAAGCGCTTGGGCCTGCTGCTGGCAAAGGCCATGTGGGAGGCCTGGGTCAGCCTGAAGGATGTTGTGCGTGGCTGCTGTGGGGCAGCTGGCCTGACTGGCCCAAGAGCTGCTGGTCAGACCTGGTGTGTGGGTAGGAGGGCCGGGGTGGGCACAGCGTAGGTCAGGCATGGCTTGCAAAGTTGTGATAAGTGTGAGTAGACCGTGTCTCCATGGTGTCCCCATCCCTGTGGACTGGTTTGGGCTTCATGTGCAGCTTGAGACCTGAGAGGACATCTGTGCTCCACGTTGACATGGTTTTGATCAAGGCTGAGGGTTTGGGGTGTTGGGTGGTTCCTGCAGCTGCTCGTGTAGTGTGTGCTCACTTGGGCGGTGCAGTTGATCACTGAAATAACATGGCATCCATGATGCTGGTTTTTAATGTGATGGGAGCATGTGGAACCAGACTGAGGCAGTCTGTTAAAACTCTGCTATGGCTGTTTTGCAGTGGTAACTCTTGTCACTATTGGCCTGGTTCGAACTGGTGGGGCATTAGAGGTTGTGTGTCTGTTACCAGTTTGAAGTGATCTTTCCCCCAGAATTTGGATTTTGAATGTGGATGTGGTGTCCAGAAGTAATGAAATATAAATCAGGTGCTGTTGGCTGAGTATTTCTGACATTCAGCTTGTAAAAGGGACTTGTTCTCACAATAGTTTAATCACAATGACTTTTACTACTAGGAGTAAGACTTTGTTTTCTGGATGGCAAGGAAGAAGCTATGGTCTGATTTGTCGTTCTAAACTGTTTTTAATCCTGATTATTGCTATCTAATATGATCAATATGTATTGATCATGATGTGATGACCGTGTGAGTGGCAAATGTGTTTTATGTGTAGCTTTTTAAGGCAGAGTTTTTATATGCCAGTATCAGATTTTGAGTTTGTTTGCTCAACCTTTCCTCACCACAGTACAGTCAGTAATCAGGAATGCTTTTGCATCTGTTTCTTTTTCCTGCTCCCCTCTGTTCATTGTCTCCAGAATGAATGAAATGAACTTGAGTCCTGTAGGGATGGACCAGCTGACCTCCTCCTCTGTGAGCAATGCCCTGCCAGTCTCAGGAAGTCACTTGGGCTTGGCAGCGTCACCCACTCACAACGCCATACCAGCACCAGGTAATTGGGGAGGGTCCCACACGGGCTATTGCAGCTCTGCTCTGTGTTCTTTGTCACAGCAGTGGTCCTAACTGGGCAGCAGTGCCTGCTCTGATAGCAGGTCATACTGTAGGCAGTGAAATGATGCAGAGTTGGGGAAGGGGAAACCATAAACTGTTGCTTATGTGGGCAGAGCAAAAAGCACGAGTGCTTGTCAGGCTTACGCTTTAGTGGGAGCCTCATTTGGTTTTAATGGGGTTTTAATCGTGGTTGCACTGTGGGTGAGTAGTATCAGAATCCTTTGAAATTAGGGCTGTAGCTGAAAATCTATCTTCATCTATGTCTAATTTCTCTCAGGTGAAAAATCACTTGTATAGCAAAACTGTTTTCATGGCTCTTCTTTCCAGTGGCCTGCACAGACAGAAGTCCATTACAATTGTCAAATAGAAGCAAGCCCTACAAAATGTGCCAAAAAAAATCTAGCTATATTCAGGCGTGCCTCTCGCTTCTGTGATAACTGATCCTTTCTTTGATGCACCTTACTTGGACAGTGCCATGCTGTATTTCCTTAGGGCAAGAGCTCCTGGGAAAGTAATAATCTCTTTGTTAGCTCATGTGTTCATAAAGTCAGGGAGTTTCGTTGAATTCAAACGGCATTTTGTCTTGCAGGCTTGCCTGTTGCAATTCCAAACCTGGGCCCCTCCTTGAGTTCCTTGCCTTCTGCTCTGTCTCTAATGCTCCCAATGGGTATTGGGGATCGAGGAGTGATGTGTGGTATACCAGAGAGAAACTACACCCTACCTCCACCACCATACCCTCACCTGGAGAGCAGCTATTTCAGACACATTCTACCTGGTAAGTGCTCTGCTGCTGATGGATGGGAACAGTAAGAAACTGTTTTAAGAGCTGTCTGTTTCTGTCCTGAAGCAGGCATAACTGACAGTTTGGCAGACCTGTTGTATCTCTGAGTTTGTCTGGAGGCTGTTGTGCCATTTACACCCCTTTATTTTCTGATACCTGTTTCTATATTTGTGTATGAAAATAATTACAGGGCATTTTCTATTTAAACCTAACCTTTGAATGCTCCTCCTGCTTTGATATTAGGATTAGCAGAAAATAAAGCATGCCTGGTTTCTGTCTCCAATGGCTTGTAGCTTGGAAGTTGCTTCTGTTTTTCTTCTCCTGTAGTCTGAAGCAATATTTAGTATGTGCATAATGGAAGGTCACTGTAGTTCAAAGCTCAAAGAGGGCAAGACATCAGCTGTGGCATTGGGCACTTTCCCACCCATTTAACCCATGGCACATTTTTTCTTCATTTTTCTTCAAGGTTGATTTCCAAAGACCTAACACACTAACTTCTATCTTGATTCCTTTCTCACATGTGCTTTGGAGCATAAATGTAGAATTTTACATGTTAGTATATGAGAACACAGAAATTGAAACTTTAAATACAGTCCTGGTTTTGTTTGGTAGCTAAGATTGACAGGGTGGAAGAAGTAGTTAAACTTCTTCAAGGTGACTCACTGAGTGTTGTTGGTTCAGCCTGGGTTAGGAATAAACTGTAGCAGCCCAGGTCTTGTGCAGCTACCCATTGACTGATGGCTGAACTTTCCAGCTGCTTAGGAGAAACCTTCCTACTGCACTGCATGCCTGCCTGCCTGTTTAGTGGCCAAAGAGTAGACAAGGAGACTGTGCACTAGGACCAAAGGTATTTGCCATTCTTCTGAGCTGGAATAATCTTCATGTAATGTTTTATACTGTTCTTCTGCCAGTCATCCTGCTGCCATCATCTGTGTTCAAGCCACAAGGCAGCATTGCATGCAGAAATATTTGATGCAACTGATTAAACTGTTTACTTCTTGGCTTGTTGTGCTGCAGAACAAGTATCTGTGCTTGCATCCTTGTAATAACAAACATATTTGAATGGAAAACTTTTACAGAACAAGTGGCTCATAGGGTTGAAGGCTAAAAAGAAACATGCTGAATCAGATCTTGCAGAATCTGAAAAATCTGTCTCTGTCTCTGCTGGAAATAATGTTTACTTGAATGTGTTGTTGTATTTATTCCAAAGATTTTTGTTTGTTTGTTTTTAGTACGTAAACACAGTTTAGTGTTTCTTCATATCTTAAGTTCCAAGATTGTTTGATGTTGAGAAGTTTCCCAGAACTACTAGAAAAGATGGCAGGGTTTCTGATATAAATTCAACCAAACTATTGTTTAAGGAGAAACAACATGCATTCATGTAAGGAAAGAGAGCAGATGACTCATGAAATCTGAGAGAGAACTTGTCTTTGTCCTTCAGAATTGCAATTGAAAACCTCTGAGATGGACAGTTATGCCACTTAGTCTTAGAGGAAGGAAGTAGTCATTGTTAAAACTTGAATACCTAAGCAAAAATTATGTGTCCTGGAGAATTATTTCTGCTTTTAGCAAAGATGAACCAGGAATTATCAAATTATAGATTCCATTAGCAGTCCTTCATCCTTGTGAGCTATTTTTTGGGAATGAAAATTTAAGCGTAAAGTGTGAAGAACCTCTTTATCATTCGATCTTTGTACTGAGCAGCCTAGGTGGAATTCTGCCATTAACTTGGCTGTTCAGAGTTTGAGAAATAAATAGAGACTTGCTTTGTTGGGTGGAAACTCTGAATTAGTTGTCAAGTGGTACTTTGACAAGAGTGTTAGGCTAGCATATGTTTGTTAGCCATGTTTTAGAATTAGTGGATTTTAACTGGAAATAATGTAGAGAAGATGTCTTCAGGGATCTGGGTCTCAGTGTACTGTGCTTTGACTGATTTTTATTCAAGATTTGAAAAATCTCACTGATGTAATCTCTCTCCCTTCTTTTTCACCCTCTCTTCCTATCAGGTATCTTATCTTACTTGGCTGACAGACCACCACCTCAGTACATCCATCCCAACACTATAAATGTTGACAGCAGTCCAGCATTGTCAGTCTCCAACAATCCCTCAGCCCTGGAACCCTACCAGCCCAGTGGGACCGTGGGGCTGGACCCAGGGATTGTCTCCATGGACCCCCGCACAGTGAACACACATGGTCCCCAAAATCTGCATCCTAGTGACAGCCATGAGGTAGCACTGGATACTACAATCACCATGGAGAGCGTTTCCAGGGTAACCAGCCCCATCTCTACAGATGGGATGACAGAGGAACTTACAATGGATGATGTAGCTGGGGATCACACGCAGATCCCAAATGGCTCCCGGAGCCATGAACCTTTAGCCGTAGACACAGTGGGGAGTAACTTGACATCGGATGCTGTGGGACACGGCAATGTCATTCCCATTCACGGTAGCACTTTGGAACTCCCTGTTGTCATGGAGCCCGACCACATTGCTGGGCGGGTGACAGGGATATCGGGCAGCACACTAAATGACCCCATTCATACTGTGGCCATGAGCACCAACTCTGTGAGTGTGGCGCTCCCTACCTCACACAACCTCGCTTCCCTGGACTCAGTAGCCTTGCATGAAGTGGGCCTCAGCCTGGAGCCTGTGGCAGTGTCTTCCATCAGTCAGGAAGTAGCCATGGGTTCAAGCCATGTCGATGTGTCTGCAGACAATCTTGCCTTTGTACCATCATCTCTGCAAATGGAAGACTCCAATTCCAACAAGGAGAACATGGCAACCTTGTTTACCATATGTGAGTGGACATTTCCTGCTTTTTTGGGGTAGAGTTTGTCATGTAGCTGTTGTCTGGTATGGCTGGACTCTGGTTGCTAGTCTTACAGATTTATGGTGAAAAAACCAGTTATTTAACAAGTCCAAAATTTGAAACATCTGCAGTGCCAGATTAACTGTTCTGAAACAACAGTAGTTGGAAGTAGTAGGAGAAGTAGTAGGATGTTTTGGCATAATTCTTATTGTATCATTTTTATGTTGCCATGAGGTTGGAAGCTGAATCTTGGTGAAGCTCTTGATTTGCTGATATGCTTGATATTCTTTCCAATGAGACGTCTGTTTTTATAGTCACATCACAAGTGACTCTTCTTGCTCCATTAAAAATACACAACAAACACCACCACAGGCCATACTTTTCATCAAATGGGTGTACTTGTTGAGTATGACATTATGTGATTTTGCAAAATTTATATTAAACCATGAACAATCATGAAAGTGTTGTTCTAAATTGGAGAAAAAGAGCAGAGAGGGAAGGAACTTCATAATATTTCTAATTATTCTCATCAAAGGACTTTAGTCCAGAAGTTAGTGGATCTCGTAGGAAGAAAGGAGCACTGGGTATTGCCAGTCCTGTTATCGTTCAAGGAGTGGTGTTTGAGAACTGAAAAGTTCTCATTTGCTGGGAGAGAGATTTGCACTTTCACCTGCAGGATGTCTGGCTTCCTGCCACTGAAACAAAAGGCCAGCTTTTATATTCATTTTTATTATATGTGGTAGCATTGCTGAGTGCTGCTCTTCATCCAGAAGTGCTGCTCTTCATGCCAGAACCTAATGGCTTGCTTTGCCTGCGGAACATATTTTAAGAAATTGAAAGATACAGTGCCTTCGTTAGCAAGGGGAGAGGTGCAGTTTAGTGTAAAGTGTCTAGTCAATCAGACATTTGGATTAATTTATTAAGATTTCATTCTGTGGGATAAAATACAACTTCAGATCAGGTGGGCATAGAACTATGATGAATTTACAACTCCTAGAGGAAGAGTTTTACAGTCGATGCACTCAGAGGCTCCTACAAGTATCTGTTGCATGTTGAACAAATAATGATCCAAATACTCTGATATCCAACATGCTTGTGGTGAAATCACTTCTCTTACTCTCTCAGAAGTGAGATTTGATGTGCCAGCTTTTTGTTGTTATATTTAGCATAGTCCTGAGCTGTTTTGCAGACGATGCTCTCCTTTGGTAGGACATTAAAATGGCTGCTGCATGCCTTGTGCTTGCATGTGATTTGCAAAACAGATTCTTGACTTAGGGAGGTTTAAATTTTAACTTTTTGTTGATGTTTTTAAACTTAGCCTGAATTAACAGGAATTTGTGTCCAGACAGGTGACAGCAAGGACAAGGAGTTGTGTTAGATTCCCTTAGTGGTTTTTCCTCACTCAGATGGCAGGAGTCAGGGCCTTTTTCAGAAAACTTTTTACTGTTCCTAAGCAGGAAATAAAAAGTGTGCCTTTGCTACAGTCCTGATTGTTTACAAAACATTTAAGAAGTGGTTTTTTTTGGTCATCTTTGTTGACAGTTCTGGGTATCCAAATCAGGGAAGTAATCACTGATTTTCTTTTTTTAATGATTTGGCAAGGACAGTAATGGAAAGTATATTTCACTTCCTGCAGAATGTGAGATTTTTTGGTTTCCAACATCTTAAAAATGTATGAATGGTTGAACTGCTCCAAGTGGAAATGTCCCATGCCTAGAACTTTTCTTTCTCTGCCTCTCCTTGGAGCTGGTCCGTAGACCCATAGTGGGTGTGTGCCAGGCAATGCTTAAAAGCAGTTGTTCCATACAGTGGTTCTCATTGCTCAGGTCTGGCTGTTGTTGTTGCTTTACTCCTATGCTTTACTTCTGTACTCATGCACATGTCACCCGTGCATATGAAATAATGCTTACATAGGCTCTACCTAATAATTTTTGGAGTACTTTCCTATCTGTTAATGTGTAGTTGCTCAAACTGTACTTTATATGAGGTCAAATTCTGGTATCCTGGTATATCAAGGAAGCATCTGGAAAATATCTTTAAGTGTGTAAGGATGGTGCTGCTGTTTGGGCCTGTTGAAGGCTACTTCTGTGATAGGTCTTTTATACTGGAACTGGGTCATCAAGAGGCCAAAGAAGGTCTTTGTGGAGATCCGGATTAATTACCTGAATATCTTTCTTCTTCAGAAGAATAATTATTTATCAGGAGAGTGGTTGCTGAGTAGGTGTTGGTTGCTCCATCCACAGAGAATTAAAATGACATCATTTTTCTAGATGAAATTGTAATGCTATAGAGAGCATTTTATGCTGTACTTTCCCTCAGATTTATTAGACTGAAGACTTTCACTGTTTTCTTTTATAACAGTATTTCTGCTGAATGACAGATTGAGAAAGCAATGCTACTGATTCTTATTGGGCTTTTGTTTTTGTTGCATTCAGTGGCATACTCACACTGCTTGAGTTTACTGCAGTGAGACCTTCAAAAGCAGCAGTGAGGTCAGGTTTTTGCTGCTGTGATTTACACATTGCCTGAATTCAAATGGAGGTAAGGGGATTTGTAGTTCGTGTTCAGAAAATTTTAGAAGGACGACCTTACTAGTCCATTTGCATGGATATCCTTGAGGTTCTACATGCAAGAAGTGTTTCTGGTTAATTCCAAAAATATAACCAGTTAGAAGGTGTTTGGTTTTGTTTGTCTTAGATTTTTCTGCCAGTAGAGTTAATTTCACTTGTGATCAGAGTGAAATTGGCTCTTTCACCACCAGCATTACTACCAATACTGGGAAGGCTATGGCTCATTTTTTAGTAGCTTTGATGAAGAGTGGGCTCTGTCTCATTGCTAGATTCCCCTGTAGGGATAATCTGGAGCCTAGGTCATCAATTTACCATCAGGAAAGTAGGTGGAGATCCTCACATTTGATCTGAATTGGATAGAAACTGACATGTATGTCAGTGCCCACCTGACTGTAACAACATGGTCCATGTTCTTCTGAGTAAAAGCTGATAAGTGGACAAGTTGAATGTGATAGAAGCAGCCTTTGGCAGGAGCTGAGCTGAAGCACATTGGTAGGGAGCTGATTGCACTGCAGGAGCTGTTGTCTGTTTTTAATGCCTGCTGTCCCCTCCTGTCTCTGCAGGGTGCACACTGTGTGACAAGGCGTATCCATCAGACTGCCCGGACCACGGGCCTGTCACCTTTGTTCCCGATAGCCCAATCGAGAGCCGAGCCAGGCTGTCCCTCCCGAAGCAGCTGCTCCTCCGGCAGTCCATCATGGGAGCTGAAGCAGGTAAGGATCACGTTACTGTGCACTTCCCTGCAGCACTCTAAAATACACTCACTGCTGAAATCCAAAACTGTAGGGAGATTAATGTGGGAAAGAAACACCACGAGAGAGAGATGCTTCCCTCTTCTGTAATCACCCTGACTTATATTATCCAGGAGCTCCTTGTGTTTGGTTATTGCTTAGACTTCAGCTATACTGTAGGGCTGCTGCCACAGAGAGTGGCACTTCGTAAGGTCAAGCAGGGTATGGTGGTTTTTTTATCGTGTTAAATAGCCCAGTCGCAGCTTTGATAAGAAAACAATGCAGCAATTGCAGTTTGGGGGAAGCTGACAGTTAGAAGTCATAGAGGAGAATTCTGCTTGTTCATGAGCTTGGTTTGCTACCTTCTGGGTGCTCTCATTGGAGTATTGATCACAAGTGTCCCTGTTTTTTCCCCTCCTTCATTTTCATTTGTGACCTTGTCACTGGATGTGGACCTTGTTACTGTATTTCACGTCACTGTCACCTGGAAATCAAAGAGTACAGTGCAGTACCCTAAGGATACGAAGGCTAGACAAGAATGTGATTATTGGCTTGCTTAGTGATGCTGCTTGTTTAGAGTAGATGACATCTGTTCTTTTCAAGCTGCACTAGTTTCCAGTTTATTCCTAAGAGCTACTCAGTGTATCACGTAGACCTATATATATATATATAAATGTTTAATAATAAATAATATACACGCAGGAATCCCTCTGCCCATGACAGAAATACAGCTGCCTCTGGGGAGAAATGCAGAAGCTGCTTAACAATGCCCAGCAACAATTCTGGAAATTCCTGGGGATTAGGTAGGCAAAATGTAGTTACTGAAACTAGTATTTTCTGCTTCTGCAGAAAGTGCCATGAGAACTTTAATTGGTACAAGTGGCTAGGATGTTAGTTTTATAGCTTACTGAAAAGTAAATTACTGGCTTTTGACCAAATAAATATTTGTAATTACACCAAAGTGGCTCCCATTAGTGTCATGTGGTGGTGGTGGTTCTTGTCTCTGCCATAGGTGTGTTTCACATGTGAAGTAGAAGCTTTGATGATCTTATGCATAGATATTACCTCTGGAGCATTATGTCATAAGCCTCCCACTTCTTTATTATGCATGATCAGTTGGTTAAATAGTTGATTTCTTCAAATTTTGGTCTTCGAATGATAGGTGTGTGGACACGAGAAACCATTCCTGTGAGGACTTGTTTTGGACCTATGATTGGGCAGCAGAGCCATTCTCTGGAGGTGGCCGACTGGACAGATAAAGCAGCCAGTCACATCTGGAAGGTCAGTGGTGTTACAGCTCACAGAGCCTACAAGCATGCCTTTATCTGGTGAAAGCTACCACATGACAGCAACATTAACATTATCATCCTTGCCAAAAGTCAAAAGTAATGCAGTTTGTTTAATTCTTAGTATCAGCACAGCAGAGCTGTATACCTTGCAGCAGGTAGTCAGTCCTGAAGTACAAAAAGCTTCTCTAATGCCTTCTCTTTTAAAGGGTTATATGTGGTTTCAGTATTTGTGCAGAGTTGCAGCAGAGATTTTATATGAATTACTAGGCAGCAGTTGTTTGTTTGTTTTGTATCTCTGTTCACTGAAAGTTCCCCCAGGTGATGAATGATTTGTTTTAGGAAAGCTAATATAAAGCTTTCTTTTTCCCATCATTTCATTTTCAGAAAGTATATCTGACCTATATAAATAAAACATGTACTGTTTGCCCAGATTTTGTTATTCACAAGACTTGGTAAGAAATGCAGCCAAATGCATTTCTGCTGGGAGGTGAAGGTGAGAAAGGTGCTGATAAACAAATTTTCTGGCCTCCTGGGTAGCAGAGGTCAAGGTGTCTGTGTGAAGAGGAAAGTAAGGAGTGAAAACAGGGCTGTGGTGTTGGCAGTGGCAATGGAGACTTCCCGGCTTGTTCTAGGTAGATACATCCTCTTCTAAAGAAAGAGGCTGGCTTTTACTCCATTTATTGCTGTGCTTTGTCCTAAGGTTGCATTTGTCTTTCCTGGTAGATCTATCACAACGGTGTCCTGGAGTTCTGTGTCATCACAGCTGATGAAAATGAGTGTAACTGGATGATGTTCGTACGCAAAGCCAGGTGAGAGCCACCTGTACTGTGCTAAGGAGCTTTGAGTCTGAGCTGCGGGCTCATATGAAGCTGTACTGGAGAATGAAAGTTGACCTTCATTCAACTGAAGTTGACCTTGATTGTCCTTTTGATTTTAATACTTTATTTTCAATGTGTCCCTGAGTTCTTTTGGCCAAGTTCCAAGCCCCTACAGCTTGTGAGACCTGTCCTTTTCAGTCTGTGATGAAAACTATCCAGGCTGGCCTAAGTATTGCTCCATCCATGGTCCACTGAGAAGGCTGAATCTTTCTTATTTCTCTGTAACCCAAAGTAGGTTTCTCCTGCAGTTCATTTCATTGTTCTCATATGCAGGAGTCAAGAAGCATAATGCTTAATCTCCCACTGCAGTGGGGCAGACCTTTTGCTGCTTTCAGATACTGGGAACAAATATGCAAGATACTGCTTCAAAAGATGAATGACCACATCTTGGAAATGGTTCTCAAGAGAACTTTTTAAAGATAATTTTGCTTCAAGACAGTACTGATATTTTTTCCGTCATGGATTCTCTATTTCTTAAGGGATATATCTATGCAATTGAATCTATGCGTATGAAAAATAAATAGATTTTTGTAGTTTCTTAGGAGATCATAAACTCATTTCTCTCAGCCTACTCGAATGTCTATTAATAATTTTCTCAGAAGTGTTGTGAGAAACACATCATTTGGTGAAGGAGGTTGGCTCTCAAGGTCTAGTTTTTCCTTCCTTTAATAAAGAAGGACAGAAGTGCCAGCCATACAAGTTTTTATAATATGCTGACAAGCGCTGATGTTCCTATTACCTTTTTAGAGGAATCTTTCCTTTCCCCTTCCTTTTTTCTTTTCCATTTTTCTCTTCTGTTCTTTTCCCTTTTTTTTTTTTTCTTTTTTCTCCCCTCCCCTCCCCAAAAGTCATTACTTCTGAAGGGTTTTTTTCTTAACTGTTGTTATTGCTGTAGGAACCGGGAAGAGCAGAACCTGGTAGCTTATCCTCATGATGGAAAAATTTACTTTTGCACTTCTCGGGACATCCCCCCTGAACATGAGCTTCTCTTCTATTACAGTCGGGACTATGCACGACAGCTTGGTAAGTAAGAGCTCTTTTTTGTTGGCTTTGCAGGGAGTACCCATCTTGGATTCCCTTTCAGTGCCATCTCTGGGCTCTGTGACTTGGGACTGCATTATGTTCCTTCTCATTTCCCATTGGTGAATGTCATAGTTTCCTTTTACATTTCATGACTACAGAGTACCATCATTTAAAAGAAACATTTCCCTACTTAATTCAACTGATCAGGAGTAAAAGATTTTGAAGATTTTTATTTTTTTTAAGAAAAATTGTGTTAGTTCTGTTCGTCCAGGGCTGAGGGAGTTTTAAAGCTGAGTATGTTCCTATCCTCCCCCAGCTTGGATTGTGATAATTTAGATTTGGGTGAGCTGTGGTCAAAACTGTTCCAAAGTCTGGCCCCTCGAAATATTTTAAATGACCTACCTGAAACAGTTGGAAAGCAACACCGGAGCTGAAAAGAACAAAGGTGATAATCTCTGCATGTGGCTTTGCTACCACAGACTAAATGTTAAAGTGATCCTTGTTCAAGCTCTGTTAGGCTTTACTGTGCCCCGTTATAAGTAATGCTTTTGTGCCCAAAGGTGTTCCTGAGCATCCAGATGTGCACATCTGCCACTGTGGGAAGGAATGCGCTTCCTATGCGGACTTCAAGGCCCATTTGAGCAGCCATATTCACAACCACCTCCCCAGTCAGGGGCACAGCAGCAGCCACGGGCCAGGCCACGGCAAGGAAAGGAAGTGGAAGTGCTCCATGTGCCCCCAGGCTTTCATCTCCCCTTCCAAGCTGCATGTGCACTTCATGGGGCACATGGGCATGAAGCCGCACAAGTGCGATTTCTGTAGCAAAGCTTTCAGCGATCCAAGTAACTTACGGACACACCTCAAGATCCACACAGGTGAGGGCTGAGGGCTTTGTACTGATGCCTGTGTGAGGAGGACAGGGGAGAAGGTGAAGGTCAAGTTAGAGGCCAGCAGTAGACAGTGTGGGTATTTTTGCCTCTTTTTTTTTCGGTAGGGAAATCACAAAATTCAAATTTCAAAGCTGGAAAAGGAATAAAACTGGGAGTGAAGTGCTCTCAAGTCAAGCATAGGAAGCTGTAGGCTCAGTAGCCAGGAGTTTTAATGAACTGATCGAATATTAATGTGGTATACACAACCACAGAATACTCAGTGGGGTGGGATTCAAGTGGCCTGAACTCTGTAATATGAACTCAGTAATATGCTGGAGTTTTAAACTATTTGTGGCAAAGAATAACAGAAGTACTGGTAAGTTGAAAAATGGGATAAAACATAGAAGTTTACCAAAGGGCCAGTGAGGTTTGTACCTGTGTGTTTGTTAGATAAGAGAATTTGTTTTTGCAGACAAAGGCAATGCAGCACATCAAATGTGGTTGGGCTCCAGTAAGGCATCAGATACAATTCCTGTGGGAAATCAGTGAGGATAGGGATGTACTAATGTACAGTAACTAGATGGTTACCATGGTTACTGTTACAAAGGAAGCTACCATTGTTTTTACTGAAGAATTCATCTTGGATAAGACTAGTCTTTTTAAGTGTTTGCCGAATCTCTTGGTGGAAAAATTTGCAGAGCTGCTGGGGGTGTTTTGATGTCCAGAACAGAGAGGCACAGTTGGTGTGGACAAGAAGCACAAACCCTGCCACACAAGAAAGGCTGGCTGACCACAAGTACTGGAGAAACAAGCAGCAGTGTTTAGAAGGAGGAAGTGCAGAAAGGTGCATCACACAAGGGCATCAGTGCCCATATAACAGTATCATAACATTGGTTTTTTTTGGGGTTTTTTTTTTTTTTTTTTTTTTTTTTTTTTTTGTTTTTTTTTTTTTTTGCTTGGGAGCATGGGATGAAAAGCTTTGGGAATTATGAAGTCAGCTGCCTGTATTTTTGCATAGGTAAATATAGATTGGAACCAAGTAAGCCTTTATGCTGAGTCTGAAGGAACTGCAGGAGAAAACAAGTCCTGTTCATAAAAAAATCTGCCTTTCTTCATGGTGAAATTTAAATTTTCAGCAATGGTCAAGTTTGTTTGCTTACTGCATTTCTTGGGACACCGAGTGCCAATCTGTGGGTGTCCCTGTGTACTCCTAGGTCAGAAGAATTACCGCTGCACCCTCTGTGACAAATCGTTCACGCAAAAGGCTCACCTGGAGTCGCACATGGTCATTCACACCGGGGAGAAGAACCTCAAGTGCGATTACTGTGAGAAGCTCTTCATGCGGAGGCAGGACCTCAAGCAGCATGTCCTCACTCACACACAGTAAGTGATTTCACAGGAGCTGTTGGACTGGCCAGTGCAAGAAATAATGAAGATGAACAGCCTGAGACAGAATCTCCTGTTTGCAAATAGTTTGGCCTAGGGAGCATAGGTGGGTTCATCCTCTGAAATGACAGATAAGTCACTCTAGACAAAGTCCTTGTTTTACTGGCTGCAGTTGTGGAGTTCTAGTGTCTGCAGTATTTCCATGACACAGTAAATTCCAGGTGTGCTCCTTGTGTTGTGAAATGGCAGTCTGAAGTGTTCATAACTTTTGAAGAGAAAGGGGAGGTTGTTTGATTTATATTTCATTCCTTGCTGAGAACTGTTCCCACGTCCCAGCGTGACCAAAAAAGACAAACTTCTCAGTGCTGTTATCACTGAGTAACTTGTTAGTGAACTCTGCCTGTTTGCTGTAGGGGTGTGGTGCAGCCATTCCCAGCCCTTTCCTCCCCACAGGTCTCACTCAAGCGCTTGCTCTCTTGTTCCTCCTGCAGGCAGATTCCTACCCACAGTCCTCTGCCAAGCCAGGTCTTTTGCTCTAAGAATCTCTCCATCCTGTACATTTACTCTCAATCCACGGTCTTTCTTAAAAGCTGCTTGCCCAAAGCTAGTCCCTTTGCTTATTTCATTTTCAGCATCTGGTTTTTGTACTCAGTTGGAATTCATTGCTCCTTCTGTCATGCTGCCAAGGAGCCAGAGTAGTGCAGCCAGATGAATGAGGGAGAGGCAGACAGAAACAAAGACTCGCTTTGCTGCTTATTCCTACAGCCTGAGCCAGGAGCACTACTGCTGGGAGGTATTTTGCAGTGTCATTACAGAATTTGTTGCAGTCTGGTAAGCTCCTCTGCTTAGCATTTACAGACTGAGGATTGCTAACATGCAGCAGCCTTGTATCCTTGTTTTTCCCTGCTTCCTCCCCACCCGCCTTTATGCAGGATGGGAAGGAAACTGACCTTTTCATTAAGGGTGATATCTCTGTCCTTGCTAACATGGACCTTAATCACCATTTTACTACCAGCTGCCTTGTGGCACGAGCAAACTCACTTTCTTGTGTCTTGCAGAGAACGGCAGATCAAGTGCCCCAAGTGTGACAAGCTGTTTCTGAGGACAAATCACCTGAAGAAGCATCTCAATTCACATGAAGGAAAGAGGGACTATGTCTGTGAAAAATGCTCCAAGGCTTATCTAACCAAATATCACCTCACTCGACACTTAAAAATATGTAAAGGCCCCACATCCAGTCTGTCAGCTCCAGAGGAGGAAGAGGAGGAGGATTCAGAGGAGGAATTAATAGACTCTATGAGGACTGAAGACTGTAGGATTAACAATGGAGTCTATTCAACAGGTGATGTTCTCTCTGGACACAAATGAAGAAGAGAGGGAAACTTTCTTGGATATTATAAGTAGGGAAGGAAAAAAAAAAAACCTCTTCCTTGTTTCCCCAGTCATCAGTGTATGTCAGGTGAGGAGTTCTCCTTCTGTTTTTGTCTCCACACTACCACCACTTAATATAATCTGTAGCCAGAACACTGCACAAGACTGGATCATGCACATACAGGTGAAGAGTTGCTAAGAAGGAAATGTGAGGCAAGATTTCTTTCACACACACTCTGCATACTTCTCCAAATCACTCAGATTAATCTATCCAGTGCCGGGACACGTGACACACCTCGCATAGCCCTTTGAGCAAAGAGCCATGAACCAGAAAGGTAGCTGAGGGGTTGCAGTGACCTGTAAGCCAACTGTCCTTAACTGCCCAAGCTGTGACATGAAGAGAAACAAGGAAAAAAGGGTGGTGGAACTTTTTAACTGAAGGATGTTGTTTGGCAGAAAGCAAAGACTTCTCAATGCTCAGGTTTCCTTCTTAAAACAAAACCTTTTGGATATAAAAAAAAAAAAGGCCAGTGAAATCAGCACTTCCATATAAAGAAAGTATCCCACTACAGAAAATCAAACATTGGTTTTTGGAGAACAGTTATCCCCTCTTCTCCCTCAAGTTAACAGCCCATGGAACCAGGTGAAGAATAAAGACTGTATGGACTCAGTAAGGAAGGGGCTTACAGACGATCAGGCAGTGTTTACAGTATATGATGTTACTTCTTGTGCTGTAAACCTTTTGCCACCTAGAATGATGGGAGGGTTTGCTGCTAATATTATTTATGGAATGAAGATTATTACATTTGGTTGTTTTCTTTTGAAATAATTAAAAATGTGGCTCTTCTCTCATGTTATGTTTTAATATTTACATATGCTGAAAAAGAATGTTCCTATTTCTGATAATGATGCTAAGAGAAATAACACCACTTTTTAATCATCTGCCTCTCCCAGGCTTTCCTGGGACATGGTATGTGTAGGAGCACCTCCATGAACTGGGCAGCTCAAGAACTCTAGATTTGCTGTGTCACTCCTCTGGCTGTGCTGCAAAAGAAGACTGGGTTGGGCTCTGTTCTTTGACAAGGTAATGGGAGGTTCCCTTGGACAAGAGGCTCTGCTTCAGGCCCTAAATGGCCCAAGCTTAGCTGTACCTCTCTCCCTGTTCGCTCTAGTTCCTAGATAGCTCCCAGGGTTCTTAAAACCTGAAAATGCTTGCCTCAGATCAGTATGTTACCAAAAAGCTCCAGAGAGACAGGTGCTGGGATCTTGGTAAGTCCAGGGAAAGATGTGTTGCTTCCTGTAATGCAACTTCTTCCAAAAACAAAAAGCAATGTTGAGAGCTACACTGCCAATTATATTACTAGGGGTAGAGGTAAGAGAAATCACTTACCCCCAAAGATCTTGACATAAAGCATTTATTTAAAATTAAAGCTTTGAAAAACTTGGAAGTTTTCAATGGAGAGCAGTTGAACAGCGGTTTTTCTGGTACTTGCACCTTCTTAAGCTTCACAAAAGCAATTGTTCATTTGTTGTCCACACATCCTTCTCTACGGCTTGGCAGAGACAGGATGGAGGCAGGAATCCCAGCACATACAGAGCATTCTTGGTTCCTGCAGAGCCATGCTGAACACCTTCACCAGACCACAAACAGCTGAAGTAGCTTTAAAGCAGCCAGTTACCCTCAAGAGATAGGAAGGAAAATTACAGACCTGCCTTTTCCCCATCTGCAGTTTGTAGGGACACAATTTACCTGCTTTACCTCACCAGAATGAACTACAGTGAGTTAGGGTGGAAAGCAGTGGGAAGAGCTTGGCAGCTATGAATATGATCCTACAGCTGCTTTGGCATCAGTGGATTTAATATCCAGGGTATTTTTGCAGCAGGAACACTCTACAGGCACCTTCAGGGTGTGCAGAGGGCAAGTGCTCAATGAGGGTAAGAGCATCAGTTACATTATAAATGCAAGGAAATTCTTTGAGTCACATCCCTTGATTAGGTTCCTGATTCTGCAAACAAGGGGCTTAAGTTGGTGGCTAAACTGATTCTTAAAACTTTCCTCTGTGCCGTCAGGTGTCAGGCAGGAATGCCTTAGCAGAGTTAAGAACGTAATACAGAGTTTCACCAGTAACAGTGACCAGCTGGGATCCCAACCCTCACTTTGTGTCCTTACGGCCTCTCATCCTCCTTGAGTAGCACCTCCTTATTTCAGTGCAAATTCTCTTGAAATACATCTGGAGTGTCAAGAAAAAAAAAACAATACTATGTGCAACATCACTAAACTTCATGTGCTGTGGAACCTGGAAAAAGAAACCCCCAGTCTTGGTGGGACAGAGCTGGGTTATTTCTGGTTTGATACTGGTGATATCAGTGTTAGAAATACATTCCAAGATTCTGCTTGGATACTCCAACTTATTGCCTGAGAACTACTCTTTAAGACTGAAAAAGTTACACAGAAGATCTGTCAAAATCTGTAAACCTAGCCTCAAATTAAGGATAAATTATCTATTAACACTCGTAATTTAAGTCAATTGATCTTTTGTTTATTTATTACACAACTGTTGCATGAAATATTTTTCCTTATGCCCTTAGAAGGTAGAAGATAAAACTGTTTTTGCAGTATTCAACAAACTTCTGTGGTCACAGAATGCTTTTCTGGTGACTGTTCCATTTTATGTATTGGCTTTACATATGGTAGCCCCTGTTTCAGGGATCATTATCTCAGGCTAAAGCAAGTGATTCAATCTTTCAGAGCTGGTAATAGAGGCAGGAGCTTAGAGCTTAACCACACCACCACCTTTCTTTGGCTGAGATTAAGAAGCCTACAGACTGCAAGACACCAGAGTAATTTCCAAGAACTCTCACCGAACAGGGGCGTTTGTAGAATACACATTAGTTGTAGTTCCATTAATTACTTTGATTTTTTGATGTTTGGTCCATCATGATTCCATTGCTGTCTCCAAATCATTGCTGCTACTGCTGGCTGTGGAGCTGGAAGACACAGAGTTGGCACTAGCCAGGACGAGCCTCTCTCTGTTTCCAAAAACTTCATTCACTGCAACACAAACAAAATTGCTTACATATTACTCTCCCCGAGGAAAGAGGAGTACACCAGGGACAGCCTGGTGAGCACCATGGAATGGAAATCCCAACCTGCTGTGATTTCAAAGCTCTTGCCCTTACCACAAGTACAGAGTTGAAGCTAAAGGTCAGAAGATTGCTTGCCTGTGATACTTCAATTACAAGTCCTGTTATTTTTCCTCCAGAGCATCTAGAGGTTTCCTCTGCATAATTCTGTACCTAAGTACTGTAAAACTGATGAGGTTTGAAGACCTCATCTTTAAGTTTAAATAATATATTTCTGGTTTTAGTCTCTGGTTCCCAATAGGCTCTTAAAAGCTTTCTCCAAAAAAAATCATGCTTTTTAGTTACAGGTAGCTACAACTGATCAAAACCAGTCCTCACTTTTCTTCCAATAAGTACTCAAAAAATATTATACCAAATCACATCAAGACCATCCGGAAAAAAACATAGGTATTATAAGAAATAAGGTATTACACATCAGCTGCAAGAATATAGATTGTGTCAAGCAGTTCTCCAATTTAGAAAAAAACCCACATTTTTTGAAGCTGAAAATATGACCACACATGCAGTCTTGGAGTATTTAAAAATACTAACCTATGGTTTTCTGTCAGAGTCACAATACATTACTGAATACAAATACACTCTGCAAGCAAGGGGAGAACCACAACATTCAAAGAAATGAGAACATTACCTGCAGAGATCTTGCTTATATCCCACACATGCAGCCCTTCCCGCTCTCCTCCGAAGGCAAAGACAAACGGGAAGTCAGGGCAGCAAGCTGCACAGAACAGAACTCCCTGGCAGGGTGGGAGAAAAATAATTTTTTTTTTAAATCTTAAAATGAATTTTTCATCTGAAAATACTTTCACCAAGCAAGTTTTAAAAAATGTAATTTAGTTTCTGAAACTTCTTTTGTAAAGACATAAAATGAAAGTCAAGAGCTGCTAATTATAAACAGTTAATCACATCTTTGTCTTGAATGTAGCAGATGCAAGATGGAGCACCCATAGTTCTACTCAGAACATTGTATCTGGAATTTCGTCTCTGAGGCTTTGAAGCAGTCTGCCAATTCCAAGTGGAAATACTGCACTGTGATGAGAATGATTTACCCAGAATATGTTACTGTTTTTTTCCCTATGAGACCTTAGGTAAAACAAGATTCAAACTAGACAGAAAAAGAATAAGAAAACATAGTTTATATATAAAACTTATTAGAATCAAGAAATAAATATTACTATACCATTTTCATATCCCTGGAATGGACTAAACTTGGTCTGTCTCCCAGGATATCCCAAATTTTCACATACTTGTCAGCAGATGATGTCACAAGGCACCCTTTGATCTGACTGCTTAGTTGCAGCCCTGGAAGATGAAGAGTGCAGCAGTGTGAGAGCAACAGGCAATCCCCATTTCACAGAGATTAGGATACATTTTGAAGTGAAGATATGAGAACAACCCCAATATTCTCCTCACACTAAACTCCATTCCAGAACAAAGGAGCAGAACATTAATGAAGGTTCCATGCTGCCACTGGTCCCTGTAGTGAGAGCCAAGGGAACCATGCAGACCTATCTTGCCTCCCAGTCCCCTCAGAAGAGATTTGTTTCCCATGCACGCTACCATGATTAGCTTGCACAACTTACTTGTAAACAAGGAATCACTACACCTCAGTGCTATGGATTTAAGGCATCTTCCAGATGTGCCTTGCCCACTTGGGACAAACAGGACACAAAGGCAATTTACCTGACACCTCTTCATCGTGAGCTTTCAGAGTAAACAGAGGTTTATCAGCACGAGCATCCAGACAGTACACAAAGCCATCATCTGTGCTTGCCTAAGGAAACCACAGCATTTAAAAAAACAAACAGTCACAGTCACTCATCTGGAAAAAACCTTCCAGTGAAGTAACACCCACCCTCTACCAAACCCCTCTTATCTGAGGCAGACACTACTTCTCCCTAGGACATAGTTACACTTTTCCCAGGCCTGCACTCCCTAAGTCAGGCTCCACCCAGCTGGTGCCCGAGCTATTCTGTGAGCCTCAATTATGCTGCACTCATGACATGCAAGTCTTAATCCCATGCAAACTTCTTAAAGTGTATTTTGAAGAGAGTTGCCCCACTAAGTTTGGCTCTCAGGTCAGGCAATGAAATGCAGAGCCTTCAGTCTCTTGACTGTCAGTTCAAAGCTTTTGGAGCCATCAGTGGCTGCATAGGAGTCCTGTGCAAAACTAAGTGTGATTACACCAGGAGAGATCCTCATCATAAACCCAACAGAGCTGAGCAGCCACTTCTGTTGGCTGTATACACAAAGCAACAGAGAACTATACAGCCATTGAGATAATAGAGAAGATTTGTTTTTAAATTTTGTTGCAAAGTTTTATTGCAAAAAAACCAACAACACCAAGATATTTTTCCTTTATACTCTAGGTTGGTCTCTTTTCCCAGATAATAAGCAACAGAACAACAGAAAATGGCCTCAAGTTGCACCAGGAGTGGTTTAGATTGGACATCAGCAAAAATGTCTTTACTGAAAGGGTTGTCAAACACTGGCACAGGCTGGACAGGGAAGTGGTGGAATCCCCATCCCTGGAGGTATTTAAAAGCCATGTCGATGAGGCACTTATGGACATGGTTTAGTCCCAGGGCTTGTCCGTGCTGGGTTAACATTTAAACTCGATCTCAGAGGACTTTTCCAACCTAAAGGAGTGGATCACTCCATACCAGCCAGGAGGACAGTGCCCTCTAGCGCTGACTTGAAACACTGAATTACCATTCAGGATCCTAGTTCTCATTAGCTATTTATTTCTCAGCTACAGTTGCTTCACTGCATGAAGCACAACAGAAACTCTGCAAAGGAAAATCTACCCCAGCCACTGAACATTGCAATGACATGACCAAGGTTGTCACCTCTGGAGTGAAAAAGCACCAGCGTCAATAGCTTTTCTACTGTCACAGTGAAGATACCAAATAAGTAGTTGGTCTAGAGATACCTACTGAAGGAACTACCTAAAAACATCCTCCCCCAGACTGCATTTTTATAATAAGCAACACAAACCATCCAAATGTCCATCAGCTCCATTCTGATTCAGAAACATCATGAACATCATGAACACTAAAAATGTTAACACAGGTTAAATGACATGGCAACAACCTACCAGAATAGAAAGAAGCATGTACTCACCAAGAAATGGCAAGGTGAGAAATGATTCCAAATTACTCTCTCAACCTGCCCACTAAACCGCCACACTCGATGGCTGTCCTGGGGGTTTCTGCAGTCATACAGTACTGATGATCTAGGAGACAAAAGGACGGGAAATAAAATAAAAAAAAAAATCAGGGCAGACAGGGCAGAACACTTCATGACATAGTTTGCTTTCTCACTGACATCTACAGAAGCTCCATGTACACTATAATTAAAAAATTAAATGGAAACAACTTCACTACTTAGTCTTCTAATTCAGTAACAGATTAAAATCTTGAAGATAAGCACTAGATTTTTTCCATGTGCTTCAAAGTTTCATCTTGGTTACTAACAGCCTCTCTACTGAAACTAAGCAGAGCTTGAATTTACTCAATACAGAAGATACTTATCACATAGCAGACCATAATTATGCAAATATATCACTTAATTACGAACACACTTCAGTAAAATCAAGTAATGATGCACTCATTAGGAAACCATTTTGTCATACATATGCATACACTTTCAAATATGCTTAATAAAAAAAACTATTTCTAAAAAACCAACTATCTTAACAAATACTTAGAGAAACACTACTCCACAAAGGAGAAAGAGTGGATGGCAGTCAGTGGGTCCTCTGGGATTCTTTACAGGCATGTGCTCAGCTGAGTGGCTTCAGAATCTGTCCCAACTCAAAAAGCCCAAGGTGCAAATGCAAGGGAGGAGTGGTCATGTCAGTCCACCATCACCTCGCCACTATCAACATCCTCAGCGTAACCCACTCCCACTCTACCAATAATGAAAGAAGTGTGATGTAGGTTTCCCCAGGTCTTTTACCAAGCATTTTACACACAACAGTTTCTTTAAGTCTGATTTTCAGGCTATGAAGGCATCTCCCAATGCTCACTGAATTGCCTGTGGTCCTGCAAGGCTTTGCAGGAAAAATCCACAAGGGCACTCTATTAGTCTATGGATAACACAGTGGTTTAGAGGTGTCCACGGTACCAAAGGGGCAGCTAAAGAGGGATCAGCAACTGGTCACTGCTTGGATTTAATGCTTCCTTTTATCAAAGGAAGTTGAGAAAGAGGGAAAAGACAGAAGCAGATTCCTAACAACAGCAAAAGGCCTTCCTCCAATACTTCTGCAGATGCAGCAAGAACATAACAGAAGCCAGAGAACTCCAAGGTTTGGCTAAAGATTGGCAAGTCTATAAATTATTTTAACATAAGGAGAATAAAAAAGCAGAATAAAAAAATCAATGTAAGAAAATCATGGTGATAGAACAAAATTTAAAAGTTACCCCATTGAGATGGGAGAACAGAGAGGGAGTTTTTTGGCTGGCAGAACTTACAAGAACTGGCAGCTACCGAGTAATCCAAGCGTGCAGACACAAACCATTTCCCAGCATGTCCAGGCTGCAACCACAGGAGACAGCCCATTACACTTTGGCTGTGCCTAGAGAGGCTGGAAGGAAGGAACTGGGATTTTTAAAGTTCCTCGTGCCACCCTGGCCTTACTGGCTGGCAAAACCTGGGCAAATTTTCACAGGAATAAACAGTGACACGTTCCCAATTAAGAAAACGCTATAAGGCCAAATTAAGAAATAAATTTGGTTTGGAGCAGGCAGACACCTGACACAGAAAATGTCAGCAGAGATGGTTAAAGCATTTGCTACCCCTGAAAAAGAGGTAAGAAAAACTACATCCTGGCCATATGCAAACCTGGCTTCCTTGCTGGAAAAAAAATAACAGCATTACTCAAACTGGCACAGTTATAAAAAAATGAAAGAAAACACAAAGCTTAATTGAATAGGAATACCCTCCCCAGGTGCAACATGTGAAAACATGACCCTGACATACTTATCAAATGATCCAGAAACGAGGGTCTGAGTTTCAAATGGATGAAACTGCAATGTCTGGACCTAGATAATGGAAGATTTTACGTAATACACATATACAGGAACTTTCTTCGAACAAAGCACAACGATCCTAACCCCAAGCCAGCACACAGTCCTCCCCAAAAATTCCTTCCATTAAGCTTTCTGCTACTCGGATTGCTCAAAAGCAGTGCAAGAGATGTGTATTACTTCAAACACCCCCACCTGGTGAAAGCAAGATATTTTTCAATATAATTCGACTGAACAGAACCCCATGCCCCCTTTCTGCCCTAGAAAGAATATCTGCTTCCAGTTTGGGGAAAAAAGCAGATGTTAACAAAAATTGAAAATCAGGAGTTTGTCAAGGGCAGTGACTTTGTTAGCAGCAAAATAAGGTTACAGCTATTAATAACTACCTTTTACATTTTAATTACTATGAGATTAATTAATTTCTGAAGTACCCATCACTATGGTATTTTAGTATAATTTATTTTAAACCTTTTCACCTAGAACAAACTGTAACTGACACTCATTGTTCCCTTAAGAGAGTTACAGTTTGACCTATGTTCAGTCATCTATTTTTGTAGCTTATCCCAGCACTATTATATTCCCCACCATTAGGGCCAATACACAGAAGGTATTTTAAAAAAACGTTACAAAGCTTTTTTAACTTTCTAAAAGATGCTAAATAACATTTTAAAAAGCAAATACATGCTGTTTGCAAAAGCAACTAATCCATAAATTGTAACAATTCTGCACAGATGTTAGAAAATTAGAGGACTGTTGTTCTGAGGGTTCACTACCAAGCAGCAAATTAAAAACTGCAGTTACATTTTTCTCTGTATTCTGCAGTGAAAGAAACACAGCAATTATTCCATACCTTGTCTGTATGTAGTGTCAGGCTGGCTGCTGGCTTACCCACAGCCATGTCCCACAAAATCACTGTGTTGTCAGCAGAGGCACTTGCTAAAACGTTCCTGATAATGGATCAAAAATCAGTTTTAAAACTCTTTCTACAGATACAAACAAATAAAATCCAAAATACACACAGAGCCCAATTCTGAGAACAAGTACACTGTGGTATATAGATTATTCCTCTCAAGCCTGAGGGATAACTCCCTGAAGGCAATTTTAAGTAAAGATTATAAATAGGCTATATTACATTACATTAGCAGAACACATACAAGAATGACAGTTCTGCTTCTATTTCCCCTGACATTACTTACAATACCTTTTACTTGAAGATTTCTCAAACAAAACAAAGTAATAAAGGCTTTGAAGCACATTCTTTCCTTGGACAGTGAATAGTATTTTTAAACATTACCTATGCTACTTCGTTCTGTCTGCATATGCATGCAGCCAAGAACTTGATGAACCTGTTTGTGAAATATTTTACTCTCTAATATCTGTTTATATTCCTACAAAAACACAACGCTATACTCTTTGTAGACTGCTGAAAGTAACCACTAAAATTTCAGTTACAAACCCCACATTTCAACTTAAATTTGACCAACTGTGTTAATAGCAATAAACACAGCTTAAAAGTTTGATCAGAAAAAACAAATCAAAACATCCCCAAATGCCTGTCAAACACGCACTACATTTCCTATAACTGCTTCATTGCTCTTAAAATCAGATTTATTACCTCAACATGTTGTTTCTGATTGAAACTGTTCCCCCTCCTCTTTTTACATTAACCAAGTGTTTCTGACTGAAAGAGTTAACATTCTCCTGAAAATGCTGTTTTCCCAAGCAATGTTACAAAGGAAAGTTAAGAAAATGCATAGTGAAGGCTGTAAGAACATTTTACAGTAACACCCCTATGACCTACAGGCAGAAAGTTATTTGTACAGAATTGTCACGGCATGCCCTGCTTAAAAGAAAGAAACAACAATAAAACATTTTATATACAAGCTGCTCCAAGGAGTTCCTTGTTTTGTCCATAAGCTGCCCACTTCAGGGCTGGTTTTATTTCCTGAAAGACCTACCAGTATCAATGAATTTGTAATTCAGCACATTACAGAATTATGCATTTCAGACTTAACTACTGAAGCCATATTTTTTTTTCTTGTCTATATTATTACCAGACCATTCCTAGGTACATGAAAAGTCCTCTTTTGTAGGACTGATGGACTGATCGCTGTCACACTGTGTATATGTGTGTAATTTAAGAACACCGTAAATTAAGAGTGCAATTTATATACATTTACTGAGATCTGTGTGTTTTCTTCATCAGTATCTAGATAAGAAAACAGTACAAGTGAAGGCTCACACCTGCTCATCAGAATATTCAGAGTTGTCTGTGTATATCTTCAAAGACAGAGGCATTTATGACAGCAGAAAAAAAAACAGCGTCTGACTGAAGCAGTTTCAAGACCCCTGCTGAGGAACCTCTGACAGATGAACTGTTAACAACAACCTAAGTGATAAAAAACCAGCAACATCTTTACTTCAGTCAGCACACTGTACTTGACCTCTGCCCCAAGATGGGCCAGCTTTGAGTTGCTTCAACAGCAGCACTTCATTTCTAGTTCATTCAGGCAACAGGGAACTTTCTCTGCCTAGAGGCCAGAGGCATTTCTATAACTGAGCTATTAGGGCTTTTACACCCTCTTTCCTGTTCACAGCTTTGGGGCAAAAGCCAGAAGGAAAAAAAAAAAACAAAACAGAATAGCAAAGACTTTCTTCTTTCTTCTATAAATCTGCTGATCTCTGTTGAAACGGTGGTTTAGGCCACTGTCAGACCAGCATAGCTCAGGGCAGCCCTTCTACTTCTCCAGTTTGAAAAGTGAAAGGGAGACAATTTATCAAATGGCTCATACCCACCTTTGCCCTGCCCTCATCTGAAAAACCTGCAAATCAAGTGACCTGCAGTAACATGCAAGTATTAAAAAAAAAAAAAATTTAAATCAAGAGCTCTAGTTAAAAAAAGAAGAAAAAAACCAGGAGCATACTTTTAAGAATGTATTAATTTCAGCAGTGCTTTCAAGTTTTTTGATTTTGTGTGAAAACTGTATGCCTAATTAAGACTGCCATTTTCTAACATCCATTCTTATTCAGGTATTCTTTTACCTGCTTTGTTTATTCCATGAAAGATCAAGCACAGCATCAGTATGTCCTTCCACAGTCCCTTCTGAAGATAAACTCTGTGTACACACACAACATAAACAGACTTTTGAAAATTACAGTTTAAGTGCAAATCAAGCATTACTCTAAATTTTGAGTTGAATTCCCTAAAGCCTTCACAAACAAATTCATATTAAATTATTCTCACTAGCTGCAACACAGCTTTGGAGAGAACATTCTCTGCACCACCTGCACCCTGCCTCCTACCCCAGATCGCAGATTGCTCCAGCTGCTGGGTTTACAGAACTGGTTATTCCCTTCAGGCTAGTAAAAGAAACCTCATTATTTCCAGCTAATGTGCAACTTCTTCAGCTTTTTTCTAAACTCTCCTGGCAGTTCCCTCTCTCTCCTCCCAATTAACTGAGCTTTGGGTCCTTGCAACTGCCAGTTCCTGCAACTTCCAATTTTAAATAGTTAAGATTCAAAGTTTACTGGGACACCACCCCACTCCTGTTCTGCTCTTAATTCCAGACTTTATTTATTGAGAGAACAACTAGCATTTCAAATATTGTAGGGGGAAAAAAGAAGGCATTATTCCTGCTATAAATTTCCTCCATCTGACCAGGTAAACCATTTTGCAACACTTACTTTCTTTTTCTTCTTTTTCTCTTTCTTGCCTCCAAGAGAAAAGACTGGTTCCAAGGATTCTACTACATCAAGGTCCCAAATGTCAATGACTGGGGTCATGTTACCCACTACAACATAATTTCCTACAAACAAAAAACCAAGTGCAACCACATTTATTTTGTTATGAAATAGCGTATTTGGCAATCCATCTGCTCCTTATTTCTTTGGTTAAGTAAAACTTATGTGCCACAATCTTCTATTTGAACATGTTTATAACTGTCAAGGAGCAATATAAAAATATCAGCTGACAGCAGGTGATGCCAGAAAAAAAAATTACTTGCTCTCCTTCCCCTTCAGTACAAGTAACTGTTCAAACAAGCTGTATGAAATTGCATGTCTTGTTTGTATTTGAAAGAAAAAACAAGCCAAAACTAAACCACATCCCCTGTAGTATGGAAGAAAAAAAATCTGAGAAACATAGGAAAAATGTTACTTAATACATAAATATATAAATATATATATATATTTTGCTGTGATTTACATTTAATTAACTGCATTGGACATAAAGAAATTGAACAAAAGTAACCTTTCATTTGTAAACAGAAAATAAAGCAGATTTTAGAGACTGTTCTGGTCTGCTGACAATAATTTGAATGTTTGCAATAAAATCAGTATTTTACTAAAATAATTTGTTACAGCAGCATCACTGCGATGACTGTATCACCAAGTAAAAATACCTAATATTCACATCTTGGTTATCTCAAGTCAATATTATCTTGATATTAACATTGATTCTATTTCTTTGTACTGCAGGAAGAAATTATGTAGTGACAACATTACACTTACATGTTTTTCAAGCAAAAATTCTTTAACTGGACACTGACAGTATTCTTTGTAATTTACCTGTTGATTCTTCTGGACTAGGATCAAAATTCAACCACTCCAGACTCAGAGGGTAAGCAGGCAAGATAATGTCATGATGGACATAAAATGAGTCCTCTTCATGATTATAAACTGAAAAATAATTGAAGTTATGCAAGACATCAGTGAAGAGGGAAAGCAAACAACTATGAGCAGGTCACTTCTACAAAAGGCAGTAGTGGAAAAAAAACTAAATTCTCAAGGAGATGTAGAAGATAAATTCACAGACTCTTCAGAGTTTTACTGTAGAGGCCAGACCCTCTAAAAATGATGTAGCTCACAGAATTATACAAATAAACATTCTCCTGTGTACTTTACATAAAGGTGTGACAAGTTCAGTCAAGGTTCAATAATTTTACTTTGTTTGTAAGATCTCTTCATGATACGTGCGCCATATCCAGCTTTCTACATCACGTAGAAAGGACACGTTCATTTTACAGGATTAACAATTCAAAAAAAGTTATTCCAGATGAAGTTGAAAGGGAAATGAAAGTAAAAAGACAAACCAGAGGAAGGTGAAGAAGTCAGAAGTTACCTTTAGCAGATGGTAACTGAGATACAGGAAAAGTTTTGGTAAAGCAGCCATTTACTAAACACAAATTCTCTGTAGCCAGCTATTTTTCTCCTTATAATAAAATAACTTACCAACTGGACAGCAGAGAAAACCCATTAATTATTTTAATATCATCTTATCACACACACACAATCACAGTGCACGTGACAGATGTTCCGATACTATCTGAAGTCTACAGTTAACAAAGTTACCTTAGTAGTCAACTAAGACAAGGTTACCATTTTAGAAACTGCAGAAGCCTTTGCTATTGTTCTGTAAGTTTATATTGGGTATAAACTTACAGTTAATAAAATCTGTAAACACCTCCAGACACAGAAAATGCCACATGCTGGTATCTGAAAAGATGCTTTCACACATTCTGGTCATGTTGGTTGCTTAAAATGAAATACTTTGTCTACAGAAACATGGACCACAGCACAAATGGCCAGAAACATGCCCAAAAAGAACCAAGTAAGCGAAGATGATAATTTCAGCACGTTCAGTAGTATTCATTGGCTGCAACAGAAAAATCTTTTATACAGGAAAAGTAAACTCATTTCTAGAACAAGCACTATTCAGGCCCTATTAAGGACTATCTCTTCTTCCAGACCATGATGATAAAGGTGCTGGTTCTAATCCTTGCAGTGGAAAGCCCAATTAAAGAAGCAAGGAGAAAGCTAAAGAAAAAAAAATAAAACAACAAACCACTAGAGGATGCTTGCAGGATATGGAAAGTAAGACTAGAATGAAGAGCATATGTTCAGAGAATTAAAATGCCATAGTATTTCCTAAAAGTTTTAAGAAATTAAATAAGGAAAGGAATTGCTACACAGCCTGAAAGAGGCAAGCTATCCTTTAAATAACAATAACTCCACAGGAAATACTACATTCCTGAAAAGTACCTAAAGCACCCTGACATGGAAAAGGACAAAACACAAGGCAGAAGGGGAGAAAAAGCCTTCTCAAAACCAACCCACTCCCTCTTCAACACAGCCACATGGCACATGCTAGGCAAGACACTCCCTATGTTCACTGTAAAGAACAAACCCTATTTTACTCACCATGGACCTCCAAACTACAGCAGTCTTTATCAACTCTGCCACAAAGGACAAGATTGTCACTGCGTTTAATCAAAAAGTCCTCCTGTTCATATTGCTCCTAAACAGCAAAAAGGAGAAAACAAGGAAGGGGTGTTGAGCAAAGCACATTAAATGTGTGAAACTACGCATGTTCAAAAGGTGAAATGAGTAATATTGAACCACAGCTGAAAATACACAAAATCCAACACCCTGCTGCTCACCCACCCACCTAAAAACCATGTTATGGTGCTCAACAGAGAAAAGCAAGAACCAGACTCAAATCTGGGGAGAGTGAATAGTCATTAAGTTAGACTGAAGGACTTTTATGTGAACCTAGGTGGGTTTATAGAGGTGTTTAATTATCAAATATAAAATCATCATATCCTGATGCAGCTGATTGCTGAAAAGAAAATCATCACCAGGAGTCCACAAAGGTGATTTCCCCTGTGCCTAGACCACTTATATAACAGAAGAGCATTTTACCCAATAATGATGCTGCAGCTGCTCCTCACATCCAGGAAATACTTCCACTGTCCACTTCCTGGAAAGTATTTCCCAAAAAGTACTGCTTACAGTGCTACCAGGCATTCAGCTGTACCAGAACAGATATAACCTCTCATCTGATTTTCATTGTTACTGAGGAATGGAAGGAACTTGGGAATTTTTGTTGAGAAAAATTAAGAACTGTACAGAAATCAATAATCTTACACAGAGTACCATCCTTCCCATCACCAATACATACAGAACTTTTTGGACATCTCATTGTAAGCTTTTAGCTTTTTTTTTACATTCATTTCAAGCATACTTCCGTATTTGAATTCTATGAAGTCCTGCAATTCTTTGAATTCACTTAAGGTTACACAATACGTAGTCTTTAACAGTTCCAGTAGTAAATATCGAATGGCAACAGAAAATACACATTAAAGAACTTTGAGAATTTGGGCAAAGAACTTGAGCATAGGAAGAAGAGCTCAAGAAAAGGGTGTTAATTTTCTGTATGTCTACAAACCCAGCTTCTTCAAAGATGTTTTCCAATTGACAGTGGAAACTAATACAGGCAGAAGCAGCCAATGACACAGTATTATTTTGATATAGATCTTTATATATACACACACACACACACACACATATTTATAAAGAACATTGATATATTAATGTATCAGACACACTGCCTGAGTCCAGAGTCCACCTCAGCCTGATTTCTTACACAAACTGCTGGAAGGTGCAAGAGTCTTGCAATCTCTGAAATTTTCTAATTTTGGCCACTAGCGGCCTGAGACTTGTTATTTCTTCAAGTGTTTTCTGTGTCCTACCAGGCAGATGAAAAACCACTCCATGTACAGAAGTGCATGGTTCAAGTAAGGAAACAGCTCACCTTAACCTCCTACTTAAATGCAAAAGGCACAGAAAGAAAGGACTGCACAAAACAACCTTCAAAGAAAAGAGCACCATCCAATCAAAACTCTGGCACACCTCTGAAAAAGGACTGCAAGCGCTTACATGCCCCAAGGCAGAGTGGAAAATTTAAGTGATTTTAAAGTTTATGCTGTTTAAGATATTTAACATTCTTTAAATACTCACAGTGGTTTTTAGAGTGATGTAAGGATCGTTTTCATTGCTCCCATATACTGCCAGAGTAGCCAAAGAGTCTCCAAGTCTTAAATCACCTAGATGGGAAGTTCAGAACACTTTTTATACATGTCTGTAACAGGCAAAGTTAGAAACTCCTGTACCAGTACCCCTATTTCCTACACAGCAAAGTATCAGGAGTGAGCTATATGAACTTCCAAGTTCCAAATGTAAGTACCTCAGTAAGACAAACTGCTCAGTGCTTTCAGGGACTTCTGCTGGTCTGCTCAACACTACAGCAGCCAGAATGACAACCTTTCCAACTGCTCTTGGTCTTAGTGTCAGCGAGGGGGACACTGAACTGTATCCCTAACTAAATGACTTCCCAAGATGGGACAAGCAAATTATTAAAACTGAATTTCCAGCATCTGAAACTTAACACAGTGTGTTAGCCTTAGGATATTGAAGTCTTAAGTACAACAAGAAGTGGAAAGGTTCTTCACTTACACTGCACATCTGACAAACAAATTCTTCTTACCTGTGTATTCCTCTGCATCGTAATTGTCCAAATCATATTCATCCAGTTCATGATCAGACAGCTCCTCATTGCTTTGGGAAGCCTTAGTGGTGCTGCCAGGCACGGGTGCATTCGTGTCACCTGCTGTCTGGCCTTCATCACTGCCACCAGCACCATCCCTGTGGAAAGATCACAGCCCTGAGAAACTGTGGCAGACACACAGAACACTTCCAGGGCGCTGATGGAGAGGTTTCAGCACACAGTCCCAGCTGCTCACATGACTTTCAAGCCTTTATGACAATAATTTCAAAATCCTCCTAGAGCCTTTCCTAAAATACAAGGCGTCTATAATTCTCAGGCTTTCAGGGGAAGTTTTTCCTTGAAAGTTTTCATGACAAAACGTGGCATAAAGTTTCCTCAACAAGGTAAACTGTGTGTCCAAGTCCCTTTCTCTTACATGTTTTTTGTGGATACAATGCTCTCAACCTCACTTCTGTGTATTCACATGTGTCCATGTCCTTCTTTTCTTTCTTTTCCCCACTCAGAGGCACAGTCACGTGTGAGAATTCCCACATTTCTTCAAGCTTTTTAAGACCTCATTTCCTCATACTTCCCATACTTAAGTGAAGTAATAATAACACAGAATTCATTACGTAAGGTCACACTGTGGATTCTTCTTATGGTGTAAACCATGCAACATCTAGAAAAATCAGAACTTTGTGGCATCAATTCTGCATGCAAGGAATTCAGGAGGAGGAAATGCACATTAAACACTGGCTGAGAAGATAGAAAACACCCAAGATATCCCAATGGAGCATGCTCCAAAGAAACTTACCCCTGCTCAGCATACTGTATTTCTGTCTTTCTGTACACAAAATTCCCAAGGAACAATGAGCCAAGGTGGTTCTCAGACACAGTTTCTAAGTTAAATGTCAGAAACCTAATATTCCTAATTTGTTCCATAAAATAAACACTGCACACTATCAATATAACTAGAGACAAGTAATAAAATAATGAAATAAAATAACTAAATCCGAGTTTGATTTGTGATCTTTGCACAGGGAAAAAAGTGAGGTGTTGCAACAAGTTCTACAAAGTATAACAAATTATAAATAGGTCAGCTGTTTCAGATGGTCTTCATACTTCCATCTTGAAGTTTTATAGAATGCATAAAAACCAGCACCTCAAATCCTTCCATGCTTTTGGAATTGCAAGAGAAAGGAAATCACTCAGAAAACCAAAAGTTTACCCATAGAAAGGGGAAACAAGTAACTCCACAGAAAACAGAAACATCAATCAGTTAAGAAATCAACACAACATGAGAATCTTCCAAATGTTTAAGATTATTTTGGAACCATTAATTAACCAAAACCAGAAAAAACAGAATAAAATACATGCTGGGATGATACACTCTGTTCAGCAGTAGTGCCACTGATACATCCAACAGAAACAGGGTGGATAATATTCAGCCAGGTATAAAAACTTTCCTTGCTACCTGTTGCATCTGTTCAACCACACACCCTACACAGCTGAAACACTCAGAATCCTAAATCTATGAACAGATCTAACAGAAACTGGCCACAAAATGGAGCAAGAACACAATCCCCCATTTTTTCTAGACACAAGAGAGACACTTCTTTCTTGTCTTCTACCGTGTTTCTTAAATACGTCACTTCTTATACTGTTTTTGTGAATACATTTTTCTTAAAAGCAGAGTGACAAAACTTAACACCACTACAAAACTAAGGGCTCTCAGTGCTGAGAGAGTTGTGATGTCTGCAGTTTCACTGTGAACCAGAAATACACCCTTGAGTGATTCAAAGCATGAATACCCCGTCACTCTCATCTCCACTGTGCCCTCCGTACTTAGCCTGTCCTGTACCACCCTCGGCATCCTTTTTCCCGGTTAGTTTGGGACTCCCATCCCTGTTTGCCACATGCCCAAAGCAGCCACAGTTACAAACCCAGAGCCTCAATTCTCACTGCAGGCGGGAACAGGAGCTCCAGCGAGCGCCAGGCACCGCAGTGCCCGTCACTGCCGGGGACACCTGGGGAACCACACGGGAACCCAGCCGCCTTGTCCGCCCACGACGGCAGCAGGATCTACTCCCGCCGTTCGTCCGCTCGCCCTGCCGCTCGCCAGGCTGCCTGGGCACGGTGTCTCCAGGAGCAGCCCGCGCTGCCTGCTGCTCTCCATGCCCCGCGCTGCCGCTCCCCGGGCCGGCCCTGCAGCCCCGGGCTGCGCTTCCCCCGTGCCCGGGCCGCCCCTCCCCTCCCCGACTCTCTGAGCGGCCGAGCAAAGCCCGGGAGTGGCGGCGAGTCCGTCCCGCTGCCCCGGCTCACCCCAGCCTGTCCTGCGCCTCCTCGATGAGACCCTTCAGCTCCTCCTCGCTCAGCTGCACCTGCGGGGCGGACACAGAGGGGTGAGGGCGGCGGCGGGGCCGGGCGGGGGTCCCTCAGCGCGATCCCAGCCCCGGCCCCACCTTGTCGGGTGTCTCCTTGGCCACGCCGCGCCGCACCCAAGCTACGCAGGGCACGGGGCAGCTCATGGCGATGGCGGCACCACCGACACCGCCACACGTGCGAGTGGCACCGCGCGCCCCAGTGACGTCACGAGAACAGCAGGGTCAGAAACAGGGAGGGGGCGGAGACTGCTTAGTGACGTCTCCCCCGCGCGCCGGGGCGGGGGCGCAGCTACGGAAATGGGCGGACCCTGAGGGGCGGGGCCTGAGGGGCGGGGCTGGGCCGGGCGTAGTCGCCTCACGGGGTGGGGAGCGGTGCAACTGCCGCAATTCCGGGATCTGTGCAGAATCTCGGGATCAATTAAGTTGGAATAAACCCTGTGAGATCAGCGGGTCCAACCTTCAAGTGCTCCGGTCCCCGCACTGGGTTACGGCCCCCCTCACTGCTCTGCCACCGAGATATCCCGGCGGCAATGCACCGAAATGGGAAGTGTAGAAAGGCCTTTTTTGTTATTGGTCCCTACGTTTTATCCAAGGGAAAGAAACTGGTGCACGGAGTTAAAGGCAGCAGGAAGGTGTAGGGAGTTGTGAGGGTCTGGCGTCTCCGCAGGGGCGGCTGCTTTCTGCCCTCCCACACGAGCTAACTCATTAGCAGAGAAAACGTATTAAATGCCAGCTGGAATATACTGGAAGGCACTCTGTTACCAACCTGCCGAAATCACTGCTGTTCCCATCACTGGAATCTTAATTCAGTGCAAAGTACAGGGTGGGAAGCTGAGGAAGGAGAACGAGTGTTTCTCACCTCAGTAACCAAACTGCAGCTGGGCAGATAAAATGGCCTGGTTATTCCATCCACCACTGTGGCATTTTCATTACTTTTGATCCTGATTCTTCTGTGGTTCTGGTGTGAGAGAGAAATAAAAATCTACAAAATATTACTTCCTCTTCACTTCCCCCTTTATTTCACTGATATGCTGTGTTTTGTCTTAATGTAGACATAAACATACCAAGGCAGAAGTTGGATCCTTCTGGCTTTTCATTGTAGTAATCTGTGATATGGACATCCTAATCCTTCCTGTAATCTTGCATTTTGGAATGCTTGCCTTTTTGCTGGGCTGTATTTGCTTTGCTGGTCATCTTCTCTTAACAGTGGTCAAGAAATCCTTCTTGTCCTCCCATGCATGAATCAGCCACAGCTTGACCCTCAGTCTTCCTCCAGATTCTGGGGGAAGTTTTGTGAAAGTGGCTGCTATTCTCAAAGGACAGGCAGAGGGGAGTGTTAGGCAGCCAAGAGGAAGAAACCCAGGTTATTTTCCAATGGCTGCAGTTCCTGGATATTTGGAAGTTTTTTATTTTCAGATGTATACATTTACAGTGTGGGTTTGCAGAACAAAGTGGAACCAGACTTGTTTTTACTGAAGCCATACTCGGAGGGGGCACACGAGCTCTACCTTCTGTCCCACCGTGTACATAATCACAAGATACCAGTGCACTGTGGGAGGCTCAACAGCAGAAGTACCAAAGAAAACACAGCTGGAAAAGGAGGAAGGAAGGAAAATAGGTAGCAATTGTGCACAATGGATATTATAGCTTAGAGAGCTGCAGTTAGTAGTAATGATTTTTCTTCTGAGACCCAGTCCGTAAATGCTGGGTGATTCCCATACCTCTCTCTGTCATACACTTTCTGGGGATGTGCAACTGTTTCTTTTCAAAAGAAGGACCATTCTATTAAATGTTTGAGTGTTCCACGGTGCCTTGGCAGTCACAGAGGTGTGGCTGAAAGAGTGGTGCCCCAGGCAGGAAGCTCCCAGCAGAAGGAACCAAAATCTACTGCAGTCCAAAACAGCCACACCAAGGAATCCCCCAGGGTGACTTATGGGACATTACACACCAATAAAAAAATCGACTTCCTGGTATCCAGTGTTCAAAGATGGCTCAGCCACGGAGATAGGAAGATTAGCAAATAAAGCAGATGATAATTTCTTCATTTGGATGGAATTCTGCCACTGTTAGAGGAATTGTGGGATGAGCCCAAAGAGCTGTCCTAATTGGGAATGAGGCTGTGCAGAAGTCTCTGAATCTTTGCTAGATGGAAAAAATGGCCATGAAGAAAGTCATGTGCAACAGCAGACAAGGACTCAAAAGGAAGGGTGTGAGGACAAAGCTCAGATCCTGTGGAAATAAAAGAATTGTCATCAGACATATCATGACACAGCCTGTTCTGGATTGGCCTTGGGCCTTTCCTAAAAATGATCTCCTGAAAGGATTCAGCTCCACTCCCCTGGCCCCAGTCAGGGGTCAGACACAGCAGTGCCCGAATCTCTTAGACCCATTTCTTAACCTCTGATGAGGAGAGCTGAGATTCTTTTTATCCCTGTGAACATCCATAAAGGAAGGCAAGACTTGACAATAGCAATTTTCATTTTCAGTTTAGTCACTGACTCTGGTGTCAGAAACTTCTGCCTGTCTGAAGTGAAAAGCACTGAAACATTGTCCCTGTTTCTGGATCTGTATTTGACCTATCCCTACTGCTTTTCACCTGAGGATGCAAGTGCTGGATAAAAGCAAACTTCTGTTCAGGTAAAGAAAAGGAACCAGTGGGAAAAAAATCAATGACTCCTTGAAAGGGAAGGTTCATCTTTTTATGGGACATGTCAAGGTGCCCAGAGAGCACCCAGAGTATTGTTCTTCACATGAAGTCAGAAGGAAGAGAGGAGAGCTGGCTGATGAAGTGATGTTGAAGTTCCAGCAGGCTCTCCAATTACTACTAGAAAACTTAAAGAGCTCCAGTGTCCAAGGCTCTGTAGAGACCTTGATACACCTTGAGTCTTGAAACTCTCAGAGACACTGTAAACATCTCTAGTATGACAGCTGGAAGGTACTACAAGGCCAGGAAAAGATTAATTGTGCAAATCACACAGGCTGTAGGCAAGAAAACAAAGGGGATTTTATGTGTTTCAGAAGTTACGCTGTAGGTTTACAGCTGCAGTTAAGCTGACCTCTTCAGATGAAAAAGGGGGAAAGTGATCAATACACTGGCATCTTAGATTTTTTTTTCTGTTTTATCAAATGATCCGCAAAATACCAGTGTTGCAGTCCCAGATGCTAAACAGCTAAAAGCAGTCACATAATCAAGAGAAGAAAGAAAGAAAAGAAAGAAAAGAAAGAGAAAGAAAGAAGTATTTAAGAGTGACTTTGAAACACCAATGGCAGCCATCTAAGTCCTCAAGGTTAGCTTTTGATTTTCTGTCTGCATTCCATGTGTGTTTCTGTGAATCACAGAGCATGAATAGGAGCAGGAAGCCAAAGAAGTATCAGCTCTCAGTAGGGCAGCATCTTGTCGAGGGAGATGACATGCCCTGTTTGCACACTGCTGCATAGCCTGGGGGGAAGAACTCTTGAACTGATAGCTAGGCAGAAAGTTAAGTTTTCAGGTAGTTAAAACAAGGCTGCTTTGGTTTTCTTTCATCCAGGATCTCCTTAAGGAGTTCTCTGGGAGAGCACAAACCTCCTCACTTTGAAAGATAAAACATCCTTGTGCTAAGACTTACTCTCCCAGATCTTACTGCTATTGGTAGCCTTTATTTAACTTTTTGGAATAAATGAGGTCTATCACTTATCTTTTAGCTACATCTAATAAGTGTGATCTCAGTGTGAACCAGATATATGTGAAAGACATTAAAACCTCACTGGGACACAGGAACTTCATTATCAGAGAGGCGAACTTGTGGAGCAGCTGCTTCCCCAAAATGTGTGATGGAGAGTGTGGGAATGAGAATCCCATCATCCCTGCAATGACTGCCATCAGCTGGAGATGATTCAAAACACCCGAGGGCTTGCACCTCTCCCCCACCATGGGAGCAGTGGGGGACATCAGGGCCAGTGTTTGTCTCAGAGTTGTCACATCTTTATTTCCTCCTTCCATGTCTAAGTGTGTTGCTCAGTGCTGGATGCTTCAAGTACTCATTATTACAGGAGGACACTACAACTTCTTACACAAGCCATTGGCTTGTAGAGCCCAGGGGCTAATAAGCTCCTAGGAAGGTAGCCAGGCTGCAGGGTTGTGCTGGGAATGGTGGCCCCCCAGCCTGCAAGGGTATGTGCACAGGTTCTCAGACACCCTCTACTTTGCAGTTCTACATCTTCATAGCAAAGCTTAGAGACAGCCTGCCTGCACACTTACTCTGGAATGTTTTCCATGAAAGACTCACTGGACAAAATAAAAGCCACTGAGGAAATGTTAATTAAAATATAAGGCTCTGTCAACATAGAAAAATTTAGTTGATACCACCACACACCTAGAAATGTATCTGCATAAACCATTATGCTGATTTGGGAAAAAAAAATTCTGTGTGGTTTAAATGTTTCTTCTACATAATCAAACTGAGACACACAATGACTTTTACATTTTATACATGCTTCTGCTGCTGATTCCACCAACAGATCAACATCAAGCACCTCTGGCAGTGCTTTAGCCTCAGGACAAAACCTGGGTTCCTCTAGGTGAGCTCTGCTTTGTAGCAGGGTGGTTTTAGACATCACTGTCCATTTCTACCCTGTCAAAAACAAAGCAGTGGGCAAGACTGTCCTAAATCTTCGTTAGCCCAGTGAACTTGTGCCACAGCCTTCAGTCTCTACAGAAAACCTCAAGGACACAACTGGAAATGGAATGTAGAAAAAACATGGGGAAGTTTACAGAGAACCCAGAAAAATGGTACGAACGTTTCTGTCTGAACTTCACTATTCTTCTCAGTGAAGCGTCAACTCAAATACCCATGAAGAACAGTTTTATATTGTTTCGGTATCCACAGTTTGGAAAGGGAGACAGATCATTCCAGTTTGCTCCTGTGAAGGCTTGGTTTGTTTTCTTCCAGATACTGGGGAGGCAGGCAAGGGGGGCCTGCATCTCCTGCAGAATTTGAATAACTGCAGGGTTTCCTATGAGCTGCTTTTCAAAGTCTGCTCCTGGACAGCTGAGTTTGCAAAACCTAAAGGCACCTGAGAGAGCCACCACTGATCTGGGCATTCACCCAGTGTGGTGTGAGTGGTATCTCACTCCCACAGCTTATGTAAAAGACATGAAAGGATGTCATCCCTCTTTTGCCTCCTGAATGAACCTGTTCCTTAATAATCTGGACAAAGATTCTAAATACGAAAAAATAACTTGACTCCAAATCCACTAAAACATACAAGACAGAATACACTGGATATTAATTTAAGGAGTAAAAAAGTAAAACCAAAAATATTTTTAAAACCTGGTTTTCACACTCATGCCAAGGTTAATCAAATCCCTCTGTTTATACCTGACTTCCCTTTGAGATACCCATTTCCATCTTATTTGTACGCACTTGCAGTAATGCTGTATAATAATGGAGCAAGCTTCCAAACAAGCCTTTCGCATCTTCCTGCATCCAAACTCTCTGGCTATGATGCACTTGCAGATGCTTCATTTTAAGCATCATGGAGCTCCATTCCCAGGTCTTATGTGCCCATTTTATGGCAGACCAGCACTCAGAGAAAGGTTTTTGGGAACCAACTCCATATCACTTCTTCACATGCACAGCAAGCATGCTGATAGCAGAGTATGAGGGAAAACAGCACCAGGACTTCCAGACGTAAAATCCTGAACACATGTGGTTTCTGGGAGATGGTTCTTGGGAGAAGCCCAGTCCTGCTGCTGTCTGAAATACATCAAGAAACACCTTAAGGGGAGAAGAAACAACAAAAACACTCACAGCAGCCATTTCCTAGGCTAGAAAACAATGGAATTTTTATTGAACAGAGATGGCTCATAAACACACTCAGAGTTCCACCTGCTGTTCAGCAATATTCATTGCTATCTGATAATAACCTATGGGGGCAGCTGTATAAAACAGGAATAAAATACCAAATTGCTGTATTCATTAATAACTTTGCCTTCCAAATACAGAACCATAAGTATTTCAAGTCTAAAAATAGACCACAATTCTTAGCATTTAAACCAAACCTTTATGATAACAAATATACAAAAAAAAAATAAAAGGCAGTCAATATATTAAACATTTAAATCAATAGCATACATTTCTCAGAGGTAAACACTGAGCAAACAAAGCCACCGATGATGTTCAGGAATCAGGTAAAAGTTTCAAGGTCAAGCTCCAAACACTGTAGCTTTTCTAAAGCCATAATGGCATTACACTTTTATCTAGCCCCTACATTGAAAACTATGTAGCATGAACATTTGAAAATATAACATTGGCTATCCGGCAGGCAACTGGGAGTTCCTTAAGTCCTCCTTGTGTTTATATTGGAGCACCTGCGGAGACAGAGGGCAGTAGGAGTCAAGCACTTTGTTTTGCAACGTTGTGGTTTGAGTTCTGTTCTAGATGAGCACAACAGCGTCCTCATACCAAACACAAATTCCAGCACTGACAAGGGAGTATTTGCCTGACAACCTGCATGAAGAATCAGCCTCACAACTTGCATTAAATAGAATGGGACCTGTACGCCTGCCTATTTACTGAGAGTCTGTGCTATTTCTACTGCACAGAAAAAGTCCCCTGTAGCTGATCTAATGCCTGAGGTTGGAAGCTTGGGATACGTACATACGCTCAAAAATAATGTGATAAATCTACTATTGACACCTAATAAAAGTTCATATTGCAATATTGCTCACAACGTAAATGTACAATTTGCACAAAACATTGCTCTTCAACATGAATATTTTGCAAGCTACTATATATATATATGTATATATAATATGTATAATTTCTTTTCTTAAAGAATTATATGCCAGAGTGCATGCAAAGAATTTCAAAGCAGTAGCACAACAGGAGCAATCACTTGTTTACAGGTTACTGAGACCATTCAATACAGAAACAGTGGGATTTTAGGTAACAGACAGATAGGTAGGTAGATTTATGTACACACTGCTTCTTCAGCGACCTTCCTACGTGACACCTGAATCTCAGACCCCTTTGAAAGACCAAACAGAGCTCTGAAGGTTCCCACACTCTGACCATAAATCACTTCTGTTGGAGATGACAGCAAAGGAGGCACTTGTCCTTTAGTCAAGTAGGAGGCAAGCAATCTTTTAGGAGTAGAGACAAGCAATCTTCTCCATAGCCAGCATCTCTTCCAAATCCTGCTCCTGCATTTCTAAGCAGTGAGTGGTGAGCATCTATCCATCCAATGTTTTAGCTGGTCCCAAGCAGTCTCCTGCAGTCTTTACAGCTGGAAATCCAGGACTGAGAAGCTGGATACCCTAAACAGCAGTGCACAGCACTGCCACCATTCTAGTCAGATAGGTACAAGGAATGACATGTATCCTCTGGTTTAAAATTTACATAGAGTATATACAAATAAAGCTATTCTATCAAGGTGCAAGTTTATTATTCTCTGGTGTGTTCCAATGAAGATTTCTTAAAAAACCTTTATACAGACCCACCAGGAGAGTTTACACAAAGTTGACACTTTGTCAAGTTCATTATGTAGGCTTCCTTCTGCAAACTCCATAATGGAAACTCCTGTTACTTTCCCTTGGAGTTCTGCCTATGCACAGGGCTGGATTTGATAAACTACAGCCATGTCTAATATAATTTCTTTGATTTCAATACATTTGAAACTCGGATGAAGTGGCAGCATGTCTTTTCTTTTTTTTTTTTCCAGGATGTCATCCATCTGTATGAAATGAGGCAGGACATGTAACTGGATGTCAGGGGAAATGCATTTCATGTGCCCAGTCCAGCTTTCCTTGCTTTTGATGGGACTATGGTGTGTGAAGCTGGCACAGTTTGGCCCTATGGGTATGTCTGGAAGTCCTTGGTGCTATTTTACACTGGCTGATGACAAGCGATGCCCTCAAAAGAAATGAGAGAAAAAAGCCCAAATGCAATTTACTAAACAGTAAACATCAGACTGATGCACTAAACAGATGGATATGGAATGCAACTTGTCTGAAATTAGAACAGTTGTTTTCTTAGGCAGGTCTAAATTCATAAAAATCTTTCCCATCCCACGCAGGCCTTATTCTGCAGCATGTAAATATAGGATACTTCTAATAAAAGTCATTGGGAATGCAAAGCCTGTGATCAACGAGCAGAAGGAAGGCCTGCCCTCTCTCATTTCTCTTCAGCAAAAACCTCAAGTAACCTAAGTACATGTTTATGATCCCTGCTGAAGCAGAGGGGCTATGTGCAATGACAGCAGGATTTGGCCTTCAGCCTTTATGGTGTACCAGGACTCACTGTGCAGATGACTGAATGGGAAATTACATCTGCTAGTGCATTAAAAAAACATACAGCCTTGCAGTAACTCCCATTAAAAATTCCCACAGACTTCAGGAGAGAGATAGAGCAAGAGAGCAGTCTTTAGCAAGTGCATGTTCTGCTCCACTGGACTTATGTTCCTCAAAAATCTTTCTGTAATACCATTTTCCTCCATTTTGTAAGCTGATTATATCGAGGCATTCAGCAGAGGCCTTGCACATGTCCTCTCAAGCTAAGGGGAGCATTTCACACTAGAAACAAAGATATCTTTTTTTTTTTTCTTTTTCAGAGTAATGCAGTAATAAAATCAACTTGCTGGTTTCACATGCTGCAGTGCCTTTATACAGCCTTAACAAAATAAGATTTCTGTTAAGGCCGTTACAATTCATTTGTCATCTAGCAATGACAAATGAATCGTAATCTCATTGGAGATTTTAAAAGGATCAGCATCAGACAGACATTAAATGAGGTTTTAGATGACCTAAGGTGCACTTGGAGAAGATGCTGTGAGAGGGCTTCAGCAATTAAAAAAAGGATTCAAAAGAAATTAAATACAAACATACTCTTTAAAATAACGTTCAAGTTGTGGACACAGTGGACAAAAGCAAACAAAGCTGCCACATCAAATTATGGCTGAACTCCTCTATTTTTCATACATTCCCTTCTCCCTTGGTTCTGAGTGCCCTCAGTCTCTCCAGTGGAAGGGCTTCTGCTGGATCATTAACAGCACAGAACAGGCAATTTTCAAAAGCATCTAACACACTCAAGAGAATGACATCTTTGAATGAGCTACAGATGTCTATCTGTCCTTTTGAGAAAAAATATTTGGTTCTAGAAACATTTCTATCTCTGCTATAATCTTTCTCCATTGAAAAACATCTGCTATCCTACTGTCCATACTCTGACTCTGTTATTTTGTTTTTATCCACTGTAAATGGGTAAGCAAAGGGGAAGAAAGTTTCACCTGTGTTGTTAATTATAGATGACCTCAAGCATGCCTGTGAAGCCACAAACCAGTATTTAAGCCACATCTGAGAGATGGAGGACAGGATCTCTGTGTTTGTTGATGATGGCTACTGGGTTATGTGATCTTTCATTTCCTTCTCAATAAAAAGTGAAATGAAACCTTCACACAAAACCCCAACAAAAGATGACAGCAAACAAAACCACTTTGCTGGAAAAAAAGCCCCAAACCCAAATTCATAACAACCATAACAAATGCAAAACAAGCATAACCATTCCTGGGTTTGTATTACACAAATTAAGAGTCTGCCTAAAACCAGCAAAAAATCAAGATCAGCACAATGGTTCTGCACATCTTATTTCTGACACATCCTTTCCTCTTGTTTTCACTTTTCTTTCCTAGCTTCCAGTTCCAAGACATCTCAGGGACAGGTGGAAGCGGATGTGAAGAGGAAGAAAGGAAGCAAAGAGCTATCCCACAGACATTGCTAGCTCTTCTGTATTTCCAGGATGCTCACACCAGGATTTCCTAATTTAGGTGTTGCTTTCAGTGATGAAGGCACAAACCCAGCCCTTCAGAAGTGGATCATTCTCCATTCAAAGATTGAGACTGTGCTTTCTAATTACAGATATGCATTTGGTCTGTAAAGACTTCAAAGGTGACACAGTATGAAAGAGAGATGGAAAACAGACCTAATCCACAGACTAGAGAAATCAATGAAAAGGCTTCCAGCCATTTTAGTGGAGCAAATTTCATCATACTTTCATATTTTGGTTTGTGAATGATGTTATAGTAGAAACTTGACTCATATTTTTTCATAGAACATTCATATATTTTTAACATGTAAATTACTTCTTGAACCCTATATCAAGTATTTATAAATGCTAAACTAGGTACAAAGTGAAACCCATTTGGGAAAGTGAAGCAGGGGGAGGTTTAGCTGCACTAATGGATATTGCATTAATGCTTAGAGCCGAGGAAGGCTGACTGCCATTAAGAAGAAATCCCATTACAAACAGGATTTCACACCTCATAACATATCCCGTAGATCTATTTACTGTCCACCTCCCTCTCTTGAACATACACACAATGATAACTATAGACACAAAATCCTAAGCATTGCACATGCTTCATCTTTTCTTCCCAATGAAAAAATAACCAAACCAAACAAAAAGAAAAACAAGCAAAAAAACCACCCCAAATTCCCCCAAAACTAGCCAACCAACACAAAACCAAAACCAACAAAGAAACAGAAAATTCTCAGCATGGATTATTGGAATTCAATGTTTTACAATCTCACTTCTGCCATGAATGACTTAAGATGCTTTCCAGACTTTGACCTAACAAAAAGCATGCTCTGAGGATAACGCATGTATAAATAGCATTACAAGAAGCTTTCAGAGGAGTAGGACTGAAGGATGCTCTAGCAGTCCACCTGCTACTGGGGGTGGGGAGGGCAGGTTGAGAGAAAGTATTTCCTGTGGGCTTTTCTTTTCCCTCCTCTCTGGTAGGTGGCAGACCCAAGAGAGAGTGGGGAAGAAGAGCACTGATCCTAACTTGGGGCTGTAAACAGCAGAGATTCATTATTCAACCTTCCCCATAATGCCAAAGAGATCACTAGGAGGAATGTCCTGCACTGCAGAGTGGGATTCACTTATTTGGTGTCTGCGTAATGCTCAGGCATCTCTGTTCCCCACTGGCACAGCACATATGGCTGCACAACAGCTGCAAGGCTCCAGAGAAACAGGGACAGGAAGCAGCCCACTGGCCAGAATGCACTGATGGGATTTAAATAGGTCACGTTTTTCTAGTACTAATTGGAACTTAGCCAGGAACATGAGGTCAAAAAGCTCTGAGATACATTCCTATAGTCCATGTGTTCTTCCATGGATAAACATAACTCTCAACTGAAGTAAGACTGCACATTTTACTGCATCCCCAAATGGCACAACTAGTCATTGGCTTAATAACTGCGAGGCAAAAATCAGTTCCCAAGGTATTGAACTGACTGGGTTAAGTAGGATATTTGACCAAGAGACTGCTTGGATGATGGGGAAACAGCTTTCACTCTGATGAGGCTCCAGAGGCTTCCTGTGCTCCTTCCTACTTTCTGGCCCAGTAAGGCACAACCAGCACTGGGGCACAGGGGACTTTTGACTGTGCTGAGGGGCAAATCCCAGCCTGCAGATGTCCTGTGAGCTCTTCAAAAGCTATGCAGAACAGAGAGAACCTAACTTTGGAAAGGCTCATATGAAAGCCTCTCACGCAGTAAGCTACAGGATATTCAATTTATCCACTGCTGGGAAGAAAAAAGGGTAAGGCTGGACTCTTGAACCAGTAGCTTTAACAAGCCAAGATGTTTTGAAACATGTTAATCTGTCCCTGCCAGAATAAGGTTTTGACCTTAATTCATTAAAGTGACCTCCTAACACACTGGATTTTCCTAAAGTGGCAGCCTCTTTTTTTGTTTCTGAGCATCTCCCTTTTCTTTTGTGGCTTATTGTAAACCATAAATGATTTTCAATTGAGTATTTCAGTGAGGCTTTTCCCCTGTCTTTGTTTGCTTTAGAAAGGCAGCAAGAAATAAGATTGCCTCTCACTGTGCTGGGCAAAGCCAAATAATGGAAGTTTTAATGATAACACAGCAGCAGAGATGATGGGGAGTAGAAATACCAAAGCTAACCAGCAGCAGCAGTGGAGATATTTGTAAGAAGAAGAAAGTGCCACTGATTGCTTCAACTCCATGGCCATATCTGAGCATGGGACCAAGCAAACCCTCTGCGTGAGCCCTGAAGAAACTGGAGCCAACTGGGCTGGTTGGGAATGCCAAGCAAGTGGTGAGAGATAGGGCTGCTTCCCCTCTTCCTGCTCTCCCCTTCCCTTTACTTTCATGGAAACTCTGAGTGGGGGAACAAATGAATTAGCCAACAGTGAACACTGTACTTCTGGAATCAGAGGCAAAGATCTGAGGTTATACATTCAAATTCTTTTACCTAATCCTGTTCCCTTACTAAGACCTCTTCATTAGTGTGCCATCCAGCATGGACAGAAACCTGTGCCTAAGCTAAGCATGCCCATTCACACGGTGTCACTGCCTCTACAGGATGAAAGAACAAAACTGTGAGCCCAAAGAAAGGTGAAAAATACCTCTCCAAAGGAAAAAGCTGTTCTGGTACAATCAAGTGGACAGATTTAGCCAACTAAACATGCAAAGCACAAGGTGTTTGTAGAATTTAACCTATCCAACCAACACAACCTCTACTGCAACTTGCTGCCATGTCTCCTGGGTGTTTTAGTAACAAGCAGTCCAAGCAAAGCACAAAACCCATCCTCTAATGAGACTCTTAACTTTGAGGTGGTGAGATACCACATTTTAAGTCCTGTGCAGGCATCCAAGATAAAAACACGCTAGGCCATTCATTGCTGTTCCATGCAAGAAGCCTTGGACAGAGCTGAAGGAATGACAGCTTAATGGCAACAAAAGGAAACGGGAAATGCCCTCCTCCTCCCCACACTGAGCTTGCTTCCCCAGCTCAAAGGCTCACTGAAGGCAGCTGACAAATTCCCATTAGTCTTTCTGCAGGTTTCCAGATTTTCCTTCTGCTTTGGGCACCACATGCATAATATTCTCAGCAGTGCTCTCACTGAAGTCATGGAGCACTGAGCCACAGCTGAAGACTTGGCTGTGCTGTTTTTTGCATTTGAAGGCCAGTTACAAATAGCAGGTCAGGTGCAATTGTACTGAAATGTGACAATCTGGTCAGAGTGGGCCTCTGTTTTCACCCACTGAAGATAACAGGCCTTACCTCAAAATAAATAACAAGTTTAAAAGTAACATAATAATTTTGCTATAAATGTATGAAGTGCTGCAAGTTTGTTTGCTCATAGGTTGACATCTAAAATTAGTAATGCTCTCATCTATGGGGTTTCAGATACTATCTGAGGGCTATTTCAAGGCTAGTTTCCTGCAAACTAGTTTATTAAATTTTAGGATAAGTCCTAGGCAGTTTTTTAAATTATTATAAATCTCAGCATCTCTGTGCCAGAGGATGAAAGCAACATCAGGCCCTTCATTTCTGTAAAGCACTTGCAGAGCCACACATGAAAGACATTTTGTCAAACCAACTAACTTAAAGTCTTTGGCTTTAGGTAACTCTCATTCAGAAAAAAAACCCAAACAAAAACCAACCCAACAAAAACCAACCAAACAAATAAAAACCAAAACAAAAAAACCCAAGCCAGTGGCTCCAGAGGCAACTTTAGTGAAGGCAGATTTCAGGCTGTCATCTTTCAGCAGTATTTTTAAGACAGAGCCAGCTCCTGAGGGACCCTGAATATGTGCAACTGACTTCAGTTAGTTCTGTAGGTTTCCAGCTTCTCCCAGGATTCAATCCATAGACAGGAGCACTAGGAATGGCTGCTTTTTCTAGGATGACCTAATCCTCATCTTGAGTATGTGAATGTGTTAACCTTAAAAAACCCCACTTAAACAGGATGCTGCCTGAGTCCCCATAGACCTGGCACCATTCCATGCCATAACAGAAGCCTCCTCTGATTTTAGGCAGGTACAGCTGGGAAGAAGAGATGCCCTTTCTTTTTCATCACTGCACCACCTCAGAGCAGTTTATTTCAGTGCAAACAGACCACTTCCCTTTTTCTTTTTAACCTTTAAAGAGCAGCACATGTTGCTATGCCTTGAAACAAAACTAGAATTTAAGAAAGCCCCCAGCACATCACACTCTACAGCCCATCCAGGACTTGTACAATGTTTGGTATGAAGCCAGTGGATATTCAGTGGAAAAAGGCTCAATGTCCAAAGCAGCACGTGGGGGATTCAGCAAGCAGCTCTCATTAGTGCCAATAGGAGCCTGGCTACTAAACCTTCACACCTTTTAGAAGATGTTTCCCCTGTCTTTAATAGAATTTTTTTACAAATCTACTCCGGAGCTGAAACCAAGCAGGCAAAAGTTTTAGCTGGGGAAAAAATAGTCTTAGCCATTAGAAAGCTGGCTCTGTTCCAGAACAGAGAACATCTGGCCACCAGCTGTGTTTAGAGGACAGCAGGCCTAAGGAATAGATCAGGGGAAAATCAGAGAAACAAGTAGACAGTGCTGAAATTTGTAACGAAAAGAACGCCAACCTTCCCCTGTGATGTCCTAAACCTTTGCCCTCCTACATTCCCCATCCTTTTCTCTTCCCAGCTCTTGAGCCAATGATTGGAAAATCAGCTACTTAGGACAACACAGATGCCACTTCTGGGCTTGGGAAGGAATCTAGCAGGGCTCTAGAGTAAAAAAAAAACTGGGAAGTGTGGAAGGAAACTGGCAGCACGTGAAACAAAGTGGGAATGTGAGGAAATTCTGGAAACTAAGGGAGAACTGTGTAGGGATATAAGGAAAGATCTGCCAGGCGGCAGGGACAGGATGTCTGTCAGTCCTCAAATATTACACTAGTAGATTAGTATAAAAATGACAGATGGAAAGGCAACTTCACTCATTACAGGCTAGAAAATTATGATTAAAAAAGAAAATCCTAAGTTTTTATAAGGATGTTGTATTTTTTTCCATTTTACCAAGACTGGAGGCAATATTTGCCCTCAAAATCTGTAAATTATTGCAACTCATACAAAGACTAAAGGAAGAGAAAGCTTTTTATTTTCTAAGATGATAACACCATGTCTCAAAAAAATGCTAATAAAATGCTCTGTTGGAAAGAGCTTTATCTGATAGGGATGGTATTCATGGGCACCCACTGCAACTCACACTGCTTTGTAGAATAAATTGACAAGAGTCCTTTGCCCCCCCAGCCCCAGATTAATGGAATGAAGAATCCATGCATGAAGCCACATATAATAAAGGTTGGAGATGATGAAACAGGCTAGAAGACACAATCAGAATTGCAATTGATCTTGATGAAGTGGGGAAATTGCCCTGATTAGAGCAGAACAAATTTAATAAGGAGAAACTGAAAGTGTTATACTTTGAAAGGTGTAGTAAACAAATGCATAAATAAAGATGGAACTCCTGGGAAGGCAGCAGTGAATCCCTCAGGAATTATAAGACAGACTAGATCAAAGTCAGCCATGCGATGTTCTTGCAGAAAATATCTGGGGATATATTTTCTGATATGCTTTACATAAACCACAGCAACAGTTTCTCTGCTTTGCTAGCTAATGTATAAAACTCCTGCTGAAGTATGGAAATTTGGAGAAAACTGGAAGCCATGAGGGGAAATGATAGCAAAAATCAGAAAACATTAACAAAAGAACTAGGAAAGACTATACTAGTGATGGCAAGGAGGATAATTCCTTTCATCTTTTCATCTTCTAAAAAGATCTGGTAAGATCATCTGTTTTTCCTGACAATCAGGACTCAAAGGAAAAGTGGATTGATTTGCAATGAAGAAATTCTGAAGTCTCTTAGGAAAACCTTCTGATTATGAGAGTGGTGAAGATCATGAATCCCTGTGACTGGATTTTTGAAGAGCCTGCAAGATGTACATTGTCTGGCATGGTTCAGCTGGACCTCACCCAGCCTCACATCGGGAGATGCAGACTAAAATCATCATTTCCAAACTCTGGTTTGTGGATCCACAAAGGTTTGCTGGCTGCTTCCAGGACAAATGAATGCCAGATTTACACAGGCTGGCTTTTCTGCTGGCAAAAATCCTGGGGACCACTGGTCAAAAAAAGAATTGAAAGTTGAGTCTTTTTTCTTAAGGTTTCCTTCAGCTATACATCTGTGATATTTGGATTACCAGCACTTCCAAGGGCAAAAGTTATTCCTGTATAAATCCTTAGCTGCAGTTCCTTCCAGCAACAGCTGTATCCAAACACAGGTGACCACCCCAGGTACAGCCACCAAAGGCCATATTAAGCCCTTTATTGCTGAAAGAAACCTAGTGAACTTTACCACAGACACTCTCAACTCAGAAGAAGGACTAGCATGGAGTTACCAGTGTTTCCCTCACATTTAATATAAAGATTATTGTTTGAAAAACATTGCTATTTTAAACCATGAGGCTGCAGGGTGAGGCCTGCTCTTAGCTAGTTATTTTTGTCATAGAAGGATGGGTTTCCATGGATGAGAAGGCACACCAAGCAACAACAAGCACCTCTGTGTGTTGCTGTTGTATTAACTATGGTCTTGCTTCTCTATGATCACAACATTCACTCAGAAGCAGCCATTACTTACAATTTCCAGACAACATCTTGTGTGAACGTCTACTATGCAGAAAACAAGATCTAACTGACTGTGTCTCTAATGGTGTGTCTCTGCAACATTAGTGGCAGTTCAGACATTTTGTCATTTGTTGCAGAAACTGTAGAGGCTTTAGAAGACCAAGCACAAAGGAGGATTTACACCTCAGAGTCATAAACAGCTCCCTACTGTGTTTAGCAAAAGCCAACACTGTGTTCTCTGAGCACATCAAAAGCTGGAACACAGAAGGGCACCTGATGTAGATGCTTCAACAAAATAAAAATGGGTTAACATGCAAACTTCTAAATTTCCTAGAATGGCACACTAGAAAATAAATACATTAATGTCACTTTGCCATGGAGAAGGCAGCATCTTTGCCTACTTCTTACTGTGATTTTCAGAGAGGGCATCCAGAATGTTGTGGCACATAGCAGATTTGCCTTGCCAACAATATGCTGCAAAATAAACAAAGCTGACATTTGACATTTAAATCACACCCCCCAACCCCACCTTACCCAAGCACTGCATTTGTAGATTACCTATACATTCTCAGGATACAGTGAGAAATCATTCTACAGTACATATTTAATTATAATTTTAAAAAGTCTAACTCAGACGCAATCTCTGGCCAGTAGCAAAATATCCACACATCACTAAAGTAAAGATCTGTTGTTATCTCTTCACTGCAACAAAGAGAAATCAGCATCTCAAGAAGGAGCTCCAGGGGTACCATATTGCAGCCAATCACACCAGATAAAAAAATAAGCTCATTTCACAAATGAAGTTTGACAAGAAGTAACATTGCATTTGTCTTGGCAAAACGAAGCATGAAGGGAACATTTCACAGGTACAGTTACCATGCAAACGCATGTTTGTTGAGTTTGTCATTGATTTCAACCCCAAATCACGAGTAGCATGCAGTTCTCCTGCCCCCCCCAACTATTGTATTAGAGACAATCTGGGTAATGTGCCTCTTAGGTGTAACCATAGCCTCATAGGCAAGATTATACCACCCTAGGAAAGAATACAAGCAAAACTTGATCATATGTGTGTTTACACAATGTACATTTTACCATTTAAAAAACCAAAACATGTTACATAGATTCTCAAACACAGCTTTGTTGAAAATGAAATTTTAAGCTTAAGAAATAGGTTTTAGACTACAAGGCCACCCTATTATTTTTTATGAACAGTTTAAAAAGTTCCCTCCCCTAAAAATCTGCCAGTACATTTCCTCAACAGTCTTACCCACTCTCTAATACAGCTGATCTTTGCTGGACAGCAATAACAGTTCTTACATTTCTTAAATGCACGAGATAATGGACTCTGGGATAGATACAGTTCTTAGCTGTGTAACACTGGAACAAATCTGACTTAAATGATTAATTGGTCAATTCAGGTGTTCCCCAGCACTACCCTTCAGGCAGGGACTTCTGCTGTTCACTGATGTGAGTTCTGGCTTTTGTTGGCATCAAGCTCCACGAACAGGCTCGTGTTCAGAATGTGAGTACAAGGGCAATTCACTGGATACTCTGGTACCCAGCTCGCTCAAAACCAGGGAGGAACTTTGTTTTCTTTCTCTCATCCAGGTGGGGACACACCCCCAACGCAGCACCGTTAGCTGAAACAGAACTGTTTGGATGCGACGTAGAATTTTTTACATTTTCTTTTTTTGTAGTCATTTAAGCAACTGCAACAGGTTTGAGCAACTGCAACAGCAGACTTATCTTGCAGGGTCTTTGATTAGAGGGTTACCATCTTCCTCAGCTTTACACAACGGAGCCCTTTGAAGAAGACAAATGAATTGACTGAATCCGTGTGGCCAACGTCCTCTGTAAGTCCTCTAGTACATTCTGACCAGATGTTTCTCCATTCTTGTCATACAACAACTGTTTGAAAGCTTCATTTTCAATGAGGACCATCATGTTTTTTAGAAAGTAGCCTTCACAATAGGCAGATAGTTCTGTGACACCGAGGAACTACAAAAAATGAAATTAGAGAAAGATAACCATTCTGATAAAACCCAGGCAGCAAATACAGTGCATAGCAGCTGCACACAAACAAATACACAAGTTAAGCCTTTTAGACAGGCACAGTCTAAAATGTGCTTACTTACAGATATGAATGCATGGAGAGGAAGGAGTTAATGAAACAGCATTTTATGCTGATGATTCTCATAATAATTCCATGTTAAAAGACCCTGTCTCTCGGGGAAACAAAATTCCACAGGCTGAAGCTTTGCTCCCTTGGAAGTTCATGGAAGTTTTACCACAGAGTTTATCAGACCCATGATTTCATGCTAGAAGTTACACCCTAAAACTAAAGGTTTGGAAAAACATTACAGACCATGTTTCAAGACTGCTGTCCTTAGCAAGGATGGGACATATGACAGCAGAAAGCTGTAATGCAAAATTTCATGCTTTGAGGAGAAATGGAAATAATCAGCCATTGAAAAAAATCTTCCCATGGCAGAGGTGGATTTCCCAGCATTGGACACTTTAGGATTCAGCTGGGCAGGGTGCTGGACCATCCTGTCTAGACTGTATTTTTGCAAAGAAAGGTTGGACCAGATGATCCTTGAAGTACCTTCCAAGCTAGTATTCTACAATTCTTTGACTGCAATTTTAAAAATGGAATGTCCACAGGGATATTAAAGATATCATTATTCTCCAGTCAGCATTTATTTGTGAATATGACCAAATCCACATTACAGAATCACAGAATACGCTGAGTTGGAAGGGACCCACAAGGATCACTGAGTCCAAGTCCTGGCCCTGCAAGGGACCATCCACCAAACTGTATCTGTCTCTCAGTCTTGATGACAAAGGCTGTGCTCCACTTGTCTCTGGGCCAATGTGCTCACACATCCCCCTCTGGAAAGATCAGGGTGGTCCTGCAGGTGTAGATGAGCTCACAAAGCAGCAAGGTCAAGAAAGGTGTCCCTGACCATGGTTCTGACTAGATGATCTTTAAGGGTCCCTTCCAACCCAACTAATTCCAGGAGTCAAAGATTCAGGCGCAGCCAGGTTGGCTATTGCTGCAATGCCCTACCCACAGCAGTGCCAACATGACTCTGGCTCTAAAACCCACCCAGGTGCCCCATTTCCACTGCTTCAATTGGGAGTTGCAGGCACACATAACTTGCAGGCTGGGGCTCTTACAGGCAAACCAGGAGCTGGATTTAGCCACTGGATTTGTTAAGTCCCAGCATGTAAGAATTTTCTTCAATCAGGTTGTAAATAACAGCCCCATTTGACAATTCAAAGAAAACATAATTTTAAAACAAAATTATTGTTTTTACTGACAGCAATATAAATTGAGAAGTTTGCACATGAGCTAGAAGACAAATCAAATATTTTTCAAACTATTCCTGCACTGTAATTTTTTTCCTCTTACATTAAATGGACCTACAGATACACCTCATTGCTTATTTTTATAGCTGGATCTTTGTGCTATTTCAAACCTTGATTGCATGTTATCTGTACAGGAAGACCTAGCATTACTATTCTTTGTAGGGAATACCTGATGATGGGAACGGAGGTCAGATCTGCAGGGGTTTGGAGCAATCTGCAGGATTACTCTGTTCAATCAAACCTCCATGTCACAATGCATCCGTTTTATCTTTTGTATAGACCATGCAAGTTAGAGAAAAAAATCTCTTAAGAAATGCTTGAAAAATATTTCACTGCACTTATTTGTGCGCCATTTCCATCTTCCAAGTGAAAATCTAACTACTCCACATGAGGAGGGAAAAAACTGAAACTAATCAATGTGGTAACCATCTCCAGAAATGCGTGAAAATAGGTTTTCTACGCCAAGAAATGCCATGTTTTTGTGTCTAATGACTTAGGCAACCTCACAAGCTAAGTATATAATTTGATTCCAATAAGAAACTCTCCAAGACATAAAATTCTCATTACCATCCTTGCAGGGCTCTGAGCCATTGCACTTCCACAACGTGGCATTTTTATATATTGACAAGGTGCCACCAGCATTGAGTGTATCACCCCACTGGGCTTCAGGCAGGAAGAAACAGGTAATGGAAATGGGAAAATGCATCTTGGAAGGGGAAAGCAGAGATGCCTACTTCACTTAGTGATTCCTGTAGAATCAGCTCAGCAGTTTTTGCTGCCATGAATAAGGGACAGAGCTCCCACATAGTGGTACGCTCAAATTGAGTTTGACCTGCTCAGGGGAGGGGCTGAGAAGCTGCCACTGTGGACTTAGACTACCTAATTTTGGATTGTCACTATACCAGGTACCTAATAATCAGTCAGTCCCAGTAAATGAATGACAAATCTTAAACATGCAACCTATGTACTAAGCATATGAGATTTACATATATATATAAAACTACTTATTACAGAACTGACCTACAGGAATGACGGCAGACACACAACATGCAAGCGTATGCAGTTATTTTTACCTTGGCATGATTATAAATATCCACGCAGTTTTCTGTATTAATGCTTTTGGCACAAATGATCTCACAGTGTCGTTGTAAAGCTTCAAGCTGGAAAAATTTAGCAGCAGAGAGAAGCTAAAAAAAAACCAAAAGGCATGGAAAAAATAGTCAAAAACTGCTGAGCGATACAGAATCAGAGCTTGCTTCTTTACTGTTTCATTGTATTTTTTTTTTCTCTGCCCCTTCTTCAGTTAGCATGAAAGTACTGACAAAAAGTCAGAATAAGAAGATTGCTTGGTTGTTTTAACCCTCTGCAGTCCCTTCTAAATCCCACAATGGGAATCTATACACAGAGAGAACACCAAAGGCTGCTCAGGTCCACATGCTGATTTTGGAATGGGACAAAGAGAATAAGGAAATAGCAGCTTGAAGAATATTTTGTCACTTTGCAAACACAACTCTGCAATAAAAGACCTGCAAATACATCCCCAAAACCCAAAGTTCTGGTTCAACTGTTCCCCAAGATCTTATTGAAACAGAGCACCTGGGCTGTATGTGAGGAAGTCAGCAGAAAGGTCAGAATCAAGAGTACAGAGGAATTCAAACCAAACAATGATAACCATCCTGGGCAGTCTTAATCTAGAGAGACAATAAACCTCAAATCTGCCACCTCAGCAGGCTCAAAGGAGTGGATCTCCATATGCTCCTTGTCCTAGCTTGTGAGCAGCTCTAAGGGGATGTCCAGGCCAGGAGCACTGAAACACTGTCTGGGGTCCATGTTATTCCAAGGAACGAGTGCACAGAGGTGGGAACCAGCTTTGTGAGGCAATGCCTAGCCAGCATTCGTGTGAGTGTCATGTATCTGTCAGTGCCCTACCACAGCTCTTCTGACACCAGCACTGACCTCCCCCTTTGGCCCTGCATCTCCTCTATGGCTATACTGCCTATCATGGCACTGCCTTGGCATCTCTGCATGCCTGTGGGGTGAAAATGGCTTGGATTTTGAGTTCTCCAACTGATTTCAGCAGTGTTAACATTTCCTCTATTGCCCTTTTTCTGTCATTTTACAGCAGAGAAAAGTCATTTAATTTTCTGTCTTTCCATGGTAGGTAATTGGCTCTGGCTCTCTGCTCTGCCTTAGAAAGCAGGTTGGAGTTCTTCATTGCTTGACACCTTGCTGTAACCCAGCCAGACTTTAGGCCAAGCTGTTCACGTGTTTAAATAGCACTTACTCAGGTATTCAGGCTTTTACACAGTCCTTATTATTTGGGACTCATAACAAAAAGCTAACCTGTGCATCCCAAAGGGGCTCTCATGCTGCACTGGGGAACAAACAAAACCCTGAAACTTCCATGACATTATTCTGACTTCTCCTATGCAGTCTGCTCAAGATCTACTTTAATCCCATAAATAAATCCAAGTGCTGGAAATCTGCAGTGCTGATGTGATAGCAGCCAGCTGGCCCCAATTATGAATTGCAGCAAAGATTTCTGTGGAGTATTTCTGGTGCTTCTTGTTATCATATTTGTAATAAGGCAAGTTACTAAATGCAGTTTTGAAAGATAAAGCCAAATCCTATTCCAGCTGCCTCTGTGGCTCAAGCAGTCATGTGCTGGTTTGTAATTACTTTAAACTGTGAGGAACCATGGCCAGATCTGTTATCAAGAGATCAATCAATCAGCCATACATTCTGGAGTCTCAGAAGTTTTGAGATGTCACAAAAGTAGAGCAAGCTGTCAGCTGAAATACAGCACAAGCATTTTAACAGCCTAGGTGATAACACACACATCTCTATAAAGCCACTGCACTGCCTATTTCAGAAAAGGTTAGAAATTCAGGAAGTCTTTCAAAACTCTGAGTGAAACAGAATTAGTGAACTTTTCCTATACAGCTCAGGAAGATGATGTGGGTATGCTTACTTAAAAATCCACTGCCTGCAATAGAGAGGGGAAATTTCAGTCCTGACCAGTTCCATCCTCTGGCTGCCAGACTGTAGAGTTATAGGGACAGAATAATACAGGCAACAGTGGAACAGTGACAGGACACGAGGAAAAGGAAAGCAGCTGCACCAGGGGAGTGCAGATTGGCCATAAGGAACAGGTTCTCCCCTGAGAGGGTGGTCAGTCACTGAACAGGCTCCCCATGGAAGTGCTCATGGCACCAAACCTGCCAGAGTTCAAGGCACATCTGCACGACACTCTGAGTGATATGGTTTAGCTTTACATAGCCCTGCAAGGAGCAGGGAGTTGGACTGGATGGTCCTTATGGGTCTCTTCCAACTTGAGATATTCTGTGATTGTGGTGGCAGACACTGATGATTACCAGCTGTTTAAGTAGCTCTGAATTTAGTATTTACTGACCTGCATTCTTTTTGACTGCCTGAAAACTCCCTGAATGACTATCAAGAATTTCCTCAATATATCTTAGTTCTGTATAGTTGGGAGTGGTTTTGCTGATCATAGCTGACAATGATGGCGCACAGTATTTGGAAGGGGATTACTTAACATCCATAATGTTGTGGTTGTGTGACTGTGGCTGTGTGAAGGTTCAGTCAGCTCCAGCTGGCTTGGTTTGGCTTTTGCAAAAGGCCACAACAGCACCTGGATGTTTTACATCCAGTGAGAAAGGGGCAAAGAAGTCTCTGTATCTCAGGGAGCAGATTATCGTTTTATTCATAAAATTTGAGAGTCACATGCTTGAAACTGAACTGAACTGTGTCTCCAGTGGGGACTTCTCTCATGGTTAAAGCCCAGCATGTGCCCAGGACTTCTCCCATGTGAGGAACCAAACTGGATGTTTTTAATGCTGCTGAGATAGGGAGGATGGAACACTGAGTTGCTGGAAATTGGTTCCAGATTTTGGTAACACCAGCTTTTCCTCTAAGTAGATATTTACAAAGTTTCCCAGTCTCCTGCAGGACTGCAGAGAGCCTGGGCACTCTGGCTGGCTCTTACAGGAGTGCTCAGGTCTTGCCCAAAGGTCACGTGCCCTCGAGTGAATGGTACACAGATCAGTCAGCATCACTCCCACCACAATTAAATAAACGTCTCTTACCTCCATAATTTCATTATTTTTAATCAGGAGTGACTCTGCACCTCCATAATAAAGATACTGCATAACCAGCTGTAATAAAACAAAGGGAGTGTTTATAAAAACCAACCAATAGAGGAACAGGGGACAATGCAGACAATACCCAAGGCTCTTCTAATACTGCCACAGATTTGTGGGTAAAAATGGCTCACGTCTCCTGATTTCAAAGATATACTTGGTTATTTTCTCTCTCTGCAAAGTTCAGTGTTTCCTTCTCACAAGTAGTCTCATGTCTCAACCCTCACCCTCAAATTGTCTGGATTTCCTGGTGAGTTCCAAACAGCTTGCAAGAAACTGATTAACTAGTTTTGAATTTTCAGTGTATTTCCCAGTCTGTTAAGTACATCACTGATTCAGGCAAACACAGCATATATAATGGTTATTCCCTTATTCCTTCCCTGGCAAAGGCCACCTTCACCCAGCTGTGTGTGGGCATGCAGGGAAGATAAGAAAGAGGTGCAGGAGGCTTTGCACTGTAATATAAGCCAGCTAAGACCCCTCTTCAGGGAGCCCAGTTATTGTGGGCAGCTGGGAATTATGTGCAGCAGTAAGTCAATACATGGAGCTGCCTGAGCTCCAGCTCAAAACAAGGGAAGCATATCCATGTCCATGCTACAGGTACACAGAGCAAGCTCTGCCTTTTCATGGCACAAAACTGATTGGAGAGCACTGCTAAGGAAGGGAATGAAGTGTGTCTCTTCCAAACCTGTCCATTAAATACAGTAAGAGCCAACAACAGAAAGAAATGCCTTATGCTGACAGGCAGTGTTTTGTGTGCACAGCCCATGTCAGTGAAATGCACGTATCTGCTGGGGCACATTTGCAATCAATAGAACTCTGCAGTGCTCAAACAGAGATGAAGCCTGTGCTTGTGAAACCACTGCTCTGGTTTATCAAATACATAAGTGCTAATTTGGACAAGGCATGCATGGTGCTCCTCTTACAAGTTCCATTCAAATTCAGCGTGAGGACTGTACCTGAAAGATGGGATACTTCACATAGTTGATCTCAATACAAGTACTATCAGATGAGGGCTTGCTAGACAGCAATGCTTTAAACCTAAATAAAAAGGAGCAAACTTGAAATACCAGCCCAATTATCTCTGTGGAAAAATGCAGTAAAAACAGTACAGAAGTGCAGTGGAATGACAGCATCAACTCTTGCAAAAACAGTATACTGAAATGAATGTATTTGTCACCAAAAAGCATCAAGATTTAGACACTAACATAGAGTTCAAACCAAAAGGAGGAAGCCTCTCTCTAGAAGATTTCAATTCAAAATTTTTGAAAAATACATCTAATACAACAATAGAGTAAAATGTACATTCAAAATGCAGATTCTGTAATGATGCATATTACAGAACCAATTTTGTTTTTCTTAAAGGCAACATGATCTTTTATGGAGATTTGCAACATTTAAACCCTGAATGTTTTCCTTTTTTGAAGGTGGTAAATTTTGGCTTATGTCCATTATGCTGGTTTAAAAAATGTTTTGGAACAAAAAATTTAAAAAATGACACAAAGACTTTTAATGCTCCTATACACACTCAGTATAATTGTGTAAGAAGAAGCAGCAGAGAAAACTGATAGGTTGCTGTTCTCTGATTATCAAAACCCAAAATTCAGACACAAGCTTCAGGACAAAAATACCACATATTTTTAGTTAATAATTGCAGACTTATGTGAGATATATACATATGCAACAATCTACTTCTCAAAACCAGGTATTCCCATTGATCAGAAGGTGAAAATGGGAAATATGCTGCCAGAAACACCTGCCCTTCTACTTCCTCTCTTTGATAATTCATCTGACCTTCCAGCAGTAGTTCAAAGCTCAGCTTATCTATCAAGACCAGCATTTGCTGGATGGTAACCTTTCCCTTATCATGACTGCATCTTGTTAATTAAAACACAGATAACAATTTACTTGCTTTCACTAGTGTCAAACTCTATTATGAACACAATTTAGTAGGCTTAAAGCTGGAGTTTGGAACACATTTGTACATCTACCAAAAACCACTATACACCAATATCCATTTCTTAATTGAAGGCAGGGTCAGGTACTGCAGTTACTTTATACGAATCTTTTTACTGTGTGCTGTGGGTTGGCAGCACAACTAGCATCAATTCCCATATCTCTTAAATTATCCAAACTCAGAGCTTTGTCCTTGCCACATCTCAAAATAAGCTGTTATGGGGGGCCAGCAAGATTTGTTTAAAAGCACACCTTGAATTATACAGCTGCATACAAATAAACTTTGTGAGCAACTCTTGGGTTGGGTGGAGCTGGATAACTCACATTCAGCCTTCTGAGCACAGGAAACAATATAAATACTGCCTTTGCATACACTATTGTATGTTTCACAGCTATTTAATTTCGTTTAAAAGTTGTCAAATGCTGTCAATGAATTGTGTGATGATAGCTTGTTTTTCCTGAAGACTGCTGAAACATGCAAGGCAGGATTTAACCACTCACAAGATAAATTATTAAGAATCAAAATATCACAACTCCTGTATGGTTGAGAACTGTGTGCAGTAATGCCAATGTGCCTCACTGGAACGAAGTCAGATACATGGCCAGAAGCATGGATCATTCACTGGATGAAAATCTATTGACAGGAGCACTTGTTAAATATCTGGCAGAGCAACCAGAAACAAGCTGTGGGGATGTTCTGAGTAAGAAAAGCTTGAAGATTGGGCCACTAGCCCTTAAAGAACTGGGACAGCAAAACAAACAAAACAAACAAACAAAACTCACAAACCCACAAATTCTGTTTTTGTTAAAAACCAGAGATGTGTCTCTATTTTACCTTGGTGATGCAGTAAATAGCAGCACTCGATGTGCATAAAATGGTCTTCCTTCCACCAGAAATGTGACATCTGACATCTCTTTATTGTTAAGAAAATGGGGATCTAGAATCACAAAAAGAAGGAAACAAATAAGTCAATAACTTTTAATTTGGAAGAGGTCAGGAACCTACTGAATATTTCCCTGTTTTGACAAAAGAAAGCAACAGAATAGAAGGATATTGTTTTTAGTGAGTAAAGCCCATAAAGCTATTTTGGACAGCCTGAGACAACCACACCGAGTTCAGACAAAGGGAATTCAAAGCTCTGAAGTCCGTGATGACCTTTGCTGGAACAACAGACAGCCATCCTTGCCGTGTGACAATGGCACAGCCTCCAGCTCTGCCACCAGAGCAAACTGTAGCTCAGCAGATGCTGGGGGGCCTTCTGCTCATTTATACTCTATTAGGCCACTCTCCCAGTGTGAGGAAGTCTCTGTCAAGGGGAAGGGGGTCCTGGAAAATTGTTTGTGTCTTTTCTCAGTCCCCTGAAAACATCCTGGGCTGTGCTGACCAAGCTGGGAGGGCTGTGCTGGTGCAGCATCACCTGCAGCCAGCCAGGGTGGTTTGGGATGCAGACAGACGCCTGGCTCCAAGTCCAAGGCTTGAATCTCAGCCTAATTAGCAATACAGACAAATCTTTGCAGATTTACGGCCCCACTCCAGTGCACCTGATGACCGTCCTGATGTCAGTGGGAGTTTTAGGTCAGGTTAAGTTTGGGGCCCTTCCTTCTTCTAATTCTGTCTTTCAAATTGAGATTTTTTTTCTGACTTGTGGCCCCCTCAAGCACCTGGCAGTCTTCCCACAGCTGTCCCTGGAGAGCCGACGAGGATCTTGCAGTGACACTTACCCAGGCGGGAGGTCTGCTTGCGCTTAATCTCCACGAGTTTTGGAATTGGGTAGGGTCCATAGCAATGAGTGAAAATGACAGAAAGCTGCTGGCTGATCACCTCGTTCTACACAAAAGAAAACAAATATATACAACATAAGATCAGTATGCAAAGGACATGTTATGTTGTTCTCAACAGCTGCCTGTTTTGAAGGTGAAAAATGTGATTGCTGAAGCTTTATTAAAAATAAGAGCTTACGATTATTAGCATTTGTTAGGAACTGAAGTTCTCATTTACTTGATTGCATGTCTCCTGTACAAATAATTTAAAATGAAGAAGTCTTCTCCTTGGATGACAAGTCTTCTTTGCCTAAAAAATTCCATAGCCCAGTCCCCTCTGCAAAAACAAAGCTCCTTTATAACAGCGAGTTCATTTTATTTGCAGACTTACTGTGCTGGAAAATGACTTTTTTTTGCTCTTTAGAAAATGGTCAGTGGTCACATCTTAGAAAACCAGATGCAGCTGCACAGCCTGCACATGTTTTGAAGTGCAGCAGTGTCACAAACAGACCGTTCCTCTACAGAGTGACTGAGGCACCAGAGCCAGCCACTCATTTAATGCCAAATGTTTCATTAATGTGCTCTTACACCTCTGGCACCAGTGTAGGCACCACTGTGCTGTGGAAACCACGAGACCCTCGCAGAACCAGGTCTGGTCCCTGGCCTTACCCCTTTCTGCCCCAACTCTGGGGGAAAGGCACCCATAGGATGCTTTCCTAAGCACCTTGAGTACTTGTATGCCCAAGATTCGAGTGTAGTGAAATGCATTAAATGCTTAGCTACCTAAGTCCCAGATGAAAGCAGGATTTAAAAGCTTTGGCAAATTTTATCCCACACTTTGCTGATAACCGGAGCAAGTCTAGACAAGTTCAGCAGTGCCACACTGCTAATTCATGGTGACATCTTTTAACTACCGTGTTGGCTGTGAGTCTCTCCACACCAGGAAACTATGAAATGGCAAAACACTTAGACATAAGAGGATCAAAGGCCAAGAAAATAAGCAGGTGAGGGACAAAAAAAAAAAATCATAGTATAAAAATTTGAGGAACATAATTGTTGTACTAAAAATATCTCCAGGCTTTAGAAGCAGAAATAGAAGCTTTCCTTGCTCTGAGCACATTTCAGAAGTCCTCCTTAAATCCCACGAGCAACAAGGAGGAGTGGCAGAGATGCTGTAATGACTCTCTTACTGAATCTAATCAAACGGGTGGGAAGGGGTAGAGCTGTTCCCTCACAGGCACATGCTGATGTCAAAGGAAATTACACACACTCGCTGCAGGCAGGAGTTGGCTCCTATTACTACGTCAGATGTAGCACTGAAAGAAAGATAAGAGAAATAGTCCTACTGAGAGACACCATTTATCGGGCACAGGGCTCAGCCCTCAGAGAGGGGCTCACTGCTGTGGCTCCGAGACAAGGAGGGCGTCTCAACCCTGGGGCATCTCACTGTTCAGTATCCTCGTTGGAGCTCTGCAGAGCGCCTCACAAAGGGAGTGAATCACAGGCTAAAGAGAAAAGGAAGATTTAAGGCCAGATTTAAAGAAGGAAGTGACTCAGCTGCTGGGAGGGTTGGGAGGGGAAGCTTTAGACAGACAGGGCAGAAAGAGCAATTTCTGCTCTGCTCGGAAGGGCTGTGCCGGAGCGCCAGGGCTGTGACTGAGTCAGGCAGCGAGGAGCGTGTCTGGGGGGATGCTGAGTACCAGCAGGGCAGCTCCCAGTTGGATCTGGCAGATGCCAGAAGTCAGAAAATACAACAGAAGATGGGGACAATTCTATGGTTAGAGTGGAGGGAAGCTTCTGGAGGGGAGAAACAATGCTCACCTTTACCTGCAGTGAATAAAAGCAAAGTGCATTGAAGAGTAGAGCTCCTGGCAGCCCCCTCCCCAATCTGCTGGGGTGCACAGGTCCTGTCTGTGTCACTGAGGTTTTCATGAGTTCCATGAACTCACCAGTCCCAGCCACAGCTGTGCCTATGCAACAGCTTCTTAGAAACACACACATGCCTCAATAAAGACCATTAATGTCCTCCTTCCAGGGTGTCTGTGGGAACTTGCTGATGGAAAATCTGGGTATTGGCTTTGCAGTGCCTTGTTAGGAGCTGGAGGCCCAACTCCCCAGACCGAACCACAGCACCATGGACCAGGACATCCAGCTGCACCGAGACCAGGGAAGGACAGGCCAAACTCAGCCACCCAAGTAGGAGAAGGGGATCCCTACTACCAGCATGAAGAACCAGTTGTGCCTGCAGACAATCCCACGGGAGCCCACCTACACAGGTGAGGGGCTGCCAGCTCCCTGGGTCACCAACTCTGTGGTGTGCAGATACAAGCCCATTAAAAAACCACTTTGCCCACAAGCTCGTGAAAAAAATGGTGTAAACTAAGCTCTAATTAGCTCAAAATGTGATACATTCACATGAGAGATGCTTAAAAACCCCAAGACATGGAACAGAGATGGGACAAAGAGAAAAGAGACCTTAGGATGGCCACATCAAAGAAAGAGGGCCGTCAGACAGTGGCTTCAGAACTCCAATGCAGAACACTGAACTCATTTGACAGAGAGGAGGCCGGAGACCTTTGGCTTCTATTGATAACATTAAATACTTAAATCTCATGCCATCCAAAGGCCAAAAAATGTGCTCAGCAGGAAAGCTGAACCATGTGCTCATTTAGAGCCATTGCTAACAAACAGCAGCAAGGGAGGGGATTGGTAAATTCTTACAGCACACTAAGTTTGCTTCCCACACCCTCAGCACGTAGCCAAGCTCACAGGGCTGAGGCCCTGGATCTGCCACCCCACAATGCCTCTGTGACTTTTACCAATAAACCAGGCAGAAACAGGAGAGGGAAAGGGATACTTTATCTGCAACTGAATGGCTGAGGGAAAATTGGCTTTTTAAAGCCAAATCCTGCTCTTGGAGGACTTGGGCTTCCTGTGAAATAACTGGGGACAATTGCAGAAGTTCATGACTGGGGCACAAGCATTGCTCTGGAAGACAGGAGGACATGTTCAGCCTGTTCAACCTTCACCTTCACACAGTGTCCACACTGAGGTGCTCAGAAGCTCCCATTTAAGCACCAAGATGGTTAATTCTTCCCTGTTTATCCTTTCATCCTATCAACCTAACTATGAAAGCCCAGGTGTAAGACCTCACTGCAGCAGTTGTGGGCAGCATCCTCCAGGATGAACACTGGAGGAGCAAACCAAAGTTTGTTTTCTTGCTGCAGTTTGATGTTGGAAAACATCGTGCCAGGATGTGTGAGGCTGGCACCTGGAGCAAGGCCAGCCTTCCTTTAGACACGGGTGTTCATTTGCACTCCAAGGGAGCCAATGCACATCTTCTTCTGTGGGAGGGGGAAGAAAGCTTGGCACAGGCTATAATAAAAATATTTACCTAGCCATGGGGTAGTTTACAGATAGGGAACAGGGAACAGGGAGCAACAGCAAGTCTTCTGAGGGAGATGGTGCTTCCAGCAGAGAGCTGGTTGGTGAGCAAGCAACTTTGCTTTGTAGATACAAGCAGTCCCCTGACTTAAAAGCATTCTTCAGCAGAGATCTAAAGGAATTCCCCAGTCCTGCTGAATGCACTTGAACTGTGAGGAGAATTTATAAATTCTTTTGAAGCAAAGCTGGAGGCTTTCAAGTTGTTGGACCAGAGATGCCTTGTTGATTGATCTGAGAAGAGGTGAAGACCTGGGTGGGAAGTGCAGGGATATTTTTTCCTGAATGTCCACCTGACAAAGGTCTGTGGCAGGATTTAGGGAAGTCTCCTCCAGGCTACAGCACATACCCTGGGAGAGCTTCCTCCATTCCAAGGTTACAAGGATCAATGCAGCATAGCCATTCTGGGATGTGTTCCTACAAGGTACTGGACACAACTGGGAAATACATAGCTAATATTCTCCAGCACCTGTGCAAGACATGTGTCTGTGCCACAAACTCTGCAGGGTAAAATGTGTGTTGCAGACTACTCAAACCCCACTGCTTAGCTCTTACCAGCCTACAGTCACCCTACCACCTCCACGTGGTAGGGCTGCCCTGTACAAGGCTAACCTCTTGGTAACCAGTCAGGCTTCTTTTCTTTACCTCTGAAATCCCAAGCAGTATTTTGGGGTTTTCTTCTACTGATGCTACACTCACCAGCTCAGCTCCATTAATGCTGTTTTAACCTAAGTCTGCCAGGCCCTAAAATTCCTCTACCACGTACCCAAAACCCAAAAGCTCACCAAACACTTTTACTTCTGGGCTTGGTGTCTGCCTGTTAATACACATCTCCCCAGCAAGCTGAGAAGCCACACAGCTCAGAGAACAGGGGCACTGGCAAAGATATCTTCTCTCTCTGGTCCTAAGGATGCTTGGGGGAGCCATTTCTCTACTAAATGCAGAGTGGCAGAAGTGCTGTTTCCAGTCACCCATCTCACAGGCAGCCCCCAGCAGCTGTTCCAGCAGTGGCAGTCTCAGCCCATTGAGGACTCATCCATGACATGCTGGGATACCCTTGAATTAGTCCTCTATTCATGCTTCCCATTCCCAGAAAAAGACGATAAAGAAAGAAGTAAAAGAGAGGGCTTTTTGCTGTCCCCATCCCTGACCACTCAAACTCTGAGACCTTATTTTCCATCTCAGAACTGTCTCCACCCTTGCACAGGTGTTCCTGCTACCATCCTCTTGCATAATTCACTTTCACCAAATGCCTCAAAACTAAATAACTGCCACTTCAGATGGTCACTCCTAGATGGTTAAGCAGTATACACATAATTAATATTGTTCTGGTTTGAGAAGCAAGATCAGCGGGACACCCCAAGTCAGAAATACAATTTATTAGAAAAAGGGAAAATAAAACAAAAAGGAAACAAAATACATGCAATAAGAAAACCACTGACAAAGTCAGAATACAACCTGACACCCTGTTGGTCAGGGTGTTGGGCCGCAGTCTGCTTGCAATGATGGCTGCAGTCCTCCTGGAGTATCAGCTATGGCTCTGTTGAAGCAGTGGTCCTGGAGAAAGAAGTCCAACGATGGATGGGCCTGCTCTTCTCTGGCAGTCCAGTGGCGAAGGCTGCCTGGTGTTCCAGTCCTCAGGTTTTTTATCCAGGTAGAGAGGTTTGGCTCCTCCCCCTGGCTGTAGCATTTCCCAATGGGTTTAAAGACGCTTATCAGTGGTATTCAAATGCTATTAGCAGAAAACTTATCCCTGGTCGTGGAAGAGATAAGGAAAACTGCTCTTTCATGGTTTCTTATCAGCTGTCTTATCAACAGAAGATCCCCCATCCCAGTTCTAAGGGATGGTAATAGAATACATTTGGTTACATCTTGCACTGCAACCCATGACATTAGTCAAGCAGTTGGAAAGGGAGGGAAGCCCCAGAGGTTGGAGCTACAGTCAGAGGCAGTGAACTGCGCAACAAAATGGGTTTTGTTAGTGCTGGGCTCAAGCCCCTCCACTGCAAGCACAAACAGAAAAGAATTAATCTCAGGTAAGGCACAAATGGACCCTTCCATTGCTTCTGGGAAAGCCGCCAAGCCTCCTTTTCAAAAGGCTCTTTATATTCCAGCTGTGCATTGTATGTAAAAAGCTCAGATCCACGGGCACAGTCTAATCCCTAGGTGAGAGCCCAGAAAAGGGCAGGTGTCACATCCACGGCAATTATTTATTGTAAATGAAGAAACGGCTCCTGCCTCTGGCAGGGGAACATTTTAGAATGTAGCAGAGGGTAGGAACAAAATCAAACCTGTGTTAGTAAGTACCAAGCTGAATGTGTGTTATGAAACCACAGGACGGGGTTAACAGTGTGTTATTAACATGCCACTCGGTACCTGGCGCTCGCATCTCACACGGAGAATGCAGGATGTACATGTGTGAATAACCTGGCTCCGGCTCGCTCAGAACTGTTCAGACACAGAAGTGCTACAAGTGACAATGGGCAATGCTACAGATCACTGCAGTTGCTTGAGAACAGTGAAACCTGACTAAAAAAATCACAGCAAGTCCCAGCCATAAGATCAATCACCATGCGCGGGCTGGGAACTGGATGACACACAGAAGGGCAGTAGCTACTCCATGGAATCCATAAGCAGATCCTTTAGCATCCTGGGATGTCTTCAGGATTATTTTTAGCGCAGGTTTTGGTGCGTCTGTCTCCTCTGTGGAAACTCCACATTTTTCTTCAGTTGAAGTATTTCAGTCGTCAGCCAAAATGACGCACCAAAATTCCATTTTCAGGTGTTAATTTTTTCAAGAAAGGTAAAACATTATGTTGGAAACAAATATCCCAGTGAAACCTTTCATTACAATAAAAGCTCAGTTTTCTGTTGACAAGCAGTTCAACAAGACAAAGAGGAGTCTGTCCTGGTGATCTCCACACAAGAGAAACATGGACAGCACTCTCCTAGGCAAAGGCTTTCCCTTGGGACACGATTAGGACAGAGTGCCAGCCCCAGTGCTATACAGGGTTCACCTCTCCTCTGTACCCTTAGCCCTTCCTGCAGAACAGGGCAATCTGGCTTCACACAACAAAATAAAGCTTCACTCAAGCTCATCTGAAACATTCCTTTCAGCCCACCATGATGCAATGGAAAAAAGTGGAATTTTCTAGCTCCTTTGTCTTCCAGTGCCACTTTCTAGGTCACATGCAGACCCTGGGGAAATACTGATTTTTGCTGACCACCATGCCTGGACTTAGTAAAACAGACACATGAGCTGAGCCTGTTGACATTCTTCGAGGAACCTCTCCCAACATTTGTTTTAGAAGAATCAAATCCAGAAAAACCCCAGCAACAGAGAAACAGAATGCTCATCTCAAGCTTCAGCTTCTGAAAGTTTTCTTGGAATACAAAAGGCAGATGCTTCAGTCTCTCCTGCTGCCTTCTGGTTGATGGAGACATGAAAATACTTTTCCAGTATTTAGTGCATCTGTGACAGAGACTGTTTCTGAAAAGATATATTTTTAAAAACACCCCAAAACTTTCCTTTTAAGAGATTATGGTTTCCAAATGGAGAAGTTACTGCTGAAAGAGTACTTTAGCTTTTAAACCATACAGACTAGATTTCTCAAGATACCCACATGCCTGAATCCTTTTGGAATTTTGAAACTGGTTATTGTTCTGAATTGCTATTTGCTCTCGATAACTGTCAACACCAAACTGATGGCTGTTATTCAAACAGCTCAGCCTGCCAAAAGAGCCTGTGCACTCCTGCACATTTCTTCAGCTGCCTGTAGGTGCATTTCTAAAGGCTGAAAAACTGCAGGAATTTTAAATCCTGAGAAAACATCTTTGTAAAGTAGTTTCCTGCATCTTTCAAGAAGCCTGGCTGCCCAACACCTCACTAATGGGCTAAATATTAAAATAAACGACATAAAATAAACATGTTGTCACTGACAGAAATGGATGGGAAGGATGGAGAGAGAGCTGCAGAATGCAATGAAGGTATGGCAGTGAAGGATTGCTCCTATGACTTCTCAAGCTGATTTAGTCTTAGACAATACACTAGCAGGAACACTTATAATCCTAAGCCAAGTTTTCCTGGTGTGAAGCACCTCTAGGAGCTTCAGACAACACTTCAGCATGTGTGCTCAATGCACGTGTGGACTCACACATGCACTTGAGCAATGTACAGCCACACAGGATCCCAAGAAATGGCAAAGAGCTCCTTTCCTTACCTGTCCTATGGGGGAAAGGGAGAAAGCTGTAAAAGAGATTATTTGGAATTAAAAGATTGTGTATTTTCTCCAAAAAATAGGCCAAGGACAAGCTGATGTAAATTGCTGTAGGCAGAAAAAACAGTGGATGAACTGGCTCATGACCTCATACAACTGGCAAAGGTGCTGGCTGATCTACATGGATGGAGCTGGGTGATTTAATGACAATTCAGGTCTTATGCAGAGCCCTGGAGTGCAAACCTAAACCCAACCTCCTCCAAAGGCCAGACATATTTAACTTCCAAGGTTGTGGGTTTGAGTCTCTCTTTTCAGGCTGTGGAAATGTCAAGATCAAACTGAACAGCTCCAGGATTTTTGTAGACAGAGGGCACAGAAGTATCTCTGCACATTCAGCATATTAACCTTAAGAGAATCTCTGCAAAAACAGAAGAGCTGACCTACAAGCCTCATTCAGGCACTACAAGCCAATGGACCTGGATGCAGCCCCCACACAGCTCTTTTAAAAGCCTCTATTTGGGGGGACACTCCACAGGCATATCCACTCCTCAGGTAAATATGGTCCTCTGACACGGGGCAGGTGGGCAGTCTAACTCAAGAGTCAAGCTCAGGCAATGCAAACATCACTCTCAGCTGGAGGAAAAGGAAAGCTTTCAGTCAGGAGTTTGGGGGAGTTTTCCCAGGCCATGAAGAGCACAACATAGATACCAACAGGCAGGAATTCAGTTGTATCTTCCTATCATTCTTTCATAATAAGATCTTCAGCGTCATTTTAGTTTTGAGGGACTTGACTCTGCTCTACACAGCACCTAAAGTTTAGCTCAAGGCTACTCACTCCCAGAAGTGACTCTGGCTTCCGCCTCACACAGCCCTGTCAAAACCACTTCTAGCAGGTTATGTTTGTGTACTTGTCTTCCAAAGAGACTGAATCCATCCCTAAATGGCAGTGCCTTTCCAGTGTCTCAAAACTATCATGTGTCATCGACATTTTTAGTGTCAGAGTTTTCCTGGTTTGGGTTTTGCTTGCTCTTAGGAGAGGTGCCTTAAACCGAGCTCCCCATATCTTTGCCATAGGTGTTGCTTTTTCCAGAGTACCTTGACCCTGGGCTTTAATTTGGTAATGACCCAAACTCCCTGCAGGACAGCAGGAGCCACAGAGGGAGCAACTGCAGAGCAATTCTCTGTGTGTCCTCACAGCTCTGCATCAGCAGCACAGAAATACTGCTACTTCCCCACTCCCCATGCAATTCTCAATGGTGCAGCCAATATAAGACATTTAAAGGGATGAAAGGAAATGAAAGAGCTCCATCCCACTGGAAGCCACCAGGGGCTGGGTATCAAACCTTCCTCTGTGCTTTTGGAAGACTTCCTCCAGGGCTTCAGTGCAGCAGTGAACAACCCATGTGCAGCCTATACACTGTTCTCCCCCACTGACTTCACAGCTTGAAGAAAGGCAATAAACCCAGGGACCTCAGCTCAGCCAGTTTTGCCTGACTCATCGATTTTTGTTGCTGTTCTGTGTTACAGCATCAGGACTTCTGCAAGTTTTTTTGCTTGTTGTTTCTACTGTCAGCATCCTGGCACGTAGATGGGAATGGAGTACCACCCTGCCACCCTACAGGTCACCAGCATCAGTGCTGGCAGAGCTCCCACATAAACCCTCACATCTGTATTCTCTAGAAACAGGCATTTTATAAACCATCTGTAAGACAAAAGGGATTCCTCATGTCTGACACTGTTCTTGTAGGTATTGGTTACATTTTCTTTAATATTTTCATATCTGTAGCATTTGGCCTTTTTTTGCATGGCCTGGGAACCTGCAAGAACATTTTGTACAACAGTGCAAAGTACAAGGCGGGGACAGAAAGTTTGCTTCCTACCCTGAGACCTGCCCTTATCTTTCCATGTGATTTTTGGGGAGCTTCTCTGGCCAAATGACTCAAAACTATAAATTACTGTCTGTCTTATTCAGGTTATCACAGCCTCTGAGACTGAAACTGTCACTCCATGAGACACGGAAAATCCGCCTGTTTAATTACCTCAGTTTCCCTGTTGGTGAAGGGAGGATAAGATCTCCTTTCATATCTCAATTCATTAATATTAGTAAATTGTTCTGAGATTATGGGATAGCTGGAACTATTTATAGGAACACAAAATGCCATTTCTACTAGGTGCAAGTTGCCATGCAATTAAAATATACCGAGCATCACAATATGTAGCAAATGGGACATCTTGTTTTACATCAGCAAAGAACTGCTAAGTGGCTCTCTGCTTCCTATTTGCTTATTTTATAGTTTTTGCCCTGAAAAACTCATTAAGGAAATGTACTGGGCCAGACTGTGATGTTTTGCAAGAGTCATAATCTCTCTCGAAGTTTCCAGCCCACAGGGAAAAGGATGTCCGTGTGGGCAAATCAAGCTCCTCTCTCCACAGCTCCACAAAATGCAGAGCTTTACAGTTTGCTGTCAAGAGAGAGGGATGTGAACCACAGTTATGGCCCTTCTGCACCTCTTAAAGGAGATTGCCATTCTGTGGGTATACACAAAAATCTCTGCTCTCAGCCCTTCCAGAGAAAGGGAACAGAAGATCCTTTAAATCTCAGCTCTCCTCAGCTGCCTTCTATGGAGTGACCAGGGAGAACTTTTATTGGCTCATTTTCCTGCAAATGAATTTATGTAGATTCCGTCCAAAGGGCTGCATAGTCTCTTTCCTCATTTCTGTCTGGGAGAGCTTTGTAAGAGGCCATTTGGACAAGACCACCACAATAATTCATAACATTTGTAGACAATTTGTAAACCCTTACAGTGTCCTAGAATGATTAATTATTTTTTCTAAGACTATGAAACACTGAGTGAGTGTGTGTTTGTGAATATGCATGAAGACAGGCAGTTCCCCCAGGCCCAGGGGCAGGCACAAAGACCAGCACAGATTTCTTCTTCATCGTGTAGGGGTTTTTGTGATACTTCAGTTGTTTTGCCCCTCCATATTTTAGGTTTCTAAGTGAACTCAAAGCAGAAGGTAGCAGTCTTATTTTCTTCCCAGGTCTCCTACAACAGACTGTGGAAGACCTAGATGTACCAAAGTATAATCTTATGCAAATGATTTATTCTAATGATGATTGCTGGCCTTGGCTTCAGCCACCCAGGAGAAAAGCAATTAAAGTCACCCCTCATCCTAGATTACAAAGCCTAAACTTATTCTCTGTTAAGCTTTCAATATGATTAGTTTCACATCAACTTTCAAACCAAACAGCACTTTGCTGGTAGTTTCTGGATGAACATACATTAACCCAAGTGAGTGCAGAACAAGGAATCTACAAATCCTAGGATTTGGAACAATTTCCTAAAAGCTATATCAAAATATTCTCCATAAATACTCATCCCACACAAACTGATTGCAAAGGCAAGGCTCATGGGAGCAAAAATCAGAACAATGCTGGAACAAATATGCAGGATTTGCTCAGGACTGCAGTCCAAGCCTGCTTTTGCAGCAAGATACAAGAAATAAATCCACGTAGGCCATCATTAGTTATACCAAGTCTGGAATATTTAGTATTGAATACCTATACCAGAACCTCTTCCCTTTTCACATTATTTAGGCTGTTGCCAAAAATTATTTGCTCCTTGCTGTTACACGTAAAGTTGGGTGATAAAAGTTACTTTCAGTTTAACAATTAGAAGGCCATAACAACATGTGTTGTGGAGCATGAGGAGAAAGAACACCGATTAAGTAATTTTTGATGCCTTTCATCACTTCAATGATTTTCTGGTACCAGGAGGCGGTGACTGGGCATTCCTTGGGAGTGACTGACTCTCAGGGGAACCAGTAGAGAAGAGACAAGTTTATAACAAGTTTTAACTGGTTATAACAAATTTTAAATTCTTCACTATGTAAGAGATTTCCCTCTCCTTGCCAGCCCTATGATCATCCCTTTTGCCATTATACTTGCATACCCAATGGCACCTCCTTGGAAAGGTTTTGTTAGTCTGATTTGCTTGGCTAAAGAAACACCAGCTGAAAGAATAAATCTGGGGAACCTGCAAGTACAAACACGCACACAGAAAATTTGAAAAAATTATCCTTTTCTTTGCTTGTAGAAACCAGTCTCCTCACAAGCTTAAGAGTCCAAATCTCACATGAAGGGAAGAGAAAGTCATGACAGGCTAAAGAAATCCAAAGTAAACGTGAATATTATTTATTGTATGGTTCTGTAAAACAAGCTGGGTGAAATTACTCTTTGGACTGGTTTGCTTATCTCTTGCCACACTGCTATGACCCTTTTGACTTTAATTTCACCACTGTGTACCAGCTTTTGTTGTCTCTCCAGCTTATTGTCAGCACCTGTTATTAGGCTGCTCTAGTAGGAGCAGTGATTAGCCTGTGTGTTTATAACCCATGCTTCCACAGTGAAAGAAACCCGAGATACAAAATACAGATAATAATAATCCCTGCGCAGTCTAATCAACCTTTGGGAGAGCTGTTCAAAAATAATATTGCAAGCTTTCATGTCTTACAGGATGGGAATAAGGCTGATTTCCTTTAAAACACACAATTTCATCCTACCTTGCTGGCCTTCAGTATCTCAAACATCAGAGGCAGCCCTTGTGTGATAAGCTCCTCAGTGTACTCCTCCTCCTGAATGGACTTGAACTCCTTCAGCAAGCACTGGATGAGCGGCCGTCGGTGCTGCTGGAAGGACGTGCGCAGAGACTCCAGCCACGTGTGCAGCGTCCAGGGAACACCTGCAGACACAGGACATGGCTCATTCCCAGCTCCAGGGAAGGACCCTGGAGTGCCCTTCTGCTCTTTTACCTTTACTGATGTTAAGATTTTAAGCGAAAGCTGCCAAATCATCCAAGAAATCAAATTCCTATTTATCCCTAATTGAGAAGGCTGATAGTTATCAGTACATCTCAGAGCTAATGCACAGAGGCTTTCCTCCAAATGTTAAGAGAAGACTGTGGTCTCTCTGCTCATCTAGCCTTCAGCTTCTCTGCTGAGACTACCAATTTGTGGTAATTGCTGTGGTGTTCTGAGTTGCAAAACCTTTTGGAAACTAGATTTACACTAGCTCATTTGTTTGAACGTGGCCCTGGAGAGCCATTAAACGGTGAAAAAAACTGATTTTGGTCATTACCTACCTGGATTCAAATTGGTGGTCTTCAGATTAAAACTTGATTTAAGTGATACCCCATGTCCTCTCCTGATCATTAGTATTTTCCCTAAAGAGCACTGAGCAAGTTAAGCAGATCAGCCCTTTCATGCAGCTTGTCGTGGCAGAACCACTCTCCAGGAAGTTAAAGGGAACTGCTCCCATGCACTGAGTGAGAAAGCACATGGAGCCAATGTACCTCTGCAAGCATGAGGCTGGACTTGACCTACTTTTTGCTCTTACAGAACGGAGTGGAAGGAAATATAAGCCTGGTGTTTGGCAAGTGAAGGTTTTTCCTTCCATATCAGGAAATGTTCAATGCCTGCAGAGCACCCCTGCCATTGTCCTCTCATTCATCTCCAGATCTTTGCCTGCACAGCCCACTGCACACTCTGACCCATATCCCATCGCCCCAGGGCTGGAGCACTGCCCCATGCAGAGGCACACCAGGCACTGGGGTCTCTCTTTCTCTGTGAACAGATGAATGGGGATGGTAGACACACAGTCCAGATCGATTTCCATCTGCGTCACACAACCACCCTACCCACAGGCAGAAGTAACTTCATGAGGGGCTGGTATGATGTTCAAGTCCCTCACTGGCAGAGCTGGCATACCAAGGAGTCAGCTCCCTGCTCCTGCCTTCAGAGTCTCGGAAAATAAAATTGTTTTAATGGTGGACTGCTTTAAAGCAGAGTGCAAAAGAGAAACAGCTGGAGGTGGCCCCTGACAGCTGAACACTGCCCCAGAGCCTTACCTACATTCTGCCATGCAGCAGTGCAGATGGCTCCCTGTGGAAACCACTGTGTCCTGCAGAAAAAAGCCACAGGCCCCTGAACAGGGCGTGCTATGGAGCTGGAATGGGCTGGGAACCTATCAGGCCTCCACCACCTTCTACTCTGAAAGAGTTGAGAAAGATGTGACCGAGGTCGGTTTAAGCAACAGCCCATCAAGAGGGACATGTTTCTCACAGTGGTCCTTCCCTGTACAAAAAGAAAGTAGCCCAGGACTGACCTATGCTCCGGATGTCAATGGTGACGTCCACGTAGCCGTGCTCGGCGCTGTGGTACATGGCTTCCTTCAGGGCCTTCAGCTTGGCCTTGCTGTTGCGGCTGGCGCAGAGCGGAGCTGCCGCCGAGTCGGGCAGGTCCGTGCCCTCAGCCAGGATCTCCTCCAGGGACAGGATATCACTCTTCTCCTTCTCCGGCTGAGCAAGCAGCTTGCGGAAAACATTCCTGTCAATCACAGTATGGCAGAGAGGGAGAGAGGGCAGGAGAAGAGGAAAGGGAGAGCAGAGTCAGTGGCCAGGCTTTCACTGCACTGGGCTTACTTGCTGTGATGTGCCAAGTTAGGACACCTACCCAAGGAATTACTCCAGCTAATGGCAGAACCAGCTGAGAGCAGACCCAAGGCAAGCACAGCTCCTGCTAGCCCACCTGCACTTCCTGGGACATGTCTGCAAGTCACTGCTGCCATGACACGAACCGCACAGATGTCGCATGAGTGGCGGCATCTTGTGGGAACAAAGACTCGTGAGCTAAACATGACTCAAGACTTCTTCAGCAACCAGGGAAGGCCAAGGTGCCTCTGGACAAGCTCTTGAGACTCCCACCATGGCAGCCACCTGAGAGGGGAGCTGCCTGGAGCTAGTGAAAGCACTACCACTCGATTCACACTCAAAGCAGTCTGGGAAAGCTAGAGCAGCTAGACATTCAACGAGGCCAGTCAGGGCAGGTTCAAGCACAGCCAGGACTACTCTACAAAGCCATTGATCCATGGCTATCAAATAACAAAGCCCAAACTCAGAGACTTTGTGCTCTCATGTTCACACCAACATAACTCATCAACCTCAGTAGCTTCCCTTGATTTTGCAGCTGTGAGAAGAGAAACCAGGTTGGCTCCCAGCCCACCCTCCTTGTATGCCAGTATCCCCTCTGCTCCTGCTTAGACTGCAGCATGGTGTGTTCCAAACAAATTTAGGGCAGAGAGGGAAGGAAGAAGGTGTGTGTGAGTGTTATGCAGGTGGGAACACAAGACTTAGAGTCTGTGACATGGACAGCCAGCAGCCAAGCCACGGAGAGCCCCAGGTTCTCCTCGGGCCTGTGGCTCCCATTCACTGGGTGAACGTGAGACTTCAACACCCAAAGTGTTCTGTCTGTGACAGGGACCCCTTGCAGGCTCCAGATGGGCAGAGCTGTTGAACCCGCCCTGACGTGCTGTGAGCGTGTTGTTAGACTGGCAGCTCATCTCTAAGCAAACAAACGGTAGGTACTGTCTCTAACCTGTATCTATGTTCCTCTGGATGGCTACAATCAGAAAAGTAGGAGTGTGAAGATCATGATACTAATTCATTACACTGCAGTCAACTCCTGAGCATTGCAAGGTCATGCATGCCAGGTGCTCATCTCAGTAGTTTGTTTTTTTTTTTAAATTTGCAGAATACAAACAACATTAAGACACACAAGACTTTACAGTAAACAAAGATGCAGAAAATCTATTCAACAAAATTAAGGCTGCAGCAGTACAGACACAAACAATTCCCTCAAACCTGAGAAAAATATCAAGAAATTCAGACGGAATGTTTTTGACATTCCTTTCTGCTGTCACATCAGCTGCCAATTAACAACCACTGCATTGAACAAACCACAAGAAATTCTTTTTTTTTTTTTTTTAATCAGAAATCAAAACACAGCTTGTACCACCAACTGGTTTAATTCACATGCTAGCAGAAAGCCTTACGTCTCTGCTCAGTTGGTGGCATGTTCAATTGTTCATGCAGAAATTTCACCAATCTGCTCAAATTGGATGCCCAGGCAAAAAAGTAGCACTTGAAGGATGCCACTAGACTTGTTCCCACTCTACCTGTGTCCATGTGCAGCAGCCTGACTGAAAGAGTTCATGTCACCTTGTGGAGTCATGGAAATGCCATTCCTGTACATTGTTCCTATCATGGGGTCAGCTCCTCGCTCCAACAGCAAACTGACCAGTTCAAAATTTCCTGCAAGGCAAGAGATGCACTTTTACTCCTTTTAAAATCCAGTATTTGCTCACCTAAACTACAGATCCCAGCTGAGGAATTGTTACAATGGGAGGAAAAAGAAAGTCCTTACCAGCAGCTGCTGCCAGCTGTAAAGGAGTTTCAGAGTAATTTTCCTCTCCATGCTCTAAGGAACCTTCTACCTTTGCTCCAGCATCCAGCAATAGCTAGAAAGAAAATTCACCATTTAGAGCAACTGGGGGTCACAGTCTTCAGAGTTCATGAACAGTGACAAATGAGAATCTAATGCTTCTTGTTATCTGCAAACCAGATACAATGGTGACACGTGACATGCAAATTCTGCCCATTGTTTCACACAGGCAAATTAATTCCTTTTTTCGCTCATTTTACGCTGCCAAACACCAGAAGCACCAGCGTCCAACTTCAGAGCCAAAAAAGTGTAACCCAGTGTTTCTGAATGGGAAATGGGGTAAGGTTGGTGTTAGGAAGTAATGCACTGGAGATGGAAGAAAGTCAGCCCGACAAGCATCCTTCCTTCATGGTCTTCTAGAAGCCCAGTATCACCCAAAAATGGATCAGATTTCACTTGTCTCCATCTTTTATACGAAGACATGGCCAAGAGAAAGGCAATTCTTAAGAACCAATTGCAGCATTGAGTCCAAAAGCTGTGGTCTCTATCGGGGACACTTCCACATAAGTAGCAGCAATGCTGAAAACAGAAGTGGCCAAGGAGAGCAGGAGGGAGCCTGTGCTCCAGCCCTCTCTTGGCCATTTCTGTCTTAAGGCCTTCAAAGTTTTGGTGCTTGAGTGTGTCACAGACACAGCTGTTTTGAAGAATAAACCTTCTCAACTTTTGAGATGCCAAAGCATGGAACCAGCACATCCCACGCGACACCTGGATGGGGTAAGGAGAGCGAGGGATTCTCCCCCTCTGGAGCAGCACGAGTGCTGCTGTCCACCTCTCTCCCACCAAGGCAACGGTTTTGTGTTTGCTAGAATATTACAGTGTAAGAAAGTGCAATGAATGAATAAACAAACATATAAAACAAGTGGTCAGGAAGGAGCACAAGGAGTTGTCAGACTTTCTTTGGTGCAACTTTGCTTTAAAATTGTCCTGTTTAAGCCTCATATTGGTTAAGGTTTGAACACCATATTCACTTTTTAAGTCTATCATGTATCAGTGCACTCTTGAAGAAGCAGAAGTAACCAATATGAGTATGACAAGAGGATGCTGGTTTGAGATGGATGTAATTAGAACTGAAGAGGAGGAAAAAAAAAAAAAGAATGAGATGCAGGTAGGGAAATACAATAATACCTGAACTACAGGAATATGTCCATGCAACACAGCAAATGTCAGAGCTGTCCAATGGCGGGTCTCAGGGTGGACGGATGGGTATTTATGAGCAGTACTGACAACCTATAAACAAATTAAAGTTATTTTTTTAAAGAGCTATATGTAACAAAATTCAACCTGCCTGAAAGCCAGGCATGTGAGGGAGTAAGTGAAATAGAAAATCTGGGAAAGGTGCTTTATAAAATGATGGGCTTCATTTTTTTCCTGCAAAATTTTTCTCAATATTAAAACTGTTCGTGCTGATTTGACAGCTTGATTTGAGCTCTTACCAAATGAAGTCTTTCACCAACTACTGTAGCTCCATCTAAACCATTGGCCACCAGATTCTTTTGCACAAGGGCAAAACATCCACAGCTGGTTATAACAGCACACACTGGGGAAGTAAGGATGGATCAGGACACTTACAGCTAAGGACCACTGACTTCACCAGGCCATGTACCAACAGCCCTGGGTCTTGGGATTGCTCCAGGCCCAGCCAAATTTCTTTGCCCTTAAATCAGTACTTTTATCACTGCTGTCATGAAAGACACATTGCAAGCCCTACCCTGGAGTTTGCAGGCATTCTTCCAGGCTCCTCCTCTCTCACCAGAGGGGGAAAAAAAAGTCTGAAAAGTGATGGGGCAGAGTGTCACTTCAGAAATGTTTAAGAAAATCTCCTTTTTACTGCCTTCTCCTGTCTGAGTTGACCTAAAAGTGCTGGGTGGTGACAGTTAAAAGAGATGCAAACTATATCCTTAGAAAACAAAATGCTATTCTTCAGGTTGTTCCTTCCATTTTCTATGCCTTAGTGCCTGGTGTCTCTAAAGCAGATATTGGGGAAGATGAATAACCATTCTTTGCTTCAGTTTCCCTGTCTTAAAGATGGGGGTATTAATATTGATGAGGTTCACAGAGCTGGTAGAATGTAATGAACATTTGCAATCCAAGGCTGCGCACTCAGATGAAGTGTGACACTAAAATTCAAAATCTTGTTATTGATCTTCAGAGGAGGACTAAAATCAGAGTAAAAGATGCACCATCTCTGTCTCACCAGCCAGCTCTGCTTTCACTACCTTGTCTGAAGTACTTTAATCCATACAGGGAGCAGGGCCAGTCATTAAATATCCAGTTCCATCAGCAGCTCGTATTTCCAAGCGCCACATGCAGCATTTTGCCAGATGCAAGCCCTCAGTCCCAAGGACAGGGATGAGGGCAAAGTCTGAAGACCCCATACAGATCCCACAGCTTGCCAGATCTGCACCAGCACCTGGCTGTTACCACCCAGATTTGCCAAAGAGAGAGTTCAAAGGGCATCACAAGGAGTGTGCTGGCCCCAGAACAAGGACATGGGGCTCCTCAGGGGCTGAGTTGGGTCAGAAGGAAGAGGACTGAGCAGCTCAAGCCTTGGGGTTTGGAATGTGGAGCAAGAGCAGCAGAGGGGAAGGATGGGCAGGACCACAGCTCAGTGAATGCATCCAGCTCCTCCTCAAGCATGGTTCCCACCACTGGGGCAGTCCATGGAAAGCAGCAAAGACAAAGAAGTCAGTTAAACTCCTTTGCTCCTTTTTGTTTTGTTGTTTTTTCTTGAGTTTTTTGTTTGTTTGGTTGGTTTTTTTCCCCAAGTCAGAGTTCTCTCCAACACGGTGTTTGCAAAAGACCTGTGCCTGGATAAACTTTTCAGGATGAGACTGGCTGAGCAGCTACAGGTCCCACTGAGTACAGAGCAAACTGCAGAGCTTCTCAGCACATTTGGAAATGAGTCCATTTTCACTAAGGGTGGGCAATCAAAAAGGGAGGTGCCCAGCATTTGAGGCTACTTTTGGAAACCTATTTGCAAAGTGAAAGGGAGAAAATTACGCAGCACCTGACAGAGTATTTATTTTTGTTCATGGTTGATTTGCCTTTTTTTTTTGCCATAATTGCCCAATTTGCACAGTTGGTTGTGGTGTGCACAAATCATGGTATAATTGCATGCCATAATTATTCACAGTTCTTGACCAAAAGTGTTTTAATTTGATTTTAGAACAAACACTCTACAGCAATGAACTGGGGAGGTTCACATTCCTCACTGGAGCTGTTCTCTCATATGTCAGCAGTTTCAGGAAGACAAAACTGTTTAAATTTGCATTTGATTCAAGCCTGGAAGATTACTGGAGCAATCGGGAGGACTGCTCCTAATGAAAATTTGTCCTGGGAACCAAATAATGCCACCTCACATCTGAGCCACAAGGCAGGGTTAAGGAAAAGATCAGCCTCCCTGCCCATCCAGTCTTTGGTCTGACTAGGGGTTCAAGTGTTCAGTTACTGCCAGATTTGAGGGTGGTATGCTTGACTGTGGGGAACTGAAATCTCCAGCTTATTTCACGACATGGTAGTAACACTGTCAGTCTCCTACGGGTGGCATCCATTTCTACTTTTTAAACTGGACTTTTTAAAAGTGCAAAACGTCTGTCTGAAGCAGTGACTCCAATTTATCAGCTCGCTCAAGTCCAAACAGAACAGATGGAACACAGATAAGTGAAGCAGACAGCTTAATTTACTCATGACCTCAACAAAATGAAACTGGAATCATTAACAAATAACTCTTCATGGATTTTCAAATGGCTCTTTAAAAATGTACATACCTGCATTGCACTGAGTTGGACAACAATCTGTTTGGTGGACAGATTGTCTGAGTTTGTGATATGCATTCATCAATGAGACATTTATATTCTGGAAGCTTCAAGCTCCTCATCCAACAGTTTTTAGCCCAAGGCACTTTGTAAAACAAAACAATGGAACCTATATGGCACTTGTGTGCTGGGGATGCTTACTTGGAACATCCATATGCATAGAAATGCTGAGCTTTGGCAAGTTACCAGATGGGTGTCTCTTTTACCTTCTTCATTTAAAGTCAGCTGAGATTCAGTGAGTCCTTCTAGCAGCATTAGAGCTGTGCTCAGGGCTGGTGCCAATTAATGTCTGTATTCATTTGCAGCGTGCAAACACAACTAAATCACTGTTACCCGTGGGTTAAGTCCGATGACTGGACCCCTTCTGTGCAGTGAATCCCAGTGTTAACCTAATGCCATTTGATTTCACTGGTCATTTCAAGTGGTCCCAATCCCAGATAAAACAGATTTGTTTTCTTTTTCATTCTTGAGATTTTCGCTCCGCTACAGTTTCAGGGGGTAGTTTAAGAGGTAAACAAACAACAGAAAAAAGATACAACCAACAAAAAGTCCTCACCTCAGCATTCAGATCTGCTCCAGCATCTAGCAGCATCTGCACCATAGCCTCATCACCCCTGACACAAGCATACATCAGTGGAGTCATGCCCTAGTCATTTTTTGGAGTTAAAAAACAAAGGAATTGACAAATTTAACACAGAACTCTCTTTGATTTTTAAACACAATTTTTTAAGTATATATCATCAAGACTAACAGCATGTATTTAATGAAAGCCATTAACCTCTGTTACAAACATGCCCTTCAGAGTAGCAAAAGTCAAACATTTTTTTAAAAATCTCAATTTTTGTTGTCACTTCTGCTTACTGCTTGTATTTTTCATGTTGTCTTCAGGGCAGTGAGTGAAACTAGGTTTGCCAGCCTCACCTCCATCGTATAGTAAACTGAGCACTTTTGTCTTTGGGGCCCCAGCAGAGACAAGTTTTCTCCAAAGCAACCATTATTTCCACTGGTATTTTAGAAAGACAAGAATTCTATTCAGTTTTCTATAATCAGAGTGTCTTAAAATCTAACTTTTCAATTACTGAAAGACCCTTTAAAACATCTCAAGCTCCTTTCAAGATCAGTCAGATTTGAGCACAGCTTTTTCAACATGGACACTGTAAGGGGCTGGAAATGTCAAGGCTTTGTATAGCACTCCCTAGCAAACATGGACTTAATTTTAAATGAAATGCCAGACAGCTTTGTTGCAGGTTGCTGGCTCTAGGAAAACATGGCCCTGCTTGGAGAAAAAGTAGATTAAGTAACCCTTCACTACAGAATCACCACAATGCAATTTATATTAATCTGAAATACCTGCTATACCTGATGACCATTTCCCTTAAGGGAAGTACTGCTGTGGCTGTGGTAATGAGTCCAGATGAAACCATGAACAAAATTATTAAATCTACTGCAAATTATAACAGCAAAAGTTGCTTATTAAATACAGTAGGGGGTGTTGACCAACAGCCACCAGTTGCTTTCCAGTAAATCTCCTGAAGCATGCAGCTACTTCTGATGCATGTTTACAGCCTGCCTCAAGGTCCCCCAGTAAATCTGTTGTCAGACTGCAGTTCCATTTGCTCTTTAACCCAAGTGCTGCTATGAAGGGAAGTTATCTTCAGAGAAACTGGAGGTACCTGTCCTGGCCAGACACCGAGCTGTGACACTGCTCTTCCTAGCAAGAGCCCAGCACCACTGTTTTTGCTGAACTACCCCAGTATTCTTGTTTGTGTGAAGGGCTAAAGGTAGTGGGTACTTATGTATGGAAAGGCTGCTCCTGTAGAGACAATATAATCTTATGTTTATCCCTGCAAGGTCCTTAGATCCTCCCTGAAAGACACTGAGCATTTCACAGGATCCAATCTGCAGTGCACTCGTGGAAAAAGCACTTGGGGCCTCATGCCATTATTGGGAAAAAATAAGCTAACCCAGGCAAGGAGAGTTCTTAGGCGACTTGAAGCTATTTGCAAAGAGAATTTGAAAGGACTTCAGCCACAGCCAGTGGCCAAACATTTCCTTTGGCAGTCAGTAAACACCATGGGAACAAACAGGACCACGCAAATTACAAAAAAATTGTGCTTGGGCCTTGGAACACAAGGATGGGGTAGCAGCTTAAAATTAAATAAATGTTCCTTCAACTCATTTTTCAGTTTCTGTAAGTGGCATCACTGGATAATTAAGTCAAGTGTTCATTGAGCACAAGGGGTCTAATCAGATCTGTAGAAAAGAATCTGAAAACTCAGTGCTGGGGCTCCCCCTGCAAGACACGGCATGTGGGCAGCCACAGTGAGGAGTCCTGCAGCTACATCTGGAGCAAAAGCTCAGCCTGGGAACCACACAAGATGTCCTGACCCTACTGCAGCTGAGGGAGGACTTAACACTGACTAAAGGGGGCCCAGAATGTCATGCTGCAGTGTCAGGGTTTTAAAGAGTTAATGAGCATTTTAACCTCCCCTTCGCTTGCACCGCTGTCCCTGTTGCTTTTGCCTCTGCCAGTCCCCCCAGGCTTGCCCCCAAGCGCAACCTTGTGCTGCAGCACCACTCACTCCCTCTCTGCACATGGCAGGAATGGATTTTTAATGAGCCCATCATTAGTGTTCAAAGCACACACAGGAACACAGTAACAATGTGTACAATCAACACAAAGGGCATTTGGCTTTTGGCAAAATACAAAATTACTGTCTTTCAGCTTTGTGTGACTTAGGCCTCTGTCCTGCAAGATGTGGGATCCTGCAAGATGTGGGACATTTGATCCAGCCAAACATTTAAGCACAGGCTTAACTTTCACTCAAATAGGATGTAAAAGCATGTGTGCAGAGTTAAGCATATGATTAGGTACTTTGATGAATCAAGCCAGAGTGTTCCCAGTTTTCAGCCTGGAGGACAGAGGAAATATGCTGTGAGAAGTTTCCAGGTTCAGACTAACTTAAAATAATAATTTTAAAAAGTATGAACCTTGGAATGAGCAGTCCAATACAATTTTTTTTTTGCAGGAAGTATTACCCTCCTCTAAAGCTTTTCTCAGATGAATCCAAAATACTGACTCAGACTGAAGCTACTGAACATCAACATAATTCACATTCCTGGAAGAGCTTTCATCTCAGAAGACCTAAACCCATGAACAGCCCAACACTTGTGCCATATGACCACCTGAGAGGTGGCAGCCACCCAGCTCCTGTCAAAAATGATGCCACAGCTCTGGGAACATGCAGCAACAAACTTTCATCAGGGGCACCAGAAAGGTCAGGGGACCCTATTTCAAAAGGAAAGGTTAGTATTCATAGTCATCATTTCTCTCTGGGAAGGGGGAACCACCTTGGTGAGCAACACAGTCCAGCAGACAGCTGCCAGTAGGTAGCTGCAGCAGAGGGCAGCTTTATCCCCAGGCACAACCACCAGACTCACGGAGGTGTAACTCCAAGGAAATTTAGGCTCTTCAGCTGGTGGATGTTGGCCACAGTGACCAGTGGAGGGGTAACTGCAGAGATATTTCCACATCTGCAAGGTCCGTTTGGACTGGACTGAAATCCATTAAAGAGCACCAGCAATTAACTATTTACTGATAGGCTGGGTGGTGCACAAGAAGTGGTGACAGATCCCAGAGCTGTGTGCAATGGAAGGCTGCTCACCTCACAAAGCCCTGTCTCAGAGCACTGTGCATGGCATTGAAGCAGTTTTAAGTATTCGGCTCAACACTAAGCTCTCCTGGGATCTTCCTCTGCCTTCACTTGACTCAGCTCACTGTTAAGAAGATTTCAGGGGATGCAGTGGCCCTCATGCTGAGTTACCTCAGTACTGGCAAATCAATACAACTCAAAACGACCTCACTTAACGCAGACGTTCACCTGGCAGTGCTTTAACTCAGTGAAGGAGAAGCATTAATGTCCTGTCTATGTACAGCTGAAAGCTGGGGCTCATTTCCCGTGACAAGCAGCAAAACTCTCCCATGTCACAGCTGCTTCTGTAACCCCTATCCTGTTACCTGCTCGCTCATGCTGTTGATCCCATCCGGCCCCAGCAAGGATATGGCTTGCTTAACCAGATCTGTCCGGCCACAGTTGAGCATCCGGAATCCCAGGTCTTGCTTGAACTTGGCCTCGGTGGCAACTGCATCCAGCTTCCGAGAGGCACAGAAACAGTCATCGATCCTGTGGGGTGAGAAACCAGCTCCCTCAGAGGACAAGCAGAGGACAGGCCTCCCTAGGAAAATAATACTGTGCCCTGGTTTTGAAGGATTTAGGTCATGCATGCATCCATTCTCCTTTGACCTGCATGTGCAAGGGAAGTGCTGAGTGGGAAATGATAATGCAAGCTAATGGGAAATTGCCCTTGGTCTATCTTTCATGGGACAAGTTATAAATTTCAATAAAAACTGGGGGGAAAAAGCATAGCTTTCACTTGATTTTGTTTCCCTGTTTAAGCAATGCACAATACATTCTCACCACAAGTTTTGTCTCTGCATGGCAAGGCTATCCAGTTCCCCTGATCCCTGAAAACTTTCAGTGACTTCAGTAAGCTTTGAACTTACATCAAATGGATGTATAATCGTTGACAATCCACCAAAGAGAAAATAATGTCACTCCAAACACCTTCAAGGATCTTACCAGCATAGTCCTAGTAATAGGGAAGCTTTTTTGGAGCACAAAGTGCAAGTCACAGAATCACAGGTGGCTGAGGTTGAGCAGAACCTCCAGAGGGCACCTGGTCCAAGCAGGGCCACATGTACATAAGACCATGATGCAACTGGGGAGGAGGCAACCTCGCCAGTAGTCACGGCAAAACACCACAAATCCTTGCTGGCTGTGTCTAAGAGACGAGATTTCATTCTTTTAAGGTCTTATTCAAAAGATCTTCAAACTATGAACTGATATTCATTTAAAATGAAAGAAAGGCTAGGAGTTATTTAGCCAAGATGTGAATCTACAGCTCCAGAGAGAGCCAGGCAACTCAAATCTAATGTTTATCCAAGTTCGTTTCATCTTGCTAAAAGATACTTTTCTTTCATGCTGAGGAGTGTCTGGGGCAGAGGGTGGAGTCCAAATCCTCAGCGCTTTTGGTGTGAACTTGGATAAAGGACTTTTTGGAAAAACACCACTTTAAATCAGCAAAAATGCTAAGTCAGAAAATGAGGGGCTACTTATGAAGGAAAAACAAAATAGAGATCAAAAGTGAAAAAGTCAAGCATACATCAAATATTTGTTTTTCCTATTTCATATGTAAAAAACCCCAGCAAATCAAAAGAAAAATAGAAACAGCACATCACTATCATTTAAATTTCTACTTCAAAGTGCTTTATCAGACCTTTATAAAATATATAACACTGCTTAATATTTAACAGCACTATACAACAAATATGCTGTTTATATGGAAGCAGTGGCATGTAGCAATAGCTGCTGCTCTTCCTCTTTCAACACAGGAAGGAAAGTGAAATGCAAAATACAAAGTGTTTTGATCAGAGCTTCTACAGCTTTGAAACTGGCATCTGATCTCAGACCTGCTCTCTGCTGTGCTGGGCCACAGCCAGTCTGGAGGACACCTGCCAGATGTTTTGTTGATGCTCATTCTACTGCTCAGTTTGGGTTTTGACTGATAAAAAAAGTTCATGTCCTAAGAATGCAAAAAAAGGTACGCTTGGAGTATCACCACTCAGGGGAACAAGGATGACGTTCCAACACCACAGGATGCTGCAATATTAATGCACAACACTCAGTCACAATAAACACATTGCAACAGCAATAACAGAATCTGTACCAGCAACGTGCCCACAGCAGAGAGGGAGAACACAACACACAGCAAGGCTGGATTTTCTGCAGGAGTTTCTGACTGAGTTTAAGTAAAAAGCAAAACCAGCACAGACTTATGTCAGGGCTGAGCTCACTGACACTGAGATCCATGGGAGCAATCAAGGCTAAATACATTCACACCACATGGCACATTTCTGACACAAGAGCTACAGCAACATTTGGTGCTTGTTACCCCCATAGCATGAGATGCTGGAGATCATCTGTGCCCTCCTTTATGGCATGGCAAAGATAAAGCATGCTCAGTAGTTAGGTGGTGGGGGTTTTGGTGCATGAAGGAGAGACCTCCCAGCTGCAGATGGCATTCCCAGATGATTTTGGGCTGGAAACAAGGTGGTTCCTCAGCAAAGTGCAGCTATGGAAAGATCTAGACATCCTCTGCAGAGGTGTCTGTTGCTATGAATCACTGCCTGTGTTAATTCATTGCTTCATCATTTGTACTGAGGTATGTAACATACACTGAATAAAATGGGTCAGACTCTGACTGAGCTCCACTGATGTCAGCCCAGCTCAGTGCATGAAAATGATAGTTGATCATCTCCTCTTCAAAAAAAAAGCCTAAGCTTGACCTGGGTTGCACACCCACAGCAAGGAGGAAAGAGGAACAAGGACCTATCTCACCTAGCCTGTATGGGCTCCCCAGATCTCTACTCTGGCATGGATTCAAAAACCATCAGGAACTCCTCCATGAACTGGCTCTGGTCTCCTGAAAGTGCGTCAGTTCACCTGCTAAGTACAGTCAAGGAAGCAGAGCCATAAATTCCTGTTGATATTCAGTATCAGCAGATCAGTACTCCTCAATCAGCTGGGGGGATAAATGTCTTGGTCCAAGGGCTCCAGGGTGCTGCAGCTGTAAAAACAGTGCAACAATAACATGGATGCAGATGAGTGCCTGGGCTGCACAGCGGGTCCGACACCAGCGCTGACAAAGTCAGAGCCAGACCAAGTTCCACAAAACAAGAAACCACAACTTAGTACCACTACCAGTGGCCCACTGCCTTTCTTATACCCCAAGCAGGACCACTGTGAGTATTGCCATATGTTGACTAATAAACTGGATAGTGATCAAACTGGCGAGTTTATTAGAACAGGAGCATGACACTAAGGAAAGGAGCAGAGCATGAAGAGAGAAAGCAACATCTTGAAAAGCCAGAGAGATGAATGAGTTAAGGAAAAAGAGATTTAACATGTACTGATAAAAAGCAGTGAAAAGGGATCAAAAAATGATCAGGAACTACACGTAGAAATAGAAAAGCACAGCATCACTTTTAATACTGGAGAAGGCCAGCTGGGAGGATTGCATGGCAGACAGACCGAGCCGTCGCATTTCAAAATGAAAACTGGAAAATTAAAAAAAAACCCCAAACCATCAAAAATCAAACCTAAGCCAACACAGCACTGCATTTTCTCTCAAGTTCTCCTTCTTACCATTCACTGCATAATACTGATTCCAAAAAGAAGCAGAGGGTGTCTGCTCCATATTACCCTGTGTAAGGGAACACTGCTCCATCGTGGACATCATCCAGGATCACAAACATTGAAGAATGCAAGATAAAAAAAGAGGAAGCGAATACACTCCCAGGCTTGACTAGCTTGAGACTCTCTCACTTTGGACTGAAGCAGACACACTGACAAGCTCTGAAGAGGTGGGAAAGGGATGGGAAAAAGCTTGAAATATAAGGCTGACGGGGAACAAGTAAAGTCAGCTAAATATACAGGGTCACTTTTTAGAGTTGTGAAACTGTGCCTGCTAAGCAAAGGAAGAGAGCATACGCACACACAGAGCTGGAGCCCTCCCCAGCTGCACTGTCAGCGTGGGGCCCTTTTGCCAAAAAGTCTTTGTGATCTTTCCAAGTGCACAGGAGGCTGACACCAGCCCAACAGCAGGATGTCCCCTCCAAGGCTACCCTGGTTTGTTGCTAGAGTCTGCCAGCCATCAGCATTCACACAGGTCATCCTTTCCCCAAGACCCCACCCGGCAGAAAAGGTGCATTTTCATTAAAAGGGCTGGGAAGGCTGATGGAAGGAACAGAGGATCATGGAGGGACAATGCTCTTCTGCTCCTCTTCTACCTAGGGACAGTCTCAGGATGGCAGGACATCACCATACCAGATGCTGGCTGGGTGAGGCAAACTTTGACATCTCCCAGAGATGATACAGTGACAAAGGTAGGACTGACCAACATCCTCTGAGACTGATAACCCCTCTCTAAAGACAGAGTACATTCTGAACTTCCCTATTTAGCAACCTGTGGGGCTGGGCAGGCTGCTTGGTACCACCACCATCACCACTGCATAATGCCCAATTCCCAGAACGAAGAAATAATATATTTGAATTAATAATACACACTTATCATAGGCTTTGTGCTCAACAGCAAATTCACCCCTCCAATTCAGAGGTTCAGTCACAGAGACTGTCAACTCCCTCCCTTCCTTAGTGTGAATCAAGCCAGCAATTGCCTTTATAAATAAAAGGAAAATTAGAAACAAGTGAAATAATCTCAATTTTACATTTGCAGTAAAATTGTGACCACATTTTTTAACTCACAATGCAATACAATTTTCTCCAAGTCCTCTTTTAATTCCTGACAGATACTGCCTCTACAGCTGTTATCTTCAAGATCATTACAGTATTGCCACTGCACATAATTAAATGGACTGTGGCTTTATATGGGGAGTGCCATGGTAACATTAATTATTTGCAAATGGTCACTGTCAAACACTGCATGGTGACCATGACACTCCATCATACTCTGAAGTACTCAAACCTCTGAAAGGAGTTAAAAATAATCTTCTTCATTTGTAATGAGTCCTAGCAGTACAGCAAATTATTTTTCTTTTCCCAAACTCCCCTTACAAAACCATAACGCAGCACTTCTACAGCAGCGCTTTAAACACAAGGGGTGTTGGTTTTCTTCATTTTCACTCGACTGGCTAAGAGAGAGCCTGTGCAGATCTTTATTAAGTTACTCATGTGTTGAATACATTTGGGAAAATGGATGATTCAAAGGCAAAGTGTTTCCATCGTAACTGGCAGACGCAGTTGATTCAAAAGAGATGGAGTGCAGTCTGTGACGAGCAGCAGGACAAATGCACCCCTGACTCAAATGAACAGATCACTGCACTGATAGCCAAGCATCAGAACCTTGTTTGTTAACCTGGGACTCCGTCACCAGCCCTTTCAACTCAAAGAGTGATAATCTACTAATAAGGTCCATCTTTTTAGCTTTGTAGAATTTATCCAGTTTGTCCTAAAAATGAATGAGGTCTTGAGTCAGAAATTAGAATTCAGCTGGCTGGAAGCCTGGAAGGAGTTGTCTTTTAATCAGCAATATACATGCATTTGCAATGCTGAATTTCCTGGGGTCATGGATCACTGTTTTGATCTGGCCTGCACAGCCCATAGCACAAAAGGGTCTTGTTCCTTGCCTGGGGCTCTTCAGTGATACTACAAACACAAACAGCAAGAGTGGGAGCAGCAGACAGTTTGATTTAAATTTGTGAGCACTCTTTTTTTCAACACCGTGTTTTACAAAGGACTATAATGCTGATATTAATAGAACTGCAATATAAATACTATATTGAGAAAATTATTTGCATTTTCAGTTTTGGAGAGGCACAAATGTAGGCAAAAACGTGTTGATCAAAGTAATGAAGAGCACTACTTTTTATTGCAGAAATAGAATATCTCCATTTACTTTAATCCCGAGCTAAATTAAGACAAGAAAAAAATACCCCGAATGTTTATTATCCAACCCCTTATTCTTGTCAAAGGTCTGAGAATAAATTGGTTAAAAATACTGGAAAATACATTAAAAAAGTGATCTGACTATTAAATCAAGACCCAAATCTGTATTTCAAACCACTCTTAATACTCCAGTTCTGTGTATATAGGTCAGGAACCATGTTCAAAATTAAATCTGAACTCAGATTTTGAACAAGGTCACAGTGCCATAGGAAAGTTTCTGTACAGACTCATTTTTCATATAAATAGATAGCACAAGTCCTCACTAATGAGTGGGAAATGGTGTGTTATCTGTACCCTGATTATTGTATTCAGGAATGCAATAAAAGGGACAGAGCATATGAGACAGCAATAATGATGTTGCTTGCAATGAGAAAAAGAAGGCTGGACCCTAAAGCTCCTAAAAATGCAAGTGTATTCGCCCCTAAAAGTGAAGGAGAATGTGAGGCCAAGGTCCTTCCCTTCAATATTTTTTTTATTACTGCTGTCTTCAAGCAGACATTTGGTAGGACAGGTTGAGATTCACCTCAGAAACCTGTGCTCTAACTCCAAGTAATAAAATCTCCTTCATCTGCTGGCACCATCTGTCCTAAGGGACTGCTGGATTTTGTCAAGTAGCTTGTTTGCTGCTGCACACATTTTTGTATCTAATTACAGCAATAGCCATGGCTGGTGTAAAAAGATTAGTGAAAATTTGTGGGAAGGACAAGGACATTCAAGAAACTAGGCAAACACCAACCATTCGTACTTGAAGGTGGCTGTATCTAATTAAAAAGCAGAATTTCTTGGCAATTTTATACTCTCTCTCTTTCTCCAAAAACTCAGCCCCTTTACCCAACAGATTTTAAGAGAGAAGGAAGAGCAGTGGAAATATTTTTTTTCTGTTTTCTAATCTCTATTTAATAAAGTCCATTTATATTTCCATGCTCTAGTACAAGCACAAGATTTCCATAAATAAAACATTAAATGCAACACTTCTGCTTTCAGTTTCAAGTATAAAATTGCACTCATGTAGTAGTATAGTAGTAGGATGACACAACAAATGGTATAGACTGCTCTGAAACAACAAAATAACAAATCTTCCCTTTACATCACTGTATTTTACCCTTTCCATAGCTTTAAGAAACTCTCTTGAATGAGCCAAGGATGCTCAAATAATATTTAATTTTGAGAGTGATAATCCAATTTTCCTAGAGAGCATCCATTAAGAGGGATGGTCCCAGACAAAAAGGTAGACTTAGGTATTCCCAGGACAAGGCTAATTGGAAATCAGGACTGATTTTCAATTAAAGACATATTTTCCAAGGCACTCAGACCCTGCCTTTGCCCAGAGATCTTTCTGGACCACAGCTGTAAATGCAATTCGGAGTGCGGGGTGAGCCTGCAAAGGGCAGCAGCTGAGGGAGCACCTGGGGCTGGAGGTGAATAAACCTGGTCCTGTGCTGCAGCAAGGCTTGGGTACATCTGAGTCTTCAGCCTGAGCTTAGCATGACTTGCTAATACTCACATACTTCTGTGTCCATGCTGACCTTTAAATAGTGTATTTTTTTCCTTCCAAAGTGTTTACTCCTGATGTATTTCTGGAGAAGTGCCACAGATTCCCTCAGCACACACTTTGCTCAGCTGAATGAGCCCCTTTCTTCATGTTTGCCTCCATGAGAACATTCTGTTAAAAAACCAAATCACCCCAGCCCATTTCTTTCTGCCTGGTCCAAAGGGAATATTTTTTTGACCAGGACACAGGATTTGTGCTTCCACATCACTTCCTACCACTTTCACATGGCACCAATACTTTTCTGTTTCTACTGGAAATACCTCTCCAAATGCAGACTCAAAATGCATTTGCTTTTTTCATGGCTGAGGAAAAATCCACTTTTGTGGTTTACAATGATTCTGAGATTAAATACTGCTCTACAGCCTTTACCACCACCCTTCCAACACTCTGTTCTCAACATACTATATTTTAAGATGCATATACAGTGTATATGTTACAAATACACTGCAGTTTGTATATTTTTATTTAAAAACACATTTGCCTTCAATTTGTGGAGAACTGCATTTCCATTTGTGGAAAACTGCATTTCATCCCATTTATTCTGTCCCAGCCCTCAAGGTCATCCACTTTTTCCTGGATGATTTCCCAAACTTCCTCTATCAGGACAATACCTCTCAGCATCATGGCATCAGCAAATTTTAACTTCATGAGCACACTGCTATGATTTGTGCCAAAACCCTTTCTGAAAATTAAAAAATACCAGTTTTTAAGAATGAGAGCTGAAGGTCCCTGCTTGCAACCCCATCTCAGCCAACCCAGCCCTTGCCACCTCTCTGTAAACCAGCCCTTGCTCACTTTCCAGTTTTCTGACTAACCCCCATTTTCTTGTCTTAATAGATCCCTGCATGGACTGTATCAAATCCTCACTCAAGTCCAAAGAGATGAAATTCTACTGAATTTCCTTGGGGTAGAAAAATCAGTTATCTTATCAAAAAAGTTATTAGATTAGCCTGGCAAGATCTATCTTTAGAAAATCTGTGTCACATTTTATCCCATTTTTCCCTCAACAACATGTCTTTAATCAGTCTTTGCTTGAAAAAACATTCAGAGGCCTTGCACTAACAGCCTGGAATTTTCCTTGGATCATTTCTCATCCTTTTCAAATGTTGGGCATTACTATTATTAATCCTTAGAGTTATGGCATCACTCCAGGCTTTGTTAAAAATATTTCCCTCTGACCCCCTGAATTTGTGAGGCAGATTTTTTTCTTCATTGGAATTGAGGTTTATTTGGTCATCCTGATTTGAGTGCATTATGCTGCATAATTCTCTCTTCTTTTATTACTGTTTTTCCATTTTCATAACCTTGTTGCTATTTTTTGTTTTTCCTTTTCTAACAGGATTTTCTCCCCCCAAACCAGAAGCAAAGTACTCACTAAAGTTCTTGGGTGATGGCCTCTGTTGGCACTGATGCACACCTCTCACTGGTGTTCCAGCATCTTTACATCCTCCAGGATTGCCACGATATACTGCCACCAGAAGTGAAGCCCCTGACCCTGATAAAAGGCACAGCAGCCTTTGAGCTGAGCATCACAAGATGTTCCTCTCTTTCTCTGTTTCTCTGCCACCAGCCTCCAACCCCCAGATGCAGTCATGCACTAGTGATCCTCCCCACCACATGTCTAACACACGGGGGTTTGTTTCAAACAAACAACCCATAGAATGTAGGAAGGAAAGATGTGCAAAGAGCTTCTTGTGCTTAGCTGGAGCAAGGGGAAAGGGATCCCTTGCAGATGTGATGATGAGGAGAAGCCAACATCTGTTTGCAGCCAGACAGTGCCTGTGCAGGCTGAGCAGTGTGAAGCAATACGGAGAATAAATAGACTCCACAGCTAAGTTTAGTTATGCAGTGGGTATATATTGGAGCTCTGGCACAAGTGAGATAGCTCTCATAAGGACTTGTGCCCCGAGCCTCGAGCTGTCCCACAGCTTTATTCACAAAGGTGTTCCATATGTAAGAGATTGCACAACTTTCCATGCATATTCAACCCCTGGCCCCGCCTGTCCTCGCCTCGTATGGTAATCAGGTCCACGCCCTTCTGGGCATGCCTTGTTGGCTGTGGTGGTCGCACGGGGGTCCCTGGTGGTCTCTGAGGCTGAAGATTTTGTGGTCTTTCTCGAGGATGAACTTTTGAACCTTTTCTCTTCTCGCATGAGCTTCTTGGTCCCTCGGTCCTTATCTGGGTATTCCGTGGTCTTAATGAGCTTGGAGACAGAGGGGTTTCTTTATCTGGGCTTTTTGTATCTCCTGATCTCCTCTTGGTATTGTTTTCTATGTAAGAAACCTTAGACATTTGCATTTTCCTATGCCCATTGTACCATGGCAGGGGTTTCTTAAGTAAAAAGGTTAAACTTCAACCCAGAGTTCTACAGACTATACTTTAAATGCTCAATTCATAATGTTATTTTAAGTAAACTCCAAAATCCCTATTTCAAGTGATGCTACCTTATTGCAATAGAAAGACAGGTCAATATAGTTTTTACCACCAGGCCCCTGTCTGACAACAAATTACCTTCATCCCTGATGCCTTCATTAATAAAAGGTCTAGAATAGGGAGCAGAGCACCCTGTCCATGATTCATGCCAGCAGAGAGCCACCTCAACTGACTACATCCAGCTGCCTCAGATGGGTGTAGGTGAGGTTTTATTTAAGTGTCCTGCCCCACTATGACAATAGCCTGGACACAACTTGGGTTTCTGTCTCAGTGAGCTGTTGTGCATCCAGCACTCAAGCCATCTGTGAAACCTATCTCCTTGCAAAAGGTGGAAACAACTGGTCTGTCTAAAGCTTTCATTCCTGGGGGAAGGTGAATGCTTATATCCTGCTCATTTCCCAAAGCTGATGAGAGGGTAGAAACTTTCTGGCACATCTGCTGCTGTAAAATGAAAAGAGATCAGGAAGGAGACAAGCAGCCCCTGACTGATTCCAGCTTCCCTCACTCCTCTACAAAGAGCAAGAACAGCTCCTCTTTCAGGAGAGGAAAACATTGCAAGAAATTAAAGTGATGGGGGTTTTTAAAAGGCTCAGAAAAAGGGCAAAGGAGAGGAATGAAAGGCAGGAAGACAGCAGGGATGATTTACAAAGCCACAGAATGGGAATCTCACTGCTGCAGTATGTGATTGTGCTGGGAAGTGTCGCATGGATTTGCAGGGAGACCTCCATGCTGTAGATCAGATAAGAAGCTGAACATTTGGGTTTTATCTGAACTGATCCTGAACTTCACAGCCTTTGAGATCCTGCCAAGCTCTCCCCATCCCATATGCATGTTCTTCCAGTGTGGGAGCTGATTTTGCTTTATGCACTTGCAATGACAGGTTCTGAACCAACACTGTGGAATGATGCAGTATCACCTGGGACCATGTGAACTTTTGGGTTCAGGTCTCTGTGTTCTAGGGACTAAAGAAGACTGCTACAAAAAGCCTAGAAATTGAACAATTTTCAAGGTTCTACTTAATAAACATTTCCCATAGAAGTCACAAAATTTATCAAGCTAGCTACACTTAAAATCCTCCAGCTTCCATCCATCATGCAGCTTACTTGAAAAGCCATCCCCTGCAAAGTTGTTGTATTCCCTCCCCCGGTGTTACAATTTATGGAATTGATGCTCCTTGAGGAGTTAAGAGTTGGAAAGGCACCCTCCCTAATGAGGAGGAGTGAAGGGTTGGTGTTTGACTTATGAAAATCAGGAGTGCTGAGGGTCTGCTGAATACAAATAAAAAAATTACAGGCTGCAAAGTTCCAAATTAGCATCCTGATGACTCACATTGCTCTTCAGAAGACCTCAGTCCTCCCTTTGATCTCAGGATTACAGGCAGCCAGGGTCTTATTTGCAGCTACGCAAAGAACCTGCTGCACTACACCAGCAGCAGGCACAGACCTCAAAATAAAACCCAAGGTATATGAACACTCATCTGCCAGCACAGCAGAGAGGTTTTCCTTTTGGGACATCAATGGATGAATCCAGCCCCTGCAGTCAAATACAGGCACATTGCAAAGGCTGGTCTCTCTAAAATCTAGAATTTGTCGCAGGAATATTTTTCCCTTTTCATTCTCATCTGATTAATCTCAGGCCGTGCTCTTAAGGCTCATTCCCACTTTTAAGACAAGGAGGACAACAATAATTTGTATTCTTTATGGAATTAATTCTTGATGGCAACTTTAAACTAAGTGCTGATTTGTTCCCCATAATTAATACTTTCTTCTGCAGTATAATACAACTCTTCACAAGTTCAAATTATTCTGAAACTTCTTAATAAAAACTAAAATTGTGTAACAGTTGATGAGATTTATATATATGTGTGTGTATACAAATACATGCCCATACACACTGTCAAAATAAAATTTTGGGTCGTATATTGTGGGAGTTTTTTAATCCACAGGTATTTTACTGTATCTACCTTAATTTTTAAAACAGAGCATATAGAGTAGAAACATTACTGCGTTATTTGCAATCCTACCTAAATACTTGGAGACTTGTATTAATTTAATACAATTAAATTAATTGTGCCTTTTCAGAACCAAGTACCAGGTCTACAGACAGTGTGTAGTACCTGTAAGTCCTGACATTTCAGTAGGGACACAGAATGCAGCACTTCTGGAGACAAGGGCCATAGTGGGCACACCAAAGGGAAGCAATTACAGCCAAGGTTTGAAATATGAAATGCTCATGATTTGGCTTTTGAAACTCCGTATGTTTCTTCAATTAAATATTGAATAGCTGTGACTATAAAAAGCCTATGTAGATCTGAAGTGAAGTATTATACTCTCTGGTGAAAGAGCACATCAAGGCCAGAATCAGCAGAAGGCAGCTGCTCCCATGCAGGTCACAGGTAATCATGTAAATCAGCCCTCTGCTTTCTGTGTTGCAGGAAAGAATGCGTCTACTGCTGTATCAAGAGGCAGACTGCTGGAAATTGGGGTTTCAGTACAGATTTGGAAGCAATAGCAGTGAATCATTTCTGCTTTGGCAGATTCAGAAAGCCTTTTCATACAAACATCAAAACCAGACATATTCTTGATTCTAGAACAGTCCTAGAACGTACTTTTATGCAAGTACATAATAACAAGGCAAAACAGACACTAAAAACATATCCTGGCAATAAATACTTTAAGACTTCATTAGAAGACCAAAAGGTCACATCTGATACACGAAAAAGTCAAATTATCTAGGCTGACATTTACAAGTAATTTAAGTTGACATTTGCATGAAAAAATACAATTTTACTCTAAGAAGCAGTCTTACCTCTAAGTTAAAATGTGCTCTTAAGCATTAATGCTGAAAACAAAGCCTTGAAAAATATCTGCAGCCCTGCCAATTACATTTCAGCATTTTACAGCAAAGCAACGTGAATCAGACAATTAGCAGAAGGTTTCAGCCCCTCATTAGCAAGCAGAATCTAAATAGGAAGAGGGAAAAAAACCCAAATCCACCGCCATGTAAGCTCTGATGAGCAGATTACGGCTCGATCGAGCTGTGAGATAGTCAGGCACCCATTACCATGCAACCAGCTCATCCACGGATGTGAGCAAACACCAGGAGCTGATTTTGCAACACACACGGTGAGAGCCGGAGCATCCCTGCGCCTCCCAGGCAACAACAGAGCCCTGTGCCCGCCCGCCCGCTGCTCCCCAGGAAAGAGAGCCCCATTCTGCACCAAGCAGCCGATCTGCACGCTGGGGACTTACTTTAACTGGCGGGGCTCGCAGTCAACTCCCGGCAGCAGGAGCCGGGCCGCCTGCCGCACGTCATCGCTGTCCACCGAGAAACTGCGCCGATGCCCTGCGTGAGCCACCGCCACCCGAATCCACTCCATCAGCGGCGGCAGCACGACGAACGGCCTGCGGAGCACACAAACATCAGTGCCAAGGCACGCTAGCATCATCACAAGAACAGGTAGACAGAAGCAAAGAGCAGGGGGGTGCGGGTGTGTGCATGTGCATACATGTATGAGAATATAAATATATACACAGAGAAGGGTGCAAAGGTATCGGAAGAATGGAGAGCAAACCAGCTCAGCAATTTTCAAATAGGTCTAAATCAAGATGTCTCATCCTGTTTCCAGGGCAGGACTATTTGGAGAGTGAGATTTATGAGCCGTGCTCATCCATTGGGTTCTGCAAGGTCAGTGCACCCAACTGGCAAGTCCTCCTCCCATCCTTCACATAGCATGATCCCAAAAAGAGGACAGGAGTCTGGCATAGGACCACGTCCCGCTCTGGCTGATATGCTGGCCTGGGTTCTCTTTGCAATAGGGACAGGAGAACAGACCTGGGCAGAGAGAGGGGATGCCCCAACACTGAGATGCCAAGGATGGAGAGGGAATGTCCCAGGAAGTCTCCAGCATCTCCTGCCGATGCAATGGGCAGCTTGTGCTCAGTGCTGAAAGTGTGGGGTTTTGCAGCCAATGTCAAGGTTAGCTGTGAGCGAGGTCAGAAATCAGAAACCACACTGCTTGTTCTCACTTTTAGCAGTATCAAATTGCTACACCTTCAGGTGCCAAGCTGTTCCGCCAAAAAACACACAAAAGTGCCCCCAAAAGTGAATGCTGGGATTCTGGGCCACACCTTCACAAAGTCTGGGCTCTATCAGAGACACAGTCCTTCCCTCCACAATACCTGGACAGCCCCATGTCCCAGCAAGCCCAAGCTGCAGGAAGCATGCAGCACACAGTTCGCTCCATCCATGCTAAGAATTATTTGGGAACCAAGAGAAAGATGCCAAACCACAAGTAAAAACCATAGCTTCAAGTCCTGTTTCAGAGGAAAACTAATAAAATAACTGCAGCTGAACACCTTGAAGGTCACTGCAAGTCTCTTGCTTGCCTTTCCTTTTGCGGTCAGTTTTCATGGAGGAAGGGGAAAAAAAGCCCGCATTAGCTGCAGAGTAGGCAAATATTTTACATTTTAAATGTACAACTTTACCTCAAAAAGATATACCCTGAGAAAAATTATTTAAGAAGATGTTGACTCTGGAATATCCTTTTCCTATTTATAGCTCTTTATGCATTTATTTCCCTTTATGAGGACTTGGCTTTACATAGCTCTGATATTAATATTCTTGAGGGGGATGAGATACTTCAGAAGCGTCGAAGGACAGAGAAGCCCTGAGGCCACTAACTCTCCCTAGGACACTGGGTTCCCAAATCTCACAGGCACGGAAATGAACAACCTCTTTTTGAAATATGACATCTTTGGATGAGTTTTCCATCATTTTTCCATTCCAACACATCACCATCACCTCAAGACCAGGCTGCATTTGTTTCCAAGGCTTTTGCTCTCTCCAGACCTGCCACGGCCACCTAAGGAGGCAGATAAGGACAAAGATCATCTCCCACAGCTCACACAAAACAATTTCCTAACCCAGCTCATTTGTCATGAGAGTGGTGGGAGCCAGAGGAGGAAAAGGGGGGAGAAGCAGGAGTGTATTTGTTCCTGGAAGGTGACTGCTTCCCAGGTCATCTGCAGAGCAGAAGAGACCCTCTTTTGAGGCATGAAATACCTGGGAACAAGTGATCAGTGGGATTTTTTTCATCACTTGCTGAGCAGACAGCAGAAGAGGGGATGCAAATCACACTGTAAAACTGCATGTAGTTACAGATATAACTTGGTTCTAGGAGCACAATTAAAGGAAAACTCAATTCAAGGTTATGTTTTGCATGAGTGAACACAGTTTGGATCAGAGGAATGAAGACAGGCTTGTACAGTGCCTTCCTGTAACATCTGCTGGGCAAACAAAAGCAGAGAGCTGGGGCTGAACAGGGGGCTCAGAGGTTCACACTTTTTCCTCTTCTTGTGCAGGACAGAAATTCACCCAGCACAAAATCTGCCCTGCCACAGTAAGGAGCAGAGCAAATAAAAATATTTACAGGAACTCAGATAAACTGAGTATAACTGCACTATAAAACTGCATTTCTTTTCCTTTCCCAGTCTTGCAAATTCCAACAGAGAAACAGAAATGAGCATGGCTATTTGGTGCAATAAATCCCAAGAGGAAAGGGAATCAGTGTTCTGCAGAAGCGGGGAAATTTTCTATAAAGTCCAATTTCAGTCCCTAGATGAGGATATGGAGTTTGCTCACAACATATTACATTCCTTTTTCTAAGGGAAAAAAAAATCATCACTGCATATCTCAGCATGTCAGGAAATTTGTATTTTGAGAAGAGAACCAAATATGGCTGTGTGCAATAGGTTAAAAATACCCCTCAAGAGTCTGTCCACCATGTGAAGGGCCGGGTTTTTTCTTTTAAATACTGCTTGTGTGCCGAAGAGGAAAGAGGAACACAGAGTTATAAGGGTGTGATAATCCACAAGACAATGTGACATCAGCAAGAAATATTTCACTTTTCAAACAGCACTGTGTGAAAATGGGTTAGCCAAATGCATCACATCACTGGCACATACACTGATTTATCTCTGGTATAAGGGCAGGTCCCAACCAGGAGAATTCAGTAATATTGTGTTCCAGAGCAGACACAGAGCATATAAGTCACCCACTTACATGCTTTGGAAGCACATGCCTTAATTAAACTAATCTAACCATGGTGCTCAGGTTGGTTCTGCCTGAAAGATACAGGAAATCAGGAGCAGCTCAGCTGCTGCACAAGCACCTTACCTGGGCTGCAGGTGAGTGAGTGCTCTGACCTCCTCCTCCTCCAGCCCCTCTCTTTACCTGTGCTTAACTTTAAATGCATGCTTCCATCCTCTAATTCCATGCAGTTTAAAGTTAACTATGAACTTTAAAAAAAAAAAAAAAAAAAAAGTTTTTTGGCACAGACTTTTATTTTCCTGAGCTCACATCTACATGGAAAAATATGCCAGATCAGGATGCAGGGAGAGGTCTTTGCACAGAGCAACTCCCGTCCCACACACAAGAGCTGGGAGGTGGGGAAGGGCTGGGGGAGGCCAACACAAAGTACATCCCCAAAGGGTTGGACCCTTCTGGGCCCTGTCCCCCTGCCCTTGGCAAGGGGGCAGCTGGTTCCTCTTGGGGTATGCCTTCTGCTTCATCAGAAAAGGCCATCAGGAGTGCCCCACCAACTCTCACATCTCTGATTCCAGGCAGCATCCCTCCCTGTTCCCTTCTGCTACCCAGCACTCCTCTCACATCTATTTTTTGACAGCCTAAGGTCCCATAAGCTCCTATGCCTTGAAGATATCTGCAGGTAGCAACACCCTGCTGGCACTGCCCCACAAGGGACAGTCCTCACTGTGCTGGCTATCAGAGGTCCTTCTCCTCATTGCCTTTACACACTGCCAGCACCCTCCCTCTAGAGCGGGGCAAACAACCCCTCCCTACCCCATCAGACCTCAAACTTATCTCGGTTTTGTGGAGCTGGTGTCCCTGGAGCACTCTGAATTACAGAATGACTCATCAGAAAGGCAGATGTTATGGGGGGGAACCTAAATGCAGTCATATGAGTGGTACCCTAAAGCCTGCACTCCCTCCAGAGCCACACACAGCCTTCCTGGGCTGCCCACCACTCCCCCTCCCTCGCCTGCTGGCACACAGAAATATTAAAAATCCTGTCATGCATATGCAGTAACTCAGGCTTTTCTATTACTATTATTAGCAGTAGTAGTAGTACTCTTATTGTTATTGTTGTTATGGTAGCAGTCTACCTGTATATAAACAGGAGAAATTGTCAGGTGGAAGACCATGAGAAATTGTGCACCATAAAATGCAATAGGATGCTTCATTATTTTTGCATGGGTCTGTGAGAAGACGGATGAAGCTCCCGTCTGGACACCACCTGCTGCAGTGCCAGATTTGCAAAGCACTAGGGCCAGCACTCTGACAAATTCCAGCTCCAAATAATCCCTGGCTCTGGTTTTTCCTACCATCTTTGCAGGGTGCAGAATCCCTGCTGGCTGCTGACCAGCTTCACAGTCCATCTTCTGCCCAGAGCAGGGCCACTACACAAAACCACTCTCTCCTTGATTTCCAGCAGTTCTTCCCCTCACCAGCTGCTCCCTCTCCCCACAGAGAGTAAGAACACTCAGCATCTTTGAATGCTCCTCACACAGGCTCACAAACCCTGGATGGGCCACCAGCCCCTTGTTCCCAGCAGAGCCTACAAGCGTGCTCCAGGTCCCAGAGCTCATCAGTGCACATGAGAGATTCCCAGACAATCACAGTGCTCCAAGGAAAAAATCATAATTTCAAGTGCAGCACAACAGCCTCTTTATTTCCAGGGGCACTTCACACTGCTCTTCTCCAGTCATCGACGGAGCCCTTGCCCCACCACATGCACTCATTCACTGCCTGTATTAAATCAAGCTTTAGGGAGAGAACTGGCTTGATAGTCACTGTTATGAACAAGTTCATGGATTAATGAAAGTAGAGCTGTTAATGTTATTTTAGAAATTACAAGGTTGTTGTTAGATGTTAAACCTTCGAGTTACCCTCCTACTGTTGACCCCTTTGCTGATACCCCTGTTGTCTGTGGGATGTGCTGCCTCCGCTGCTCCTCAGGATGGTGTCGAATAGTGCTCCTGGGAAATATGCAAATCGAGGGACATTCAAGAAAATCGAACAAAGGGCCCTAGAAATAACAGACTAACCAAAAATTGGAAGAGCGGAACACCGGGCTCTGCTGGCGGGAGGGATCCTTCTAACTCCACCATAGAAGTCTTGAGAGTCACCGTGACCTGACCAGAACTGAGCCAGAGTGGGACCCTAGACGGTGAGCTAAGCGAGCATGGAACTGGGCGCACCTGGGAGAATGGAAGCCCCAGATCTGCTGTAGAGCAAAATTGCTCTTCTTCACCTCGGCATTGCTCAACAGGAGCAGCAGCAGCACCCAGAGCTGATCATCCAATAAAGGCATTTAAGAGGAGTAGGTTCTCCTTACTCTTGATTCATTTCAGTCACAATGGGAAGACAGAAATTTCTGAGGTATAATCCTATTGGGATGTAAATTCCCACAGCTATGTCCTGCCGTCCCTGCCTGTGAGGGGGACACAGCTGAAAGACCTGACCTTTCTTTAACTTGGTTCAATTGTTACAACTGCTTCAGACAATGTGTTTGCAGGATCCTTTGGCTACTGAGGAGGGTGGTGGTGCTGTAGGTGTGGAGTTTCTTCTCTCACTGGAGCCAAGGTTTACTGACTGCCAACCTCTGTGGATACAATAGGCAAAGTGCTACACAGAGGTCACTGCTGTTTACATTAGGAAAAGCTACCAAGTAAAAGTTAAAGCTGCTTCTCAAAAGCAAAAGGTTGTACTTTTACATGAAAAAGCCTTTCTAAATAAAGGTAGGGAGATGTTTTTTCTTGCGGATGTGAGTCAGCAACTTTAACATTGTAAAAAGCTCTTTATATTTGTTTGGTTTATGTTTTCATGGGTGGTTTTTAAAGAAAATCCCAATATATTAATTGAAAAGCATCCTAAGTTCTGACAAGTTTTCACTTGGAACATATGATAAAAATATATATGCAGTGGTAGTCTATCGGAGACAAGCAATATCCAATCCATATCTTGGAGCAGACAGGGCAAAAATGCCTTGGGAGGACACCCTTGTTTAACTGAGGGTGACAAAGGAGAACAATCTCCCAAGACCCCCTGCATCTCTGTGCAAAAGAACTCCTGCCTGTCAGCTATTGTTCACTCCACAGTTCTAGTATGTTCTGTGTTCTTAGTTTCTCCATTGGTTCTCCCCAAAAGACCATTCCCTCCCTTCTCTACTATTGGTTCCACCTGCATCACTCCACTCCGGTTCCTCCCCTAGACCTGCTTGTACCCTGACCCCTCCTGCCCTCTCCCAGTCAGGCACCCAGGCCCTCCTCTGTCTTCGCCCTTTGCCTCTGGTTCCCTTCAGCAGAGGTTGTGTTCATGTTTGCTCCCACCTGTTCCTCTTACCTTCTCCCTGCCTGGACCCTCGATCTGCCCTCAATAAACCCTGCTGGATTTACCATGCAAAGAGCCCTCTTGTCTCTTTGGTGAGGCTTCAATTACACCATCGGGGCTCGGGTGTCTGGTGGGCTGGGGAGTTGCCATCGTAGCCCAAAGTGGAGGCGCTTGTAGTGCTGCAGGCACTCCGACAGCACCTGCCTGGGGAAGCTATCAGTAGCCACCCACACTAGTCCATTTATAGCATTATTGAAAGATACAAAAGCATGTTTTTTTCCAATGTAGAGCACACATTTCAGACAGATTTCTGGGCTGCAAAACTCATTTATATTTACACCATAAGCTACTTGTCTTCAGAGAGAGCAAATACTTTTTGATGCCCTCAAAAAGCTGCCAGTCCAAATCCTTCCCAGAAACTCAGCAGTGCCAGCTGATGCTCTCCATGTGAGCTCCTGCAACTACTCTATGCTAGGCAGCTGCTCTGCCACCCCAGAGGCACAGCTAAGGGTGACCCAAGTAGTGAGTTCTGGCTAAAGGATCAAACCTCCCTGCTCTCACACGAGCCTCATGAGACCTGCCCAGGCAGAAGAAGGATTTATCCTTTGGCTTTTGTGCACCAAAACATTGGTGCTCCAGAGTCCACAAAGAGGTATCTGCAAATCATGGGTTTTGAACCTACATCCATGGCTGGAATGAGCTGTCTCTGTTGTCTCTCTTGCATTAAAAACATTAATGGCCAAGACTTGAAACACAACTGAGTCAAAGTGATGACTCAGTCAGCAACCACAAAAGGCAAATATTTCACTGGCAGTTTGGACATCAGATTTGACACGACTAGCAATGGCATAAATCCCTGTGGACACACAGCATTCAGAGTGCAGCACAGAAGTCTTGGATATCATGCAGTTCTCACAGGACTGCATGCAGTTTCCTCTATTTAAAAAATCATATAGCCATCCCATGGACAGCAGAAGTCCAGCTTGATAAATTAAATGTAGAGTACAGATCCAGTTCAGCAAAGATATTGCCATGTAACAGGTGAGTTACAAATAATACCTGAACTATTTCCTGTAACGTACCATCTCATACGCTGCAGGCAGCTCCAATAACACTGCTGAAGGGATTTCTAGAAAGTGGCAAGTTTGATATTTAGCATGCAGATCTAGAGGACTTAGGTAAGGATGCACTGGGATTTTTTTTCAGTAGCTCCAAGTCAAATCAACCCTGCTCCCAATTTTGATTTCAGCAAGGCTACAGCTTTACTGTGTGAAGTTTCCAATCAAACAGTGGATAAAAATACATAGGGTTACATGGGGCTATGGCATACTGGCACACCAAGCATGTGTAATCCCTTCTGCATATACAGGTTCATTCAGGTTTCACTGCAGGGCTCCCATATTCCCAGTGCTTTACTTGTTTTTCATTAGCATTCCTCACCACTCTTTCTACTCTCCTGGTCTTTGCTGGAGACTGCCCTTGCCAGGTAGTCTGTACCACATAATAATTTAAAACAGGGACACTTTTCCCTACTTCTCTTACTTTTCTATATTTTTTTCTAAATTTTTCTATAGGTATAATCTGTACTACACACATGACTGTAGCAGTTACAAAAATGCTCTGAAAGAGTTCAAATTATTTAAAAAGTAATTTTAATAGCATGGAACACTCCTCTCATTAGAGGGACTGCATCACATTAATTAGCCAGCTACACCAATAGCTACCCAAAGCATGAAACAAAATTGAGGCAACCCAAACTCTTTCCATTAATCATGAATGACCCCAGTCTACAATTTGCAGGTGTATGCATGTGCAGGTAATATATATCTTTTTTGTGTGTGTGTCCATGTGAGTGTGCAAGGCAGGCAGAAAGATGAAAAGCAAGCAATGGCCATGGGAGTTTCCTAAGGGACTGCTCCTCACACAGGGAATTATAGTTAAGGAAAAATGAAAAGACGGTTAAAACCAGACACATATCCATGAACCCAATTAAGACTGGAGGAGAAAAGCTAATGCCTGCCAGGTGATACAATGCTCCTCCAAAGTGGAGCAGCAGAGGAAGCACTGGAGAAGGGACTTGGCTGCCTGTGAGCAGAATTAATGGGTGGTTCTGGACTGGCTGAGCTGCTGAGACACAGCTTCTCAATGAGTTGTTAATGGGGAACATGGCAAGTTAGGAAGTAATGAGGACTTTGTCAATACAGCTGTGGATAAAAGTGGGTAAGGAACCACTTAAGGAAAAACAACATCACACAAATCTGCAACTACAGAGTCTGAACTTTCCGGTGCTTAAGAAATTACTTCAATAATTTTGGAAGCATTATAGGGCTGGCAAGCCAAACATAACCACAGGACAGATCTTTTTATTAAGCTAGAAGCAGCAAGAAAGAAATCTTAACATCACTACCCTCATCTACAGTTTTTTGGGTTTTATTAATTCCCAGGAAAGCAAAATAATCACAAATGTAAATAATCTGCAGCCTCCTGCAGGTGGAAGCACTGGGGGAGCACTGCTTTTGTAGGCAACACCCAGCACAAGATAAATGGCTCCAGCACACCCCACAATAGGGAAATAGGGTGCAATAGGGAAAAGGGACCCCACAAAGAGGTCCACCCTCTCCCTGTACCTCCATGCCTGACAAAATAGCCATCTACATCGTATCCAGGGTCAGCAGATCTGGCTTGTGTCAGTGCCAAAAAATCAGAGTCTCTGCCAAAGTTGTCAAATTGAAGGAATATGAGTTTGGGGTGGGAGGGGATCACACATCCATCTTATGGTTGGGTTTGTCAGCATTTAGGAAGTGGGGAATATTTTCCAGGTTTTCTAAGCAATTCTGGCCGCTCTCCACTCCTCCCTCTCCCATGAAAGCAGCCTGCCCCCACAACAAGAGTTTTACTATACAATCATTTTTCCCTTTTATTTTCTGTAAAGATAAACACTATTAAAAACATATTGCATTCTCATTTCTTTACCTCCATGAAGAGCAAACACAGAGAAATGCTCCCTAGAAACGAAGTGCCGGATTTATTCAAAGGTAAAAATCCCTATTTATGTGTCCCCCAAGGCTCTGAGGGAGGTACTGCTTTCTGAGCTGGAAAGTGCTAAGCCAGGCAGCAATGCCACCATACTGGATTCCCCTCTCATATCCAGCCTCTGCAGGAGGAGATGTACAGGCTTTGCAGCACAGCCTGGTTCACAGCCAAAATCCAGGTGGGCTGGAGATGAGTGGGAAGAACAGGATGGTCTCATGGTGCCATCAAGCCCTGCAAGTGCTGGGAGAGTTCTTTGGCTGCATCACACAATTCTCTCTAGCCTGGGCTTGCACTGTCAGGGAGGAGGAGGCCAAGACAGTAGCCAGGTTGGCTTCACAAAGAGCCAAGAACACCCCCTATTTCATGAAAATACTGCCTCTACAGCCAGATCCACACTGTCCTGGCTTCTCTGCACAGAGGCCAAGGATGGGGAAAGATGCCTGGACCTTTTTCCTTCCTTCTAGGCTTCTTATAAAATAAAAGTAATTGCTGCAGCTGGAGAGTGAATACAGCAACAGATATGTCACAAATCTTGCAAATATTATGCATGTAAAAGTGTCACATTTAACAAGCCCATCTCCCTGCAACTCACAAAACCCCATCGTGGAAACCGAAACCACCAGAGGTAAGTCATGGACCACAAAGCATGACTGCCCGTAAAAAACAGAATTTGGGAAATGAGTAGGAAGGCTCCTCAGAGCACTGCTGATAAGTCAGCCTCACTGCTCTCCTTCCTGAGCAGCACAGGGTGGTTCCATCCAGCTGGTGGAACTCCAGAGTTCAGCTCCATGGGAATGTCCGGGCTCACACTCAGCCCCGCAATGCTCCCACTCTGGCACTAAGTACTAATGCATGTTTGATTAGGCAGCAGGAGATGGATCTGCTCCCTCCAGAAATGACCACAGGCTCCTGGCAATAACACCGAGTACTTGCTCTGGCCCTCGCCGCACGCCGCAGTTGCTCACTGCCCTGCCAAGGGAAGGCGTCCTGCCAGACAGAGGGCTCAAAATAAAGGGAAGAGCAATCACTTTAAATAATCACTATTTCTAGTGCTCTAATGAAGAGGATGTGTATTAAGGCGACCTCAGAGAAAGGAAAACCTATTAAATCTAACGCTGAAAGTGATTTTTCAAATATCCCTGCCCTTTTTCACTTCTGCACAGGGAAGTCTAAAGAAATCCTACAAAACCAGAGGCTCAGCTTTATTCACCCCTATATTTCCTCTGGTTCCAGTGGCATTATTCCCACAGATGGGAACTACAGATCAAGTGAGAGTATATTTTAATTTTTGAAAAAAATTTTTGGGCATACTAACCACTCTTGGACATGAGTTAGGCCTTCCACAACAGCAAGACTGGATAGCAAATAATGAAATTAAAAACAAATTTTAAAAAAGGATAAAATTATGAATTCTTGTCATTTCCCTTCTGGTTTTTTTCATACTTTGGAAATAACAGAACAAAAAGTGACAACATGCTCACAGAGCAACCCAAACTTGAAAAGAAACAAAATGCCATCCAAAGGCAAATGGCAAAATTCCCAGTAACATCATTAATGCCAGAATTTCATCTCGTATGCTCTTTTGCAACTAATAAAAAACTATTTCAATTAAGATATCTTATTATATACCATTTACAACTACACACACAACGAGACCCTCAAATGCTGCTTTTGAGATGCAGACCTCATCCTGCAACAATAGCCAAGCCCCATATGTGCAGATCAGAGTTTGGATTACATGTACACTGCCATACATACTCTGGGATGTAAATGTGGTGCCCAGCCTGACAAACCAGCTTGCATTTGCATCACCACAATACCCATCCTAAGAATTCATATCCAGCACTTTCTAAGCACCAGCTACTCCTCTCATCTCTGTCCTGGGGATGCCTGGTTTAGGGCTGGTGAGAATGTGGCAAGGAAGCAGCAGAGTGTGCCCCAGCACACAGCTGGAGACATGTCTTAAAAGAGGGTTTGCTGGGCTTTTGATGGAAGATGGATTTATTTTCTTGGTTAGCAATCTGTCCCCTGGGCTGAGCACCCTGCCTGCCAGCTTCAGAGGCATCTCCTTCTCACCTTACATCAGACCCTGGGTCAGGACAGGGCCACAGGCACCCCTCCCCTGCCCTGCCATCCCTGGAGCAGGAACAAGAGCAGCACAGCTGGCACTTGCCACATCCCTGGCCAGGGCAGCCCCGAGGTCACTCCTGTGCCCCATTACACAGTGAGGTGGGAGCCCAGCATCTTTAATGACTTCTCCTTTCTACACACTACTCTATTCATTTTCCACTTCCCCAATCACATCTGTTGAGCCCTATTAACACGCAGGGGAAAAAAACCACATTTAAACCCAAACCTGCTAGGCCAGAAATAGAAGTTCTCATTTTCTTTTCCAAAACACAGAATAGCTGAGCAACAACGAAAGGAAAAGGAAATCTCTCCCAAGTGCACATCTGGAACCAATTTGCTGTCTGTAGCCACTGGGTGTCACTTTTGATATATATCAATTCAGCCACGCAGCAGTTTGGGGAGAGGAGCGGATTTCAAGGAGTTGATCCCAAACCGAAGCAGACTGCTCTGCAGCCTCTTGCACACAGGCTGTAATTAGCAATTAGCCAGCCAGGCTGATTTATTAACAAAACATCCTCACCATGGCACCAAGCACCGTGCAGAGGCTCTTACCTCTCAGTCTGCAGCGTGACTTTCGAGGGCTCCACGTTGGGGTTTTCCCACTCCATCTGTGGACAGTGCATGAAGTAACAAAGGGTGTAGAGAGCCTCTGGCTCCCAGTAGAAGGATCCCTGCTTCTGGTGCATGGGTGTCCCATTCCCGTGCTGCTTGGCATTGAGGGGCTGCAGGTGGTGCATCGCTCGAGACACCAGGTCACCTGGAAAAGAGCAAGAGCCAGGTGAATGTCAGGCTGTTTTCAGCTGCCTCTCCCAAGTTGCAAACTGAAAGGCATGCTGGGTTGGTCTTCCCTTCCACTTAACCTCACACATGCAAACAGTAGAGGGTAGGACAGGATTCTGGGTGTTACTCATCACCAGGCTGAACTTTTCCTGGTGGTTTACGTGGTGTGGTATGACATACCCAAGCTGCAGACAAGCCCACAAAGGCCTGCAGGAGATGTGTTTCTGCAAAGATGGTGGTGTGGGCAGCATCAGGCTGGCCCATCTCAGCACCACCACGAGAGCTGGCATGCTGAGCCAGGATCACAGTTACCTACTCAGCAGCCTTTGGAGGATGCTAAAATCCCACAGCCCCAAAAAATGACTATGCAGAGTGGCACCAAAAGCTGCATGCTCCTGATCAGAGGGGCAGTGAAATCCAGCCCCTTGGAATGAGGAAGGAGGCAGTCAGGTAACACACAAAGCACTGCAGAAGGATGTGAATGAGCATGTGGGTGAAGAAAAAACAGGGAAAATATTGCTAAAAGACAAAATAAAGAATGTGCAACCAATTTTTTTTTTTTAAGTCCAGGCTAGACCTGGAAAACTTCATGTTAGCAGAAAAACAAAACCTATGAAGTAGGCTCACCTGGCCCCCCAGTTTCCAGAGCACAGAAAATGGACAAAGAGGAAGATTCTCATCGTCCCCCCTTCACCAATATAGTTTGGGGCACACCCTCACAAGGCAGATACAGGAATCCAGCTACAACATGTGGACTGGGATCAGCAAAGCCAGCAAGTGAGATTACCAGGCAAATACATGGGCAAGCAGCAGTGCAGTCTCTTAGCACAACACTGACTGTAACTAATTAACTAAAGCATCTCTCTCCGAGGCAGTGAATTTTATGTCTATTGACTAGTGACCACTCTATCAAAAGCAGGGAAACAATTGTGGTCTAAACTGCCTTTTTTTCACATGTTCAAATCACTCTGAGAGTGCTTTTGGGGGAAATAAGGATCTTAAATCAATTCAGTTGGTTTGTTTTAAATTAAAATCTGAGCAAGAGCCCTTTGGGTCATTCTTACGCTACAAAGCAAGATGAGATACAAAAGCAAGTGATGAGAAAAAGAGGACATAATTCTCCACTGTAAAGAAGTCACACACTTTCTCTTACTTGTTTTTCCCAAGTGATCACTGAGCACTGAAACTTGGAAGAAAAAGTTTAAGACGTACACCAAGGTAGGAGCATAAAACCAGCTGTGGGAGAATAAATTATGAACTCCTGGGCAAACTTAGAGGAGAACCATGTGCATGGCTGAACTACAGGTTTTTGTGAAGTCCCACCCCTTTGAACACAACACACCACCTCTCTCCAGCCTGACTCACACAGAAAATGCTGCTGCTGCAGTAATAATGTGTACCAGGGAGAATAGAAATGTCTCACTTAAAAATGTCAGCCCAGTCCTCCAAAAACATAGCCTTAAAACCATGAAGAGACTGGCATGAGGAAACTGCAGAGTCCATGATTTCAGGGTTTTGACACAAATTTTTTGCTTCACTCTGCAATATTCTTCTGATTCAAAGCTTTCATTTAAAAATAGCTTCTGTCTTTTCCCTCTGCCAGGAAATTGCCATGATAGGACCAATCTTGCAGCCTTGCATGCTCATAATTTCCAAGAGAAACTATGCATGTGGAAAATATGCAGGATCAGGTCTGCAAAAGAAAAAGATGTGCCTCTGAGATGACTCCCCAGTCCTAGACAAGGCTATCTGCAGACAACCAGAGGCAGAAGGAAACTTTGGGACCTCCTTCACTCAGCCCACTCTAGTCACAGCAGATGTGCACTGCCAAGTCTAGCACAGGCCAATTTAACTGCTAGCAGCCTTGTTGACAGTAAATTTCTCTCTTTTTCTCCAGAAGGCAAAAAAATTACATAGAAATGCTGGCTGCAACATCCAGATTTAACAATAATAGCAAAGGCAGAGAAAAAGGGAGACACACACTAAATCCAGCCTTTTCAAACTCAAGCCATTACAGCACTGAAGAACATGGGTAAAGTTTAGCACACAGCCAGTCTCATTTCAGTGGATTGAGACAGCAGGCAGTAGAGAATGCCTCTGACTTCTGTCATGAATGATGAACAAAAATTAAGATGAAATTTTGGCCCAGATTTTGTCAGCAGCATTGCTTCATCCCACTCCTCCCTGAGTGCTGGGGTGATGTGACCTCAATGACACGCCCAGAACCAGAGGGAGCTGCACAGTGAATAAGAAGGGAAAGCAGCAGCTAAAATGATGTGAGCAGGACAGGCAGCTAAGCATCACTGCTGATGCAAGGCTGGAGGAACTCAAGCCTTGCTGAAAGGCAAAGCTCCAGTCCATATCAATATGACCAGGACTTCATCCTTTTATGTTTTATTTCCTCTACTGCTTCCTAAAAAACCCCAAACAATTCATACCATTAAAGCTGAACTAATGCTTTTTATATTTAAGCCTCGTTTAATTACATTATACCAAGAACTGATGGCTTAGATCTTTCTTTTGCCTTTGCTATGCTTTCTCTGGTCACATTTGAAACAATTTCTATATTAACAATTATTGTAACATTTCTTTACCAATAAGTTGACTTATTTCTTTGGGTCAACTCAAAGCCTAAATAACCAATACCTGTAAAACACTGAGCTTCACAAAGAACAGTAAGCAAGCATAAAAAGCCTCATTATATTGGTACCCGATGGGCAGAGCTGCAGAAGAAGGACAGGAATCACTGCTCTGTTTTATTCCACAGCGGAACCTCAGACAATCCGATACATGCCCTGGTGCCCTTTGCCTCCTTCAGCTGCATCCAGTTACAGCAACAATTTTCCAGGGCAGAGACAGTGCCTGAGCATATCTGTTCTCCAGGATCAGTACCAGGAAGGCATGGGGAAGCTGACAGGCACATGCACACACTGCATGGCAGCACTTAGGCAAACTCTGTAAAATGTAGCACAGTGCAACATCTGGTTCTAGGTGTGTGTGTGTGTTGTCTTGAACCCCTACCAGGTTTTGCTCCTTCTATTGTTCCCTGCTAATATGCTTTTGCTTCTCCATTTCCTTCCTAAAAATGTATCAAGAGTTGAAACTCTCTTTGATTCCAAGGCACCCCAAAGCCCAGAGATGTGAAATCAGCTTCATTATGGGACTCACTGGTCTGCTCTCCAGCAATCAGCCAACTCCAGCCTCATCTGGGAAAACCAAACTACACATGATCTCCTTGCCAGCTGTAAAAGCTGTGCTATATCTGAACAATGAGGGCAACCTTGAATTTATGGCCAAGCACAGAGAGATAAGCCTCCTTCACAAGTCTGTGCTATCCTTTCATCAGTGTCAGCCACCTCTGCTGTTCAGGGCTATGCTCAGCACAGAAAGGCTCTGCAAGGGCGGGTTACCTGCTCACAGCACTGCTGGCTTTTCTGCTTTTTTGGCCCTGAAAATACGTCTCAGCCAAACACATCTGAAGGCTGATAAATTCCTCAGTGCATCATTTCCAGAAAGGACACATCTAAAATAAAATTCCCAGCAGCTGCATTGACCTTGTGTCTCCATAAATGAGGCTCCTGATGGCATCATGACCCAATGGGCTTGGCAGCAATCCCTGCCTTGCCCTCCAGTGATCAAATTCTCACCCTGTAATACCACCTGAAGAACAGACTGGGGAGCTGATCTGCCTGTCAAGAGAGCTTGCCAATTTTATTTTGTTTTAAAATTAAACTCAATGAAAACTTCTGCAATTTATGCCAAGCCAAGTGAGCCAATGCACAAACTGCTTCGCAGGCACAGCCAGGGAGATGAAAACACCACATTGAGCAGGGTAAACATAAGAAAAAAGAAAAAGAACAGTGAAGTGGGGGGACATTTCAGGACATTTTTGTTGCCAAAGCTGGGAAGCCACAACTAGAGGACAGGCTCCCAGAGGGCAGCAAAGGCAGAGGCAAGCCCCAGGCTGACACTGCCTTGCAGCCAATTCCAGATGGGGAAGGGCTGCAGGAATGTGGATCCACACTGGAGCTTGTCAGCCCAGAGGAGAAAGGCCATGCCTCGCACACCAGCTACCAAAAACCCAGGAAAGCACCTCTGCACCACAGTGTGTGCAGAGCTGCCACTGCAGCTGCCAGCATTTCACCCTGCCCATGACTGAAGTGGGGTTGGCCCATTGCTCTGCTCTCAGTTCAGCACGGTCGGTGAGCGCAAGGTCCGCATACATTTGATCTAAAAATTGAAAATATTATGTAATACACATGTTGTGACACGGGCCTGGTTTAAGGCAACACTGAATATTTAGGGAACAGCTTCACTGACTTCAAGCCACAGATATGATGTGACAGGCAAAGTAAAGCTGCTCCCTTCTGCATGGGGGTGCAATACAACATACAACAACAACATACAGCAGGCAAGTGGGCAGCTTCAGCCTAAGTCCTCTCCGCAGTGACCAGTGAAGCTTTTTTTTAAAACTGTGTTTGGCTTCAGTAAAAACTATTAACACTGTTTTTACTATGTTAGAGCCTGGTGTTCAAAGAATAACACATCTGTTTCTAATTTGGGGGGGGGGGGGGGGGCAGAGGAAGGCAAAAAAGAAAGAAGAGAAAGAAGATGACAGATACCTAATGCCCATGTCTGAGAAGCTTCCTGTGGGATTTTCTGATCTATCATGATGGACCTGATGATGCGATCCTATCCCGCCTGCCTAGGAGCAGCCTAACTATTTTCAGACCCAACAACTGCCAGAGCCAAAACCATTCAGCTGAGTGCCTGCAGAGCCACAGCCCTGACATGAATGACACGGACAGATCCTTATGCAGCCCCTCCTTATGACACCTACACCTCATGTTTTTCTTGCTCCAAAAGCATGTCCTAAAACTACCAGAACAACTTAGCAACGATGTCTTTGCACACTGAAAATGAGCCATGCAGCTCTTTGACCTGTGTCTTTCCTTTGAAACCCAGGGGAGAGAGAGGAGCATCTGTTTCCACCGCAGCTGTCTTCCCACCTGGTGTCCTGATGGGGCACTGTGAGAAGCAGCAAGAGACCATGTTTTTAGCACAACAGCATTGTACAGGCAGCACCCATCAGTTTGATAACGCTGGTCTGGTCATCCTTTCAGCTGTCCTTGACTCCTATGTATGTAGTCTTGTACTTGGGAATTATGCCCTGCAGTGGGGCATGTTCATAGCAGCAGCCTTACTGCTTTGCTGTTCTTCCTGGGGGAATATTTCCTCCTGCAAAGAGCAGGCCAGAGCCACAGGCAGGAGTTGTGTATGCCTTTCAGAGCCCTTAACAACCTCCTGTATCCTGTCCAGACCATGAAAAGAAGGAGTATGCATCAGGGAGCTGCATTCTAGATGCCAACTTCATGTCATGGTCAGTAGATTCTCCCCTTACAAGCATGTGAGCCAGGTGCAAAACTCATTTTCTTGACCTAGATTCATTTCACAGTTCAATACAAAAGTCTTGGATCTACAGTTTTGCACACAACCAGCTCTGGGGAGACTGTATTGGAAACATGAATTTATAACCCTGACAATAAACCATGGTCTATGTAATCAGACTGCTAGCTGGTAGCCATAGCCATTCTGCATCCTTTCCAAAGTGCAGCTAAGTCCCTTTCTACCTCCTGTTGCCTCTGGTTTCTGCAATGGTGACACACTGGTTCAGTTCACCCCAGCACACATCTGTCAGCACATCACTGCAGGTGAATATGAGCAGCTGAGCTGTGTCTCCCATGCCAGGTCACCCTCAGCCACCCCAGCCATCCCTACACTCGATTCCAGCTGCGCTGTTCCTTCACGTTCCTCTGCCTCCAGAGGTACATCAATCTCCACGTTTCAAAATCCAGCTGAGCCAAAACTGCTTGAGCAAAACCCATCCTCAAATGATTTATTGTGAGGTTTTCTACTGTTAACTGAACACTACTCATCTATACCAGGAAAGGAGTGTGCACGGAGATAGGGTGGCTGCACACTAGAAACTGTGCAGAATGTATTTCACAGTGTGCATGCTCTTAGCACAAAGTATCTTCAAACATAAAAAAGTTAAGTTGTTCTTGGCACACCGTATATTCCAGATTTTATTCCAACTGCCTCAGGCTGTGGGTGTGCTTGGGGTGCCAAAACCTACAGTCAGTGGGGCATCCAATGTGCAACAAATTCATTGTTGAGCTCACCTTGCAAAAACCTCCCCAGCTCTGCCCTCTCTGCTGTCCCACACTGTGCCCCTATCTGCTACCACAGGCAACTTTTCTTCTCCTAAAAGCCATTCACCTCTTCCACACAAGAGCAAAAGAAGGAACTGTGGTCCCAGATTCAGAACTGAGAAGACAGGACCAGGATGCAAGCAGCCCATTTTCTGGCAGTGGCTTCCCTGTGGCCTCCCACAGATCATTTAATCTTTTTATCTTCACTTACCCCACCATCACAAGAACCTTCTATTTATATTACAGAGTAAGTGTTTGCATGCAATTTAACGCTTGCAAAGTCTTTGAAGACTGATAAATTAGGGATTGGATATATCCCATAAAAAAGCCAGAATAATAATTAAACCCTCTCAAGTTCACATACCTATTATAACAACACTTACACATTTGGACTCTCCAATCCGACATGGCAACGTGATGTTTGTGTCTGATTCCCCTTAAGCCACATCAACTTCAAACAAAACAAGCTTTGACTCAGATGAGCTATTTGTGTGCCAATGTAATGCAGAGCCTTCACTCTGCAGAATAGCACTGCCTTATGGACCACCATTCCCTGATTTTCTTTGGCCTGACATAGACCCATGTCTTCAAACAAAATTTAAGAGCCCCCATGGCTGAGCAGGCCAGCTAAGAGTGCTCACCCTGACCTGACCAATTGCCTGTGTTCTGCACAGCAGGGACGAGGAGGACTGCAGGGAAAGGAAAATGCCATTTGAATCCCAAGTGTGCTGTGAGGCAGGGGTTCAGAGGGAACAGGAGTCTGTACCTCAAATGTGGTGTACAATGGGGAGTCCTGAGTTCTGCTGGAGTTCGCACTGGTGTACCACGGAAGCCAGGTGGAGGCTGGAGCTCCAGCCCTCCCCAACCACCACGGCAATGCCTTTTGTCTTTAAGCATCAAACCTGAGTGGGTTTAAACAAAGGACGTAGAAGCCCTGGATGAACAAAACCACCCTGGGCTTGTCCCCAAGAAAGGCAATGGAGGCTGAGTCTCACCTGTGGAGGCAGACAGGGAGCCCCCAAAGGAGCTCAGGACCCAGACAAGCAAAAACACAATCTGCCCTTGTTACCCAAGACAGAAATCCACTCCCTTGGTCAACAGGGCAGTCAAAGGGAATATAAAGTCTGAGTAGGGTACAACCTGGTATTTTCAAATTATCCTCCCTCAGGCTTCATCTCACCTGATAAATAAATGCATTGTTTTATGACTGATGATAGTGGGTACCGGGGGAAGAAAAGAAAAGCAAGATGTTGTTTGGGACTATTACATAACCCACAACCCCTCCTGTGCACAGACGCAGACAGTGAATGGGGGCTGTGGTCCATCACTCAGAGATGGCAGCAAGGAGAATGGGGTAGCAGCTGGGGAAGGCAGCCCTTGACAGAGGCAAGAAAATACCTACCATTTAACCATTTAAGCACTGTATTCATCTGCTTTCTGTTCTCTGCTGGGGGGGAGCTTTCTCTGTTGAGGAGCATCTCAACAGCTTCTAACTTTTACACGCAGACTGGATGATGTGTGGATACCAGCAAGGAGGAGCTGCTATTCAGACAGCCAGAAAGTGGATGAGTGAGGACCTAGAGACCTTGGGCAATAACCCAGTGGAAGGCCCTTGAAAACTGGGAAAAACATCATCATATCTGGAGAGGTGATACACAGACTGTCAGTCTGTGGCCAAACACTATGCTAAGGGAGCACTTCCATCTCAGTGGCAGGTTTGGGCTAGTACCTCTGCTTAGCTCAGCACTGTGCTCCATGAACCAAACTGTTCTCAGGGAATAAGCTTGGTCTTACTCTACAGTGTTGCTTAGTCTGAGAAATACATCTGACAAACAGGGCTTTTGCTCTGGCAGTAAATTAGCAGAGCACTTATGACAACACTCCCTCAGATGCAACGCTTCCAGCAAGCACCTTTACCCTGGCATTTGCTTCTAAGCCTAGGTTAACCTCTCATTTAGAGCACATGAATCCATTTGTACAGCTCCTGCAGTGCTCCTTCCTGTTGGCTGCAGAAGATTGAGACTAGATGAAAAGGCAAGGGAGGGGATGCAGACTTTCATCATCTCCTCAGCTGGGGCTGCAAGGAGAAATGAAAAACTGTATCAGTATGTGCAATCACATTCCTACTTACACTTGAGCAGTAACCCTTCCTTTCATCCCTAAAAGGGTGCTTTTCATACCTAAAAAGGTACCCTAAAAGGGTAAAAAAGAGCACCTAAAAGGTGCTCCAAGATCCATTGGGAGGCTTTTATTTTGGAAATATATACATTCAGCACTGTGGATGCAAAAAGAGGATGATGTGTAATGAAAAAAGGGGATGGAGGGTGGCATTTTTCCAATGACAAAAAGGAAAACCTTGCTGAGACCTGACTGGTGACATGGAGGAAATACCAGCCTGAACATCACATCTGTGGACTGCTCTAAGTTAAACACCATTCAAAAGCAAAAAACCTCTGATATTAGCAGTGTTAAATCACATCTTCAGATTATCACAGTTTAAAATGAAAATGATTATTCATTGTGGCTAACACTCAGAGTGATACCAGCACCAGTCACTGCAGTTTGCGCCAGTCTGGGTGGCAAACTTCTCACTCAGGAAAGCCATAGGAGACTGCCTATCTTTGCACCCAAAACAAGCCCCAAACAGTCTTTTGCTCTAACCTGAAGACATACACTAAAAGATGCTTTGGATGACATCCTAAGCCATGGTTTATCTCCCTGTGCTGTGTTTGAGACACAAAACCTTCTGCAGCCCTACAACACACGTCAGCACAGGGCGGTGGTCCAATGTCAGACACTAACACCTTGACAGTCTTTATCCCAAGGTAATGAAGGACAAGTACTTCTTGGTGCCAGGATTGGTGCCCAGTGCACCTAAAGGCTCTGCTCTGCCTTCTCACCACCTACATGCACACTCAAGAAAAAGAGAGTCTTCCTTTACCCCAAAAAACAGCAATGACCTTCAGTTATGAGCCTCATTACTTCTGCATTTGGTCTCCAAGCCAGCAGTGGTATTTTTAGATGATGAATAGGTGTCTTGGAACATTATGCAGTCAAATATAACATACATTTTTGTGGATTGCAAACATGCATATAAAGAAGTTAGGAAAAATATTCAAAGGTCAAAATGCAGTATCATGGGATCTCTCCACAGCAAAAGCTCTCCCTAATGTTCCTGTCTTTTTTCTATTCAGTCTACTTATTTTTTCCCATCTGAAAGGGAAGAAATGAAATAGAAGAACTAGGAATCTAGGAGAATCCCAAAAGCTTGCTGAAAAAACCCAAACAGATCTACTCCCTTTCTCTGCTAGGTCAGGACTAGAAATACAGGAAACTTCAAGGAAAAAACCTAGTGGGGAAAAAAAGGAAAAAAAAAGTCCTATGAAATATTTTCTCTAAGACTCAACAGTGAAATACTACCAGGCTACTGTTTAAAATCCTATTATTTTTTACTGTGCTTCAGTTCTTCCCAATGTTGTCTATATAATAAGCATTCCAAATGAAATTACATTATTTTAAAACACACTGTAGTAGGCAATTACAACTGCTGAATACTAAATGCCACTATAATACAGACCAGATTTATTGTTGTTCCTTAACTTTCTGCCATGTTCATTATATTTTAATGAATAAGGTTTCACATTAATTTTTTAAGCCTTTGCCTTGGAATCACGCATTACTGCTGTAATTGTGGTGCAGAATTAGGTGTCTATTTACATTCTCCTCCTAAGTCCTGGAGATGAAACCTCCCTTTTTTTTTTTTTCCCTAAGTCAGCAACATCATCTCTTCTTCCTATTTTCTGGAGAGCACCCCATGGCCAGTGGCACTACCTCACCTGGCCACTGCCAGCCAGGCCATGTCCCAGCGAGGACCAGAGCCTGCTGCCTGTTGAGCCTGGAGATGAGAGCAGAAGCACCAGGCAAGCAGGATTTAGCAGGACCAGAGCAGCATCCATAAGTCCAGTTGCACCTGTCTGACTAGGACTCCTCCTCAATGGCAGCATGGTGCTGCTCTCCCCATCTGGTTGTGTCTGCCATCCCACCTTTCCCCAATTTTCTCCTGCCTTCTGTCACACCCAGGGAGACCCAGCTTACCCGAATGGTGTTTTCTAATACACTGACAATACATGAAAAAACAAAGGGTGCAGACACATGAGGACCATCATGGGTAGGGCAAGGTAAAGATACCACATGATACAAGGCTTTTCACCCTGTGAATCTCTTCTTCACCTAGGATAGACTATAAAGAAATTAAGGAGATGTGAGCTGAAATACAGGTGGTGCTGGGCAGAACACAGGTCTCATTTGCAAGCTGTTTTCTTCCATGGGACCTGGTCCCACTGCTCCATGCAAGGATGCTGGGTAGAACTGAGAGCAGGGGAAGCCTTTCCTTCGCATGCAGACACTTATTAATTCCAGTTATTTTGTGTACTTACAATACTTTAATTATTCATGTCAATAAACTATAGGAAATCTCATTCAATTAGAATTGCTTTTTAAAATATTTTTTTTTCCTGAGATAAAATTAAATTGCTTTATTGCAAGATCAGTCTTTGCCCTTGTTTTTGTGCTCTTTTGAAGAGAACAGAAATGAAATCCTGGCTCCTGAGGTATTGCAAGCTGGTGGGACACTGCAGACACATGCCTTGGGACTGCTCGCTCTGCTGGTCCACAAGCTGAGCTTCTGCCCTCATCATCCGCTTCTGGTTGCCATCTCCTCCTCCTCATGATCCTCTTAATCCCCTCCTATCCAGAGAGTCTCTCTCATCATTTTTATTCACCCCCTCAAAAGCAGGCACTTTTCTCTATTCAATCCTTCCCTTGTAGCTCACTTTCTCCATGGCAATGCTTGCCATATCCTCTTTCTTCTCCACAATGTCCATCCCCCTCACACCACCACGGCAACAATAAATCCTCCTTTGCCTTCTGCCTTCATGCCTTTATGATCCCCAGGTCCTCTTCCCACCTTCTCCCCACTGCTCAGCATTTCTGCCCCATGCTGTGGTTGCCCACCCACCTCCATGGCAGAGGTTTTGCTGTGACCTCTGGCTCACAGCCACTGCTGATGCCAGAGACAGACACACAAGCACTGAACAGAGCAAACCTACTTGTAGCCCTTCACCACTCCATTTTCCTCCCACTTCATGATTTTTCCTCCAAACTCAGAGGGTTTTGCCCACCAACATGCTGCAACTCCTTCCACATTTCACAGCTCAGTTTTGAACTCCGCACCGGCACTGCTCCACAGCACAGATTTCTACCCAGCTGTGCATATCAAGCCTTGCAAGCTTTGCCAGTTACTGCTCCTCCCACTGCTGCTTCCCTGACATGCATCTGCTTGCAGCAGCCAGGGAGGATCCCTCGAGTTGGCCACAGGGCTTTCTGGAGGGCTACCAGCCTGCTGGATGTGCCAGCCTCTCCGACAGCTGCATCCAACTCCCACTGGTGTGCTCTCTTCTTCCAACTGGCCACCCTGAAGAGTGTTTTGCCTGTGTTTGCAGTCAACAGATGTACAGAAAGCATACCCTACCAAACAAGCATTTGAACCTAAGGTAGGACACTTAGAGGTGACACAGTTCAAACTGTAGAATAGGATGGGGTGCTCCATCTAAGAAGTCTGGCTTTTTGGGTTGAGTACAAAGGTCAAAAAAAATCCAGAATAAAAACCCCACCCATCCTGAAATACCCACAAACTACTTATATATTAAACCCCACCCATATGAACTGTAAGAAAGAGAGCTGTATCATGCATAATTTAGTTGGCACACAGACAGTACTGTTGTGGGTTTCATGCACGTGAAATAAATGAGCATAAATTACTTCATTTGAATAACACCGAACATCTGATTCCAGAGACGGAGCAACACTTCACACTAAAGCTCTTGGCTTGTTGATGCTGCACCAGAGCAAATTAAAATTAGCAAGCTGAAAACAGAAATTCATCTTGTGTCTTATAGACAAACATCCTTGGTGCACCCACACACATGGCTCATGAACAGGAGGAAACTGAACCATGATGATAGGATGGAGCTCCAGAGGAGACTCCCATTGCTACAGGAAGTGCCAAAAAACGCACAAGAGTTTTTTGAGATGCTGGTAAAACACAATTCCTTAATAAGAACAGCAGTAGGTTGGGTAGCCTATATCTTAATGGATTTGAGTATTTTCAATTTCTCCCCAAAATTTCATAACAGACCTCAGGAAAAGAATAATTGACAGTATTTCTCATAAACCTCAGAAAAAAACCCACTTTTTTGTCTGAATGATTCTGTTTTCCCACACATAGCTTCCTCTGTCTAACTAGACCACAAACATGTGATTGGAATGCTTCTCTCTTAAGAAAAAATAAGTTTAAATAAAGCACTTCTGGTAACTTTATCTACATGTAACATAAGGATGCATATGGCCTTTGCATCCTACCATTTATTAGTGCCAAAAGCCAAGTTTTCAAATTTTGACTATTATCACAAATTCCCGTATTTCTCAAAAAGTTCTTTGATTACCAGCAAACAATTATTCTTTCAGGAGTTAACTCCTCTGGTGCACGTCAGAGTTGTAGGGCTGGAGAAGGAAAGACAGGTAAAGGATCTTCTCTAACAGAGGATAAAGCAGACCTGCAACATGTGACAATATTTACTTATTACAGCCTTGAGCTTTCTGCCTGCCCATGATAAAACAGACATCCCACTGAAATGAGATAGGACACAAGAGACACTTGCAAATCTGGCCAGGCTGAGAGGTGCTCTCAAATACAACACAGGGAAGATGGAATAAAGCATCTTTCACCTTTAAAACTGAGAGCAATGTATGCAAACAAGCCACAGGCATTGCTACGAGTCTGCACAACACTTCTTTCCTCCCATAGCTTCAGCTTCTTAACTAACAATGGAGCATGAACACAGCTAGATCTGCCCAACAACTCCTTCAACATTATGCAGCTCCCTCATCTTTCCTCAGCAGAACCAGGCAATGCACTTAGGTTTGTCTACTTCAAGGAAAGAGATCCATACATTCTCAGCAGCCTGGTACTTACTGAGTTCAGCGATGCTCCCCACGCGTGTGGCAAGCAGAGACTGTTCGATGGTCCTCAGCTCTGACTGGCTGAACATCTGCACCTCCCCGGGCTTGTTGGACCTCTGCTGGTCCTTGTGAAGGTTCAAGCTGTCTGGCAGGCAGAGAACACCTACATTGGATAAAAAGAAAGGAGAAGCCCAATGTCATTTCAGCTAGTTTGGTAACTTTGCTGCCATCACCACATTGTTTTCAGGACATTCCAAGACACAGCCTGCATGTGCAGAGCTCAAAGACAGCTAACATCTGTAAGACAATGTCACAGATGACTCATGCAGAAGTGGCCCTTGTTAGTCCTTCTGAGTATCTTCAAGCTGAATATGATGTTACCTCAGGATAATTCTTAAAGAAAAACCTAGGAGGATTGTTCAAGAGAGTTTCAAAGAAGCCTCCAAGAAACTACTCCAAACCTACACAAAATTATTAGAAAATGGTATCTAATGGTATCTCGGAATTCCTTAAGATTTGCTTTCAAATTATATATGAGACAGACAACACATTTACAGCTTTTTCCTGCAAGGGGATTCCACTGTCAATTGCCAAAATATGGGACAATATCAAGATGCTGTAAGTGTCATTGATGGCTGATTGAATTTCTTTTGTAAATACAGCTCCCAGCAATTGAACTGCTTGAGCTCCAAAAGCCCATTATGCAGAAGCCCTTAGAGCAGTGAATTTTTATGGTGCAGGGCAAAAGTAAAGCTACTGACATAAAATGATTTACATACACATTCATTCAGGCACAAAAGTCACTTTCTGCCATGACATGTAAACCCTCAGGAATAGATGGAGGGCATCTATTTATTCACCAAAATCATTGTCACGCTAAAAATCAGAACGTATTTACAAGAGCAAACACTGCATTACCAGCCTTGGGCAACAGCTGCATTGGTCCAGCTTGGAGAGCAAGCTCTCCTCCCTTCCCAGGCTCTGTGTACAGTCAGCTATGGCTATGCTTTTCACAGCATCAACTTCCCAGTCCCTTTGGGACATACACAGGTGGAGAACCACTGGAGGCAGTGGAATTGTTCCTCTTTATGATGACTAAATATCATCTTGTCTCCAAACATTACCTTTGAAAACAAGCTAGAGTAGGAAATGTATTTTTTCCATTAGCTTTTACTATTCCTTCTTTTAAATACAGAGTGTAGGTTCTGCCCTTATAGGCCAAGCAGGCTTTACAAAATCCATTAAGGAAGAAGTACATATTTAATGTTTTCTTCAAGGTAAGAATTTGCCTAGTTTTCCAGCTCAGTAAATATATGACATCTAACTCTACCGACCATTAATTCTGTCAGCAGACTGATAGAACTGTCAACTGCTTTGGAGCATTGCAAGATCAGGAAATGCACCTGAAAGGAGATGCTTCTCAGACATCTTGTTAATTTCACCAAACGGCCTTGGATTCCCCTCCTCACATCCATCTCCTCCCTGCAATCGAGTCTGCAAGTTTTACTTGCAGCACAGACCTAAAAACATCCATCCTGGGAGGAGAGAGGTGACGCAGGTTCCATGAGCCCATTCCAAAGAAAAAAGCAGGGTATACACTGGGAAAACCAAGACCAAAGGTTTTGTCCACCATGGCCATGAGACAGCAACCTAAATTAGGATGATCCTCTACACACAGCAGTGGCACCAGTACAAAATCCCCAATAGCCTGTTCGAATCTTGGAGATGGAGCAGCAGGAACAAATGTAATTCCCAGCCCCTGGCCCTGATCCCAGGCCTGCAACAACCTCATGAATGTGTAGAAGGTCATGAGAGAGTAACACAACTCATAAGAAAATGCCCTGGAGAGAAAGAGCAGGACACCTGACACAGCACCAGGGAGGGAAGAATTCAAAGCCGAGAGGTAAGGAAGGAAAAGCGACAACAGCTTATCAAACAAGCTCTTCAAATTTTCCTGCCATCACTCAGTGGCTGACTCTCATAAACTCTTGGTGCACTGATCAACATTTATATTCTGTGGATGTGCAGAGCTCGGGAAGTACAACACCTGCATTTAAAATGCACGCTTGCCCGCATATTTTAGTAAGTATTCTCTCTCATTTTTTTTAGATTCTTCTTTATCATTTTAATGGCTAGAAATTAGGACAAAATTGGAAGAGTCTTCCCTGCAGAAAACAGATGCAAAATTGATCTAATATTCTAAGAGATTTCTAAAAACAAGAAATAGAGCACAAGCAGCTTTATGGCATCTTTAAAAAATGAACTGGATGATTTTTCTAAGAAAACACACCCTAAGTGCAGAGAAAAAAATACTGTTTTAAGATAACTTTACAAATAAAATTCAAATGGTATAAAATGATAATTATATACAGCAGATATTTCTCCAAGTGATCTATGCAGTGGGATATAAAAATTTTATTCTCTACTTTGCCTATGACTGTTCCCATAGCTAAGCCTTTTCCTTACAAACAGCCCTAATGATTAATTGCTCTGGTCTTTAGTGAGGGGAGCATATTCTTAGGCTCTTGGAGAGAAAAGCACCAATGAAATGCAAAATGAGCCATTGTTAGAAAACTTAACAAATTACAGGATGTGTAATGCCAAAGGGTTACACTTGGGTTGGATATTAGCAGAGACACACAATAGCCAAACATCTGATTCTTATATCAGCTTCCAAACTATAATTGACCACAGCGAGTGACCAGTGGGGTGATGGAAGATTTCTTTGTAACTCATAATTTTGCTGGATCAAATCTGGTTTTCACAAGCATGGAGAAAAGGAATTTTATGGCTTGGGCATGCAACTCAGCCAATCTTCTAGCTTCAACTGTTTCCCCCAAAAATACTAGAGCGACTAAAACACTTTTTAGAACAAACACCCTCTCTCTTTTTAGTGTTTGATGTAAAGCTCAAATTTTCTGATGAAAGGCTACAGCAAGGAAGAAGAGAACACACCAAACTGAAAGGGAGGGGAAAAAGACAAACACTTAATGATTATAAATATCTTTTTTATAGATAGAAACATCTAAAAAGCCACCATCATCTTTCACTGGTTTGGCTACAGTTCAACTTCCTTAGTTTAATTCTCTGCCAATTTGTATTATTCACTTGCTTTTTCAGCCTTATTGTGTTGAAGGTGAGTACCTCAAGTTTCCAAAGGCCTGAAAACCAGGAGTTTTTCCCCGTTCCTTTTCTGGCTGTCACTGCCAATTCTATCTGTCATTCCACACCGAAGATTTCTGTGCAGTATCTTCAGAAATGAACAGTAGTATCTGTCTTTTCTCTCAACTGGCACTGTTCAATGTCCTTCCTCTCTGCATGGTTACTCAACCCTGTGCTCTTCTTTGCCCATTATTTTATCCCTCTTCTTCCCTGGAGTGGAAATGAAGCAGTCAGCAGCTGCCCAATGAATCCGGGCCCGGCTCCATCGGCGCATCCCTGTCGGCTCTGTGCCACCCAGCATCTGCAGCAGCCACACCCCAGCTGCTGTGAATTGCTGGACCCAGGCAGGACACCCAAAGCACTCCCTTGTATTTGGATTTTCTCACCACTTTTGGTGCTTCCCCTTGTCTCTGTACTCTCCTTGGGGCATGGATCTGCCCAGGACTTGACCGCATGGACACATCCAGAACGGGCCATACCCAACATTGCTGTATCCACTGTGCCCTTGGCCTCAGAGTACCCTGCAACCTACAGGTAAAAGACTGAAGAGAAATCCATACATTTTAAAATCAGATGAATGCCAAAAAAAAAAACCAAATCACAGTGATAAGCTCCTAATGCTCCCCCCACCAAATCTCTAGAGAAAAAGCAACATCATAGAGAAAATCTGATGCACAATTAATACATTTCACATTTCCTTGCCTTCTGGGCTCAGCTAAAGCACAAGCCAGAGCTCAGCCCCTAAGGACTAAAAAAATCGCAAACCAAAGTATTGCACAAAATGACAAAGTGAAGGTGCCCAGACTTTTTATATAAAAGGAGCAGTTATTTTAAACCTTCATGCAAACTCATCCAGAGACTGCATTACCTGGTAATTCTCCCAGCTTCTCTGTGCACATTCCCACCTCTTGGGCTTAGATGATGAACCACCCTGCACTGCAAAGCAGATTTTGGCACAAAAATACATGCTTTCCTGCATGCCTCTTTCAGAGCTTGCCACAGAGCTGACCAAGGCTGTCCTTGCAGCACAACAAGCCTGAGTGCATCACACAAATACCCCAAACTCAGTGCCCAGCAGCAGTCCCAGCAGAGCTCCAGTGCCTCCCCAGCAAAACAGCCTGAAGGACCTGAGAGCCAAGAGCAACTCCAACACAAGACCATTGTGTGACCTTTTACAGCCTTTCAGAGCAGGAGAAATACAGGGATTGTAGACCAAACTTCACCTAAATACAGAGGAGTCATTTAAAAATATAATTTTTAAAATCTAAGCTTTCTCTACTGCTTCTTAATTTAGACAGATACCTGCACTAATATATCAGCTCTTGCCCAAACACTTAATTCCTGAAGTGATGGCACATATGCTGCCCATATTCATGCCCATACCTCAACTACTGCTGAATTTATATATATATATATATAAAGGGATAGAACAAGGCAAGTAAGAAGTGTGCACTGCCTATATTCATGGGTCTGCAATATCTAATGTAATTCAAATCTCAAATTCTTTGCCTCCTCCCTCTCCTCTAGTATTCAAACCCCACGCTCTAAACAAAACAAATTTTCAAAGACATTAAATTTATAAAAATGCCCACTGAACAATGTGATTCAAATTGACCCATGGCTGAGGAATTGAGCAGATACCTAACACAAATATGTTTGCTTTCACTAAAAATACAAGTGCTGTAAACACCAAAAATACTTTTTTCACATTTATCCATTCATTCCTTTGGAAATATTGCCAGACTTCTTTATACCAATTTAGAGTCTAAAGAGAAACATGAATGCTTTGCTCCTCTCTTGTGATTTTTCTTTAAGTGCTACTACTTTCAAGAGAAAGTAATTCAAATAATTTTTTACCTCCCTCTTTATCTATTACATCTTAAGCAAATGTATATATCTGGAGAAGAGTTTATACTCCCACTGCAAGGAATAGCTGGATCTTACTAAGAGTTTATGGAATTTAAGTGTGCAGGATAGATATAAGGGAAATTGCTGTACAAAATGAGCCTGAAAATGGTAGTTAACCCTGAGCTGTCCCCAGTACGTGGTGTTGCATATTACATTGCTCAAGTAAATGCCAACCTTACCAGGAGGACTACCTTCAGGAGTAGAAAATCCCCTCAGTCATCACAATTTATAAATTTTATTAACGGGAACACAAGACTAGAAAGTCTTTGAGACCAGTCTCCTCTCATAATCATGATAAATTCAAGAGCTTGCAAAACATCCAATAATAAAAAAAAACAAAAAACTTGTTTTCTTCCACAAGCTCATGTACTAAAATACTTTCCAGCACCAGAGAGCATTCTTGAGATCTACAATATAACAGTCTATGGGAAAAAATGAAAAGGTCAAAGGTATTGCCAGCTGCCTTTGCAACAGCAAAATACTTGACTAGGTGCAAACCCCTCTTGGTTTGTATTCCAACATGCAGAAAAACTCTCCCAACCCCACACTCTGCAGTTGTGGCAACCATGAGTACATGAGGAGGACACCATCCAGGTGCTCAGCAAATTTTGAGGGATGATATGGGATCAGCAGCATCCTCACACCAGGTGTGCAGGAGCTGGTGAATGTAAAGTAACACAAACTGCTACAGTCCAAGCTCACACCTGGAAAGAAACTCTATGGTCTCCATTGTTTTAAACAACCTGTCCCATCATTCCCAGGCTCAGCTTGTCCACCTGATGGGCAAGACAGATGGAAAACATTCTCCTTACAGGAATGAGGCCACGGGGAAAACTTTAAAGCTAATCATATCAGCCACTGCTTTTAGCTAATGGAGGACCTGGAAACCATTCAAGGCAAGAAGAGCAAAGTGTCTTCTTTCCACACATTCCAACCCAGTTAAACAACAAGGAGTGGCTTTTCATGGAGAAAATGCAAAGCACTTGGGAAAGCTAGGTGGTGAGATCAAGTTTCCAGAATTGGAGTGTTACAGTAGGCAGAGCAGCCCAAATGAGGAAGGGCGGAGCAGGAACAGGAATCAGGAGACTAAAGGGACACTGCCTTTGTGTGTTATTAACATCCAATACCCAACGACATGAAAAGGCATTACAAAGCTCTGTACTTCACCTCAAGACACTGGCATTATGCAGGTAAGGCAATATTCATGTCTAATACATAGAGAAAGTGAAAGTAAAGCACAGGAGAGTTTATTAAGTGATTCAAGGTGAAATAAAGAATGTCAGAGAAAACCAGGACAAGACTGTAAGGAAAATTAATCCACAAACATCAGAGGTTTATGTCCAGAAAGGAGACAGAGGAGTCCCTTTACTTTATTCGAATAAAGGAAGAGGCCATGGGGCATTCCCCTGGGGTCTCTCGAATTTTTGGAGGACGCAGCCTCCTTTTATCCCAATTTCCCAGCCACATTTCCCTCTCTCTTTCCCCATTGGCTGAGGTACTTGAGAGGTACAGACTTCCCAGAACGCCTGATCCCAAAGATTCCCCTCTAATGTATAACCCTCCCTTTTCATTTTTAATTCTTACAGAATTTAGGGGTTTTTTTTCCCATTGTTTCTTTCATCTTTCAATGTCTAATTTCAATTATTAACCAATCTAGAGTTTATTTGTAAAAGCAAATATCTTTTTCCATTCATCAATCAGTGGAATCCTTCCCATTGTTTCTTTTATCTCCCAGTGCTAGTTTTATCTACCAGCAGACTCCCAGTTTGTTTGTAAAGACAAATCCACTATTCCTCTCAAGACCATAAGGCCTCTAGTTATGCATTTTAACCACAGGAGATCACCCTTTCTCTCCTGGAAAAAAACGGGAGAAGACCAAATGAATAATGCTTTAAAATTACAGAACTGAGAGCCTAAATATATCATCCAAAGCAGAGAGCACCTCTGTGAGATACCAGAGCAGATGCTACAGGAAGACAAGATAATAGAATTATATTACAAAATGCAACTGTGACATCTTTTCTTGTAATGAAGTTTCTTAGCAGAGCACATTCTACTTAACTGGGATGTCCTCTCTATTAGGATCCCTCTAAAGGCAATAGTTTTTGCCTAATGATAATGAGTAGCAATCACTGCTGCTTAAAATGGCATACAAGTAACAACAATTCAACTAAATTAGGATACATTCTGCTAGCACCAAGCAGTTAAGTGGTGCACAACCAAGTGGAACACGGGATGGATTTGATTGTTCAGGCTATATATTACAAAACAAAGAAGAATCAGAAAATTAAATCCCCCTAAACATAGAAACTGAGCTCCCAAATCACCAACTACAGCTTTACATTTATTTTTATTAGGATATAGGGAAAGGAAAATCCTAAGTCTTGCCAAAATGAATTGCTAAACTTCAAAATCCTCAAAACCACCACAAAAACATCTACAAAAGCAGTGAACATGGAGCAAGCCAATCCACAAGAGAAACAATGGAGATCCATCTCCTCATGCTTATCCCCAAAGTTTTGCCTCAGTTTCCTGAAGTGGTCTTTGTGGTACCGTTGAAGATGATGTTTTCCAGCGTGCATCCACGGGCTGGACAGCCAACACGTGGGATGACAGCACAGGGAGGGGCAGCTGATGCCACAGTGAGGGCACTGATAGGCATCCTGTGCCTTCACCTCCCTGTGATTTTCACTACTGCTCTCTCCCTGTTGGCCACAAAGGGGCATTTTATCAACTTTGCAACAGGAAAACTGCACGACAGCACACTCTGCTGAGTCACGCTGTTGCACTGTCACAGTGACCATAAAAATTCCAGTGAGAGTTGTGATTTTTTTGGCAGGGAGATGTTAGAACTGACATAGTGCATTAATTTCACGTTGAGCACCCATCAGCTTGAAATTACCCTGATCTAAGCTATGCTGCCCTAGAACTCATGATGTCTTGGAAAAAGATTTTGTCTTACTCTTTGATAGGAAGCATTCAGATACAAAAAAAAAAAAAGGGGGAAACAATTAAGAATGCCAGTCCCATCTTCCCTCTCTGCTACATGCAAATAAATGTCACACATGCAGTCCTCAGTGTGGTGACCCAAGAAGAAGCTAAGAAGTTGTGGGGAACCTGATGGAAGAAAAGATCATGATGAACATGCTGGCAGTACCAGCAAGTGAGAAAGTTCAGAGAAATGCAGATTTGATGGCACCCAGTCGAACCATGAGAGTGCCTCTTGCAGCAAGACCTAAGACACATACTCCAGGAGGAAAGGATGTGCACTGGTAGAAATGTGACCCTGGGAATGCACAGTACTAACTCGTGCAAAAATGGGTTTGCCTAAAAACAAGCACAAGTTCCTCTTAGACTGAGAGTTCAGAGAAGGTCTAAGCCTTTGAGTCACCAAAAATGACTAAGAATGCATTAATGGGTTTTATTTTATGGACAAAGACCTGTCAGCTGATAACAGCAGAATGAGAGAAGATTCAGTGATTCATAGCTTATAATACGCTTTCCCAGAGCCTGTAATTTCCTTCATTCATTATCTGGCCCCCTGAAATGCCCAGCCCGGACTGAAGCCTTCCCCTTCCAATTCAGAGCCGTGATATGGCACAGCCTGAGAGCCCCACAGTGCTGATACAGCACCTCTCTTGACCCAGCCCTGTCTCCTCCAGTGCTTGACACACAAGGCACCAGAAGCTCTTTGGGCACTATCATGTATGAGCAGTGAGCTTCTTGTAACAATGCTGGTTTGGGCTTCTTGAGAAGACAGACTGAGCATCAAACTGCAAATGAATAATCCCACACAAGGACGTCATCTTCTGCTTTTGTGAGACCTACAATTCAAACAGGCTGATGTACCAGGTAAAGCAGCCCAAAAAGCCTGGTGCAGAAAAGCATATTTTCTGTTGCTTTCTCTGTGTGCCACCCTCCTTTTGGCATCAGATGCCTTTAACATCTCCCTACCATTTCAAAAACACTCATGTGCTTCCGTTTCTGAACAGTTGCACTAATACTCTACAATCCATTTGGCAAGAATATTTTGAAAACCTTAAAAAACACCTCCTCCATTTGCTTCAATATTTGCAAAGATTAGTATGCTTTTTACAGGAGAAGGAGCTGTTTGCCAAAAAGCCCTCCTTTCACTTTGGAACACCATCAGCTTATACATAACTCAATAAATAATACACAGCAGAGCAGACACACAGGGCTGAGACTGAGCATGGGGCATTCCCATTGTAGGTACCAACTGCACCCTTCCCATTTCCCAGGTGGAAGCAGCTGGAAATGGGATTGAGGGGAGTGTGACAATGCACCTGTGGTCTATGGAGCAATCACTTGCACTTTATGCCAATGCCAGTTACACATGCAAAAACTGATGCAAACCTGATACATACAGCAGGAATAAGGATGGCTTAAACAGGTTAAAACACCTAACCATACAAGGTTGAGGTGGCTGATGGGAGAATGACACCACTTCCTGCAGAGCTGGGTGCCTTGCTCTTTGCTTTTGAAGTCACCTTCCACAAATGCCAAAACCTTGGACTCTGGCCCAGGCAATGCTACTGTAATACCACAAAGCTGCTAAAATCATTACCATCCTTCAATTCAAACAGCTAAACGATCAGCCCTAAAGGTTTCTGGGAAGGTACTAGGTATGTGTTTTAATGAAATAAATATAAAATAAATAAAATTAAAGTCTGCAGTCGGTAAGGCATCAAACCCAAAACCACATGACATATAGGGGCTGCAAGGAAACCCCACAGCCTGTGAATACATGTGAACAAAATTGCACTACAGCTGCATGTTGCCATGCCTCAACAAGAAAATGCAGGCAGCTCTGATAGAACTCTCACTGACTTCGGGTCAGGATGTTAGCCCCCCAGGGATACATTTTGGTTAAACTGGAGTGTGTGGAGCCCACAGAAAAGGGTAAGTAATTAGGATTTCCTTTCAACTGCTTGCACAAATGACTATCAGATTAGCCACTTCACCCTCACCATGAAAGCCCTTGCTTAATGAAAGTAAATAATGATAAGATGGTTTAGAAACACAAGCTGCTATTTACTGGCTTTAGGGCAGTATCCCATCACTCCAGGAATTGACTACACTCCCTCCCACCCAGCTAAGGATGCACTATGCAAACAGATTATCACAGCAGGATAAAAACCACCTACCCATGAAGTTTACAATACAGGATTATGGCAATCTCCTGAACTGCCTACAAGCCCCCAGCAGGATGTGCCCCACAGCCTCTGTGTGCTTTGGTACATCACTTGGGGTATCCCTAGCAGGTGAGATGCCCCCACCTGTAAACACCTGAGCTCAGGGACTGATAGCCATGACCCGCATGGGACCAAGGTACCAATCCTCCCTCAGGCAAGGAGAAACTTCAGCATCTGCTTCAGTGGGGTTTTGCCATGGATTTAAAGACAAATATCTAAAACTTTCACTGACTGGAAACCCTGGATACCAGCCAGATGGCAGTCCTTTCTAAAGGACTTTCTTTACATTCTTCCAAAATTCCTCTCAGCTTACTAAATAGAAATTGCCTGTTAATAGCACGTATTTTACCATTCAGACCTTTGATATATAGACACCCACAACAATAAATCAGTTCTGACCAGTAAAGGTTAACCTATATACATACACATATATGGCAAAATCATTACAGACAATGAAAAAATTTACAAGAGAGATTAAACTATGCTACTACCACACATTTATGATCGCTTGCCCTACAGATTGCGTGGCTGAACCCGTTTCAAATAATTCAGGTTTTATAGAGCTGATAGACACACTCTTCCCTACCCAACTATAATGCAAACTAACTGTGTTCATGTGCATGAGCTCATTACATGGCTATTGGTTTATCAAAAAAAGACTTAAATTTATTTTACAGACATCTAATAAGTCTTTTTAATCCATGCACAGTATGCATTCATACATTCTGGATTTTACATAAAGATACACAGTTTTATTCCTAAAATATCTAATACATTTTTTAAAAATTATGCCCTCTATTACTTTTCCCATAGAGAAATGGCTGCACATTTATTCTCAGAGTGGTTAAAGGTCAAACAGAGTTTTCATTTATGCATAATCTGAAGATTTGAACCTTTGCATTATTAATCTTCTCCTCTGCTTCACCTAGGAACTCACAGATCAACACAGACCAACAAACACCAAAAACCTTGTAGTACAGGAATATATGACCATTCCTATGTCAGAGCCTTCTACAGAACACTGAACAGACAGTAGTTAATGAATAAATAAGCTCCCTATTTTATCTTTGTGATTCAGTGTGGTTTCCAGCTTGACTTTGACATGACACATCCATCCTCTGCCTTGAATAAACGGCATTCCCTGTGCGCTCCCATCTTCCCACTGGTGCCTTTGCAGGGACGGAGACAAATCCTCAGCAGTGCCTTGGCTGCCCTGTGGAGCTGCTTCACCTTCAAGCACAGCTCCACCAAATACTAAAGCACCAAAACCAGGCTGAGGAACAAACCACGGAGCATTTCTGCTCCTACAGCCTTGATTTTAGAAACAGCTGAGACAACTCTGCTGAAACTAAAAAGAAAAAAACAAACAAAAAAAAACATACCACACACAAAAAGCCCACCACTAAAAAAAAGAAAAAAAAAAAAAGTGGAACAAAAAAAAATAACAAAAAAGGATTTTTAAATCATTCTGGGGGAACTGACTGCCCTAGAAAAAGCAAAATACTGCTGGACCATATCAGGAGCAACTGAAATCAGAGACATACAACAATACAGCAGGTATCTGTAATTGCCTCACCAGCTACACCACATATGCTGACTGTATCCAGCTTTCTCTCTTTTAAGCAGACTGAAAGAAACCAAACGGTGTTTGGAAACTTCCAGTCAGGGTTTCAGTGGGTCAGCATTACATAACTGATTGGCTGACTTAAGCAGCATGATATGCAATGAGGGACACAGAAACTTAATATAATGCTTCAAAATTTATTCAAGTCAAAATCTTAGATAGGAAGGACCCCAAAATTAACTGATAAACCAGTAACAATAAACTCCATTTTCTTCACTCAGGTACAGCCCCCAAACAGATGTGTATGTGTGGCATCATGCAGGTGGGTACAGCTCCTAGACTAACTAAAGTTGTACCTATTCCAGTCACTTTCTCTATAGACAGACACAACAAAATGCTCCCTGGTTTAGATTTCTTAATACTAACAATTATATGAAGCACAGGGAATTACAAGAGAATTATGAAGTTCATTTTATTTGGAAAAGACATGAATTTAATGAGAACTACTGTTTTGCAGCATAAAAGCACACCATGAAATTTAATTGCAATGCACAACACTACAAGCAAGTTTTCATTGCCTCAGCTGCATGTTGGAAAGAAAAGGAACAAAAATAGACTAAATTTCCAATCTGAAAATGAAGTAAATTTGTAATTAGTTATTTTATTTCTGTTCTAGGGAAAGGCAGAACACTGCAGATTAAATCATTTACAGATTTGTAGTCTCCAGCCATGAGAGGACAACACACTACTACTGACCCTAGCCACAAGGACAGCTACACAAGACCAAGAGTGATTGATGAGCTTCATTAAGAGATTTAAAGAGAGTTCATACATATATATATATATATATATATATATATATACACACATACAATGTGAAATTAAAGAATTAAAGGAGGCATTTGTATCCACCAGACTTCCCAGAGAGTACCTACTACTGAAAAATTGTCACTTACTTTGAGCTCATTTGCTCAGAAATATGGGGAAACCAGGGAAGCAATTCTTGCTGCTGAGCTGGAACAGGAGTTAGACTTGGCTGTGCAGAGAGATGCTTGGAGGGCCTCCACATCCACCCCTCTTGGTGAGTCTTTGCTGGAGCCAACGGACAACATACAAACAAGGAGTTACCATGCCCTGTCCCCTGCTTATCTGTGCTTCCATTCCACCTCAAAAGTTAACAGCCAACAGGGTCTGACTCTCCTCCTCAATGCATTCTGAGCGAGGGCTAAGCCACAGTACAGTGCTAAGGATGCTGCCACAAAGGCATCTGACAGCTTCTGAACATGGTGCCCAGAGCACCAACCCATCAGCAAGAAAATACCTTATTAAGTAAATCAGTGCAATTTCTTTTACTTCTGTGGTCTTTTAAATGAAGTTTTAATGCACTCAGAGACAAAAAAATTACTAACTAGTCTATGCACAGGCAAAGATAAACTCTTCATTTTAAATGGGAAACTATAATTTTCTCTTGCACCATTATAGATATGTTACACAGATGCAACATGTGAAAGATACGTTGCTCATGGGTCATCTTTTCTGATACACAGTTTGCACAATGAGAAAGTTATTTTCTCTAAATTCTTCATGTTAATCACATCTCTAAATGACTAACAATGGATTTGGTGGACACTCAAAATGGTTTATTGTGTAAGAAAGTTGCTTCTAACCCTGACAGATGTGAAAGCAATCTCCCTCCTCCCTAGTTCTGCCAGTATGAAAACTGAAATGAAAACTGCATTTAATTCAGAGGAATTTTGACAAAAAAGGTGAGCATCTCTTCTTTTTCCACATAGAAATTGTTCTGGTTTAGCCATAGCACAGGAAAGCAGTGAAACTTTTTCACTTCATATATCTAAAGTGCCTTCCTTGGGCAGGTTCATCCTTCCTCAGCACTCAGGTGGTATGCTTTATCCACTAAGCTTAGCTATGGAATTTAACACATTTCTATTTGGTTTCTGAAATCAACTGTGTGAACACACCACCCTTACTGACCTATGATTATGGGTTCTCTCCCCACTCTGCTTAGACAGCCACTATTTGAAACTCTGAATTCAGAACAAACTTAACGGCCAACAGACAGGAAAAAACCTCCAACTCCAGTGATTTAAAGCAACGAGTGTAACAATCATGGCAAAAGCAATGACAATGTAACAGTCTGAAAGCCTTCAAAACCAGCGCTCAAAATTACACACACTGGGAATACAGGTTTTACCCTATGCCAAACCCCATAAAGACTAAAAATTCTACCAGCTCACATTTAAGGATCCCCAAGTAGCCCTGACTTTGCCCTGATCACAATGTGAACAACTGGAAATTTTGAGACAAGTTTTTTTTTCTTCAGAGAGAGCTGGAAAGAGGAATCGAGGAACTGTCCTTTGGGCTTGGCTATGGATTGATTTTAAAGCTGCCACCTGGAAATTCCACCACTGGAGTTCTTAAGCTAAAAAATGTTTCAGAAGAGAACTGACTCAGAAAGGGCAAGTCCAACAGCATGGCTTTCCCTAGCACACTCTGAGACAGGGAAACAAGATGCAGATGTAGACACCAACTGCCCTGAACTCAATTTTCATTTCTCATGATCTTCACAATCTGAATTGTTCATACAACAAACAATACATTCTGGGGTTGGCACATCACAACAGGGGGTGAAGTAAAATATGACTGCTACAGACAGTGCTTGAAGATCTCAGAAGAAAATGAACAAAATATTCTTTTGATGACTTCAGAATCATGGGAAAGAGGCTGGATGAAGCAATGGCTTTCATGTGCCATAAAAGTATGATTAAAACGTCCTTAAGGCACATAACTCAAGAGTCAGCACAGACCAATATAATGTAAAAAAGAGAGATAAGGAGCTTGTGAACTCTGATTTATTGATAGGACCTAAGAGATTAATGCAAGCAGTAGAGAAGGGAAACAATAAAACCATAAATGATGGGAAATAATCCTTACACTAAGACACTCTGCATGCTTTTGGGGAATGAACTGACAGCTGAGTGTGTGATAACATTCATGTGATCTACCATCCTCATACCTTTCATGAGTTAACAGCAACTTACTTGGGTGTGGGACAGCAACATGTGTGTAAGGACATGTGTAAGGACAGCTCTGGTGAAGCAAACACCAGTTTGCACTTCATTTTAACTGTGCAGCACACCTTAATTCAGGTGAAATAGAGATTTTGGAGTTTACTCAAAATAACATTATGAATTGAGCATTTAAAGTATAGTCTGTGGAACTCTGGGTTGAAGTTTAACCTTTTTACTTAAGAAACCCCTGCCATGGTACAATGGGCATAGGAAAATGCAAATGTCTAAGGATTCTTGCATAGAAAACAATACCAAGAGGAGATCAGGAGATACAAAAAGCCCAGATAAAGAAACCCCTCTGTCTCCAAGCTCATTAAGACCACGGAATACCCAGATAAGGACCGAGGGACCAAGAAGCGCATACGAGAGGAAAAAAGGTTCAAAAGTTCATCCTCGAGGAAGACCACAAATCTTCAGCCTCAGAGACCACCAGAGACCCCCGTGCGACCACCACAGCCAACAAGGCATGGCCAGAAGGGCGTGGACCTGATTACCATACGAGGCGAGGACAGGCGGGGCCAGGGGTTGAATATGCATGGGAAAGTTGTGCAATCTCTTACATATGGAACACCTTTGTGAATAAAGCTCTGGGACAGCCCAAAGCTCGGGGCACAAGTCCTTATGAGAGCTATCTCACTTGTGCCAGAGCTCCAATACATACCCACTGCATAACTAAACTTAGTTGTGGAGTCTATTTATTCTCCGCATTGCTTCACAGGTACTTCAAAAGAAGATTGACCAAGAAATCATTTTGAAGCAAGCAAGGAGCTAGCATATTGCAAAATATGTAATATTACTGCAGAGATAGATTATGCATCCTGGAGATAGCCAGAACATGCAGATCATCTTTGGATGAAGGCAACATTCAGGACAACTACTAAGGAAATGTCTCATCCAAAGACCAGAAATATATTCATAGAGATGTACTGCATCCAGCTCGGGGGTCCTCAACACATGAAAGAAATGGACCTATAGAAACGGGTCCAGAGGAGGTCACAGATGATAAGAGGGCTGGAGCACTTCTCCTAAGAAAACAGAGAGTTGGTGTTGTACAACCTGCAGAAGAGAAGGCTCTGGTGAGACAAGGAGAGTTGATTTAGGTTAGATATAAGGATAAAATTTGTTTATAATAGGGAGGTAAAACACTGGCACAAGTTTCCCAGAGAGATGGTGGATGTCCCATCCCTGGAAACATTCAGGGTCAGACTGGATGGGGCTCAAAGAATTCTGATTTAGTTGAAGATGTCTCTGCTCATTGAAGGGGTATGAATAGATGGCCTTTAAAGGTCCCATCCAGCCCAAACCATTCTGTGATTCTATGAATCTAGACTGGGTGGAAACATGTTTTTGTCAACTTTCAGCTGGATAATGGCAGTTTATCTACTGACCATGAAGCCTTCAGGCCCTGCCAAGCCCCAGCTTATGCAGCCTATCATCTCAGCCACACAAACCCCAGCAAGCACATAATGTACCACATTTCCCCCTGAACAGAGAGCCCCATGGTGTTCCACCTTGCAGTCCAGGTGCAAGATACTTGCCTAGTAACAACTAAATTGTTTGGCTAATACCCTGTTTGATATCAAATGCACATTCACGCAGGACACACTGGAAAAGCTGCTGCTAAGCTGGGCAGACCCCAGAGTTTTGGATGTGGAAGGTGACTCCCACAGGCCTGCGAGCTGCCTGCTGTGCTGGAACTCAGCTGGTGACAAACACCAGTGAAGTGGCTGCCTGTGGAAATCCCGTTCCAGCCACAGCTTCCCACCAGTGCGGCCATGCCTCTGCCAACGCTGCTCTTTATTGAGTTCCCTCCGTTCGTTAGTTTTGGCTGCTGACCAGATCTCCACACGCCACAGCCTACAGCCAGGAATCTGCAAGGGTGGCTGGGGAACAGCAGGGAGGCTGATGACACAGCCACACCAGTGCCAGCCCAAGAGAAGGGAAACCAGCACTGCCCTGAACTGGGCTGGCTCCTCACTGCTGCAGGAGGGCTTTGCAGCCACCCCAGCCTGTGAGGGAGGGACGTGACATCCGTAGCTGCCGTGTGGTCTGCAGGCTGTGGCTGTAGGCAGGCACAGAAACAGGCTCGGTTTGCAGCTCCTGCAGCTGCACGTGTGGGTGAGCACCCTTTGGCTTAGGGGAGCCACCAACACAAAGCAGCCCTCGAGTTTGTAAAGCACATTGATGGGCTGCATTTAGCACCACAAACTGAGTGCTACTGCAAATGACTCCCATAAAATGAGATACATTGCTGTAATAAAGGAAACAATATTCACCAAGATACTTAGAACTCTTATTTTCAATATATATCTTCAAAGCAATTAACTAATATTAGAGCATTCATTTTCCTCAGGTCTCCATGACTCCAGTGGGTATGGTTAGACGTGTTTACACAATTAAGGTGTACTACTTCAAATCTGCTGCCTTGAATAGGAGCAAAGGTATCAGTATCTGCAACAAAACCAGACCTCAGAGGACTTAATCCATGAGCCCAACCCTGCCTGGCCCCCAAAAATACCAATGCACACTAGTGTTTATCCCTGTGCAAAACTAGTGAGGCCACAGAAGCTTGTTTCAGTGACATTTAAAAAGCACCTTAAGAAGCACTATGCCACATAAGCAGCTCCCTCAGTAGGTTTTATCAACAAACCAATTCTCAAAAGAAACTCTGAAAATAGGAGCTTCACGGTGGCTCATTTAAACATGGGCAGATGACTCAGCCTCAGTAGCAGAAGGGCACAGGCTATGCTCCTCGGGGGCATTTCAAAGATTACTTGGCTATCCAGAGGTGAAAATGAAGTGCTCTTAAAATAAAATGCTCACCTTACCCAGCACTGTGACTTTAATCAATCCAGATGTCTAATATTTCAATTCTTAAAACTGCGCCTCGTAAAAAAAAAAATCAAAAGAAAACTGCAAGGACAAAAGCACACTTTATATTCATTAAAGAGCTCACCAAACTGCACAGCCTAGCAAGGAGAGCAAAAGGGAGGAAAACCCCAAAACCAAAGTACAGACATTTCAAATCATACAGAACAAATATTTGAGGGCAGTGAAATGTTATGAAGTAGCTTAGTTGAACTGTTTAACAGTCTCAAAGATACTTTAAAATACTTCATTACTGGGAAAACCAAATGTCAAAAAGCCCCCAAATTGGCCTTTATGAGTGAAACTGGAGTTCTTTCATTTGCTGCTTTATTTCCACAGCTTTCAGCACATGCTCTGCTCTAGTCATGTTGTCAAACTTATCTCTTCAAACAAGAAAAACAGAAATTACATTCTCCTGCATGTCAGAGCAAAAATTCTCAAGAAAACCTAGGAATTCGAGAGCTGGAGCTTTAGGAAAACTATCAAACAGGCAGAGAACTTTACTGACCACATCAGACATGGTTCTTAACTGGATCCTCACTGGTATCTCAGCTATTCAGTCCAAGATTTTTAGTAGCACCTTTCATAGATCTACAGGCAATAAATCTATCTTCTATAATAATAATCTATCTTCTGCTTTTCTTTCATCTTTTCTGGGGGTGGGGGAGGGGCAGATAAAGAAGAATACCAAAGAAAAGCTTGTGTTGTCTCCTAGGGAAAGAGAAGAGTGAAAATAATTCATTGCTACAGGAAGAAATCCGTATTGACAGAGTTTATAAAAATATGGAGTAATACACATATAATTCATGCCAAAGTCCCAAAACAAGAGATTATTTCTCGCAAGTTGTTTCATCATCTTATCATTATTTCTTAAATCACTCCAACACTTTGAGCTGTAATGATATGAAAACAGAAGAGAGCCCTGCAGGTTTGGGGACAGAGGCAGAAGCTGGGGGCCAAGTGCCGGAGCAGGGTCCCACCACCCCTCACTGCTCAAGCTGCTTGGTGGGACTGGAGAGCCCAAGTGCTTTGCAGAACCCTATGTCATGCTTTGAATGCAAACATGCCACAAAGGACTTAATAGAAATTAATAATTGTATTAACCATGGTGATTTTAAATATATTCAATTTTGAAAATTTTGGCTTGGATGTCATAGCATTTCCTTGCTTTCAGCTCTTCCTATAAACATAAATGCATCACCCTTTCCTTCTTAAGAGAAGTTTAATAAAAACCCCAAGAGACAGTGATAAATGAGTTTAACACAACCATGGATTCAGCAGAATATTCTATACCGATGAAGCCCACAGGAAACAGCTTTCAGACAAGGCAAAACAACTACTGATTTTATCATCAGCACAATAAAGGTTAGTGATGGTGGGACGTTTTTTATTTGTCTACTCACCTGCTTTTTGGCTTTTTAAAATCCTACCATAAAAATAATATACCAGTTCAAGTTCTCCATCACTACAGTGAAAAATGAGAAGTAACAGCATCAGGGTCACTGAGATGACCACTGAGCAAAACACTTGGGAAAAACTGGTTCCCTCTTTCTTTTTTGGGTATAACTAGATCTCATCACCAGCTTGATAATCACTTACTTCCAAAATCCCAGTGGGAAGCAGCGGATGCCAGGAGAGCCATCCAGAAGGTGTGCAATCCATTCAAACAAGAGGCACTTATCTCTGCAAAGCCTTTGTTTAACTACCTCACCTGAAAACACATGCAAAAGACAAGTATTTACAAGTAATTTAACCTAAAATTCATTTGGGGTTTGTCAGTCTGCTGGAAACAACATTTGGCAGCCATACCCAGCCTCAGTGATGGGTACTCACAAAAGGTTGGCAAGATTTAACGTAGTTTGCTGGTAATATTTTCAAAAATGCTTTTCTCTGTCATTTTATGTAAACTTCGCATCAAGTTCCGTAAACTTTTATTTAGTGAACTCAAAGAACTGATTTTAAGAAAAAAACATGAAAGAAAAATATCCATGAAAATCTGAAAGAGGAAGGGAGTGAACAGTTTGACCTGAAAGCTCATGTGTTGACCAGATTTGCACTGTAAGGCTAATCACCAAGGAAAGCATCAAATGGCAAAATTCACTCATCATAAACTTCAGAGATTTCAAGAAATCACTTGACAGACTCCATCACTATTCACTCTGGAACATCTTGAAGCGTTAGGCTTGCCAGCAAAAATAATTACATCATCAAGCCTTTATACCTTTATACCAAGCTGCAGCTTGAAAACTTGGAGATCTAAGTACAAGGTTCAACACAAAGGCTGGTGTCAGATCAGCAAGAAATCACACACTTCTAGAGCTGGGCACTGCAATACTGACTACTGACTGTATTAGGAAAACAAACATAAGTGTAACAATGTAAGGTTTAATAACAGTTCTCTTTAAAATTTGGCCACTGCAGCTGTCCTCAAGTCCTCCAAGTGTACCCTACCCAACACACAATACTCATAAAGGCCAACAGCTGGCTCCAGCACTGGAGGATGGTGAAGTCAGCAGGCTGCTGCAGAGGGAAAAGTATAATTAGAACACAACTTCCACCTTAGAAGTGATCCATTTTATAGAGTAATTGTGTGCAATTCACAGCCAACTGGGATAATCTCACCAACTGACAAGAGGCACTTCTGCTTAGCATCTTAAATGGGATTCACTAATTTAAAAAAAAATTATCTACACCTCAAACTCTTGCAGACTACAAGTCTTCAATTCAAAATGTTATTCCTGCCTTGATATACAGACAAGGAAGCTGTAAATCCATGAATGGTACAGACAGATCAATGCTGTTAGAAGCAAATATATCAGAAAAACCTGAGTATAGCACAAAATGAATTGATAGAGGTACAAGAATTTACTCCAAAGGCTGTCTCTTATCTGTAAGGTTACCCAGAAAAGAGAGTGGAAACATTTGGCAAGTGCAGTGGGGATTAGCAGAAAGAGGCAGGGGGGACCTTGACAAAGTGGAAATTACTCTGGAAGTTCTGCAAGCACAGGTGGCTTTTTGGAGTAGCTCCTTCTAATCTTTAGCTACACAGGCAGATAAAAAAGCTGCATCATTAGATCCTGGCCACAGCAATACAGAAAGACCAAAAAGCTGCAATTTTACTCATATAATGGAATCTACCCTTGGGGCTTTATCCTGGTCAGGCTTTGCCAGCTGACAGCCACAGCAGCAGGACTTGGTAACACCAGCACAGAGCCAGCCTGCCCTACACCCATCCCCAGCAACCACTGTGCCTTCACACATGTGAAAATACAACCCTTGGAAACAATACTCATCACAAACTGCCCACCTTCAAGTACATGGGGGAATGGCAATAAATCTGTCCCCCCATGTAACTGATCTTCATTCAATGAGAAAGGTTTTATAGAGCTGCAGAAGAGATGAGGCACTTAACTAGAAATGAGATGTGAGGTGAAGGGATTCCCTCTTTTCTATTCTTATAATTTTTATGTTTCTGTAAATACTTTCCACATACATACTATCTGTCTTTATTGTAAGGTTGTAAAATATAAAGGCTTATTTAAAAAAAAAGACTGATTTTTAAAAGCAATGTACATCCCCCTAAATGGCAAAAGAAAACTATACCTTATAATATACTGCATCTAGTAACAATGCACTAGTGTTTAAGTGACCAGTGTGAGCATGACCTGGACTAAAATTAACCTTCACAGCCCAATATTACAAGGCTGAAAAAAATTGCACATATTTTAAGATATGCACTAAATACTAACCAAAGAATCCTAAAAACTTGGGAAAAGCCACACACATGCAGGAAAAATTATTGTACTCATCAATATATAAGTAACAAAATAAAGAAATCAATACTTCTGGGCTGATAATTCACAAAAGTTACAGGAAATTCCACACACAGCTCAATCAGAAACCATAACATAGAAACAAGGTAGTTACTGTATGCCCAGACCCACACCAAAGGAAAATTAAAGTCTCTAAATCATGTATTTCAGAACTAAGAATTGCCAGATTAAATTTACTACTGCAATCATCTTTTTTTTTTTTTTTTTTTTTTNTTTTTTTTTTTTTTTTTTTGTGCATGCACCCTGCCATACATGGTTTTATTCCACTGCCAGGTTTTGGTTTTGTTGTTTTTGGGGCTTTTCCACAAAACTGAGAGAGACCTGCAAAAACTACTGTAAAGTTGGAAGAAAAGCAGAAATAACAGGAGATTACAGTGATTAGTCCCTCATTCTAGAGAAAAACAATAACAAAGAAATGAAAAGTAACCAAAACACCTCCTGTGTTTCTTTGTCCTCCTGTCACCGAGATAGATGGCTTCACATCGATGTGTTTGCAATGTACACTTAGTCATCCTTTCTCTGGCTGAACAGCTACAATGGTACCTTCTCCTGGGACAAAAAATAAAAAACCATAATAGATTTTCCATCTGTAACAGGTAATATTCCAGGCAATCTGGAAACACAGGACAAATCTGCTTTTGTGAAATACTGCTTTGTAATGCCAGAGTTTTTGTTCACCTTATTTTTTTTCCTGTTCAACTGCAGGACAGTTAAACACACAGTAAAACCCAAAAAAGGAAGCATCTGAAACTACATCTCACACTTGATTTGCTCAGCTTTGAAACGATATCCCCTCGTTAGAGAACCATCTCATTAAACAGCCCATCTGGGTCATTGTGCAGGTTCTCTGCTCTAACAGGCAGCACAAAACCCCAGAGAATTCAGGGACTGCTATGTCCAAGAGCTTTTTCTTTGCTGCACTGAGCAAAGATTCGTCTGCTGTCTCTAAGGACCCTGACGCCAAGAGGTTGGGAGCCTTCAGTTTGTTCTCTCCATCATTAAATCACCAAAGGGAAGCTCTGTCTTTCACTATCAACATCATTAGCACTTCCTGGTGACTACGAATTCAGTTCCTTGAATCATCTCTCACAGCTCTACTGCCAAAATCCTCTGAAGGAGCTTGCTGACTTATTTAAGAGGACCTTTACATAGCACAGAGAGCACGTGTTTCAAGGGTGAGGTTCACCAACAGAACAGGATGATGAGCATTACAGCACTGTAGCCATCATGTTTTTTAACACCTGAAGGACCACTGTGTGTCCATACATCCCAAACCTCATGTTTATTTGCCATCAGAAGCAGGGGTGACTGACTCTAGACTGACATTTGTGTTCTCAACGGCAATTCTTCAGTCATTTAATGATCCGCTCTGACCTTCCCACTGATCACTCACATGAACTTCACTTTGCTAGAACAGCTACTGAATAAATCCAGAAAATCTGAGAAGGTGCAAGACAAGAAAACAAAATGGCATTTCCTAATGGCATTTCTCTCCCTGAGCACCACTAACACAGAAAACAGGACCCTACTTATACTTCCAAAGGCAACAGACATGAAAGTGCCCTTCTGATCACCTTCCATGTATTTCCGTGTGTACTCCCAAGCTCAGGAACTCTCAGCTAATATTGACAACAGACCAAATGAACATTTAGGGCACCATAACCTTCAGAAGGTATATGCTTCCAGATCAAAAGGAGGTTTCAAGACTGCTTACACCACAATAGACCATTATGGATGCATTTAGAGCATACACCTAGTAAACAAACAGCCCCAAGTGTCAGACAAACTGCTGATATAAGTTCTGAAATAAAGAGGAGATCCTGGAGCTCAGTTTTCCAGTGAAACAGCAGCTGGATGCTCCCATAATGCTGGCACACGTGCTTCACGACATCAAAAAAACCAAACCTGATACCAATAGCTTTGAAAGTAGGAATAAAACAACACCTTGCTTAAGTAGACAAGGAAGCACAACTTAAAAACTCCAGCCTGAGATTCAAAGCATCTCAATAAAGCAGCATGCACACATGTAAAAGCAAGATGTTCTAAACCTTAGAAAACACCCCTTTCAAAAGTCTTTATTTTGTTTTCTAGAACATGTACTTTGACCCTCATGTTTTATGCCACTCTACTCTGTTCTACTGTTTTCTCTTTCATCCAGAGAGAACAAAAGGAGCATGAGTGGCTCAGTCTTGGAGAGAACTACCCACATCGATGGTCTTTTTGCACCTCAATGGTGCACAAGAGTGAATATCCCAGATGTTCTCCATCCCTCCCTCCCTCCGAGACCATGTCCTCTCCTGGCTCCAGCTGTGTCCTCAGTAATCCAACCAGCATCTCCTCATCTGGTAATGGTGGCTCCTGGATGGGATGGAGACAGTCTCTCATCCACACAAACAGCCAGGCTGTGGAACCATCATGGGCTGGGGAGCAGGCAGGCTCTGGGCCATGGACAGCTCTGCAGGGGGCTGGCATTTTTGGGAAGGTGCTGTGAAAGTACCAGGGCAGCTGGCACAGGGAAGGGACGGGAAGGGACTTCTGCCCATGGCTTCAACGTAGGTAGCAGTTAGCAGGTAGCCACCATGTTGGCTGTGACCAGCTGCATTCAGGGGTCCAAGGTCATTTTCTCCTGACTAGACCTGGCACAACCCCAGGGGAACAGCCGGTACCACTGTACCTCTGCTTCATGAGCTATCGTGAAGTGAGAAATGTTGCAAGTCAGCCAAATCCTCCAAGTTGAGAGGTGTTTTTCTCAGCCCACAGAATACTGAGGAGGCCATTCATTAGCTGCAGTCTTCACCCATTAGCTTTGTAATCTGCAAAGGCAAAATACTGCTGAGTGCTCACATTAGCAGGAAGTCTTAATGAGAGTAAATGCTGGGAGCATGCCTCAAGAAAACAAATTTCCTAGCTTAATTTGGACAAGGTGAACCTGACAAGAAGATATTGCAGTTATACTTACTCTGTCGTACATACCAGCTTAGGGCACATGGAGGCTGCTGGCTTCAAACCTGAGGCTGCTACTTTTACAAGGAGTCTACTCCAGCAGACCACTCAGTTTCTAGCAGATTAGGTTTACTCATCCCTAGAAGGAGGACAGGGAAAGGCAGGATAGACTACAAAGCACAATCCCACACCTGACACACTCCTAGAGTAGGGATGCATCTTCCTAGTACACAGTTTACAGAAATGGGCTTTTCCTATCACTTACAAAATTTTAATCAACTAGAGAACAATTTTACATTTCGACATCTCCTTTTTCCTCTTGTACACCCAAACCAAAATAATTAATCTGACAACAGACATAATTTGCCTTTATGTCTGCAGTTAGGCACCAGGCTTCTACTGGTACAGGTATCTGGTATCTCAGCTGGAGGTAACACAAAGTTTAAGGATCTGGTAAGTTTAGCAGAAAAATGCAGTTGATGCAAGACTAAGAAATTGCGGTGCAGGCTTTTAAGGAATATGGTCCTGAATTCCTAAACATTACCTGTCATACATATTTCCATCATCCTTTCTTTTTTCTTCATGTACAGAAAAGTAACTTGAATCATCAGGAAACCTGTTTTCCATGCAAACACAAGGCAGGTTCACACATTCAACGAAGAATGGCTTTCGGAGTATTCTGCCTATCAAGAGACATGGACTCTATTCTGAACTTGAATAAACCCTAAACCTCCAAAATTAACCTCACGAGGAGCACAGAGTCTTCCACCCTGACAACACATGCATATGTATATCTTTGCTTAACTGAACTGTTATTCATACATATAGATGTTTGCAGAGCTGGAGCCTCTACCTCTTTGTATTCAAGTTGCTTGACAAGTAAAATGCAAATGAGGTGATGTGCTGAAAATGGAAATCATGTATTATTGATAAAAAGTTACCATTCAGCACCAGAATATAAAGAGAGAATACTGATGCCTACACTGAAAGAAAGGAGTTTGAAAATTAGAGAATTTTTTAATCTTTTGTCTATTCTATTTATTTCCGCCTCGTAAACATTTTTCTCTTTGTTATCCCTCAAAATGGGGCACCTTGCCTTGTTTGCCAACTTCAGACTGCAGGCAGATGCTGAGACACTATTCTGCCTACCAAGATGTGCTGTCCTCTACATGACATTAAAAAATTCCCACAAAAGGCACTGAAATGGGGCAATAGCAAAGAGGTGAGACAGGCAGGAGAGACTGCTGTGCTCAAAAGCTCTGTTGTGTTCGGACACATCTTTTTCTCATTTGTTTAGTCTGAAATTCCTCCTTCAGCAACTCTGGATTTGTTACTTTTTCAGAGGGCATTGAGAAGATCTGGACTCCATATGGCTCACACCTACTCTTTGCCAACTGAAGCTATATTCTGTTTTCTAAACCCTTTATTTCTCCCAGCATTGCCACCAATGGGGTATTAAATATCTCCACAACGGACTAACTACAACGTAACCTCAGAATCACTCAGCTTGTTGACACAAATTCCACAGTACTGCATTAACTCTGTCTGGGTTTGCCAGCATGTTTTGCCTGATCTTCTTCACTTTCTTCAAGATTATGATAATACAAAGGAACACATACTGTGAAGACAGTTCAGCAGTTATGCCATCTGCACTCAAAAAAGCCGCCTCACCAAGATAAAGGAGGGAGACAGCTCATCCTGATGGCCCTTGCAGAAAAAATTGCACTTCTAGATAGAGTTCAATTTTTCCTTTGGTCTTTTCTCTTCCAGTTCTTCACGGAGCTACCTTGAGTTTTCTTTCAAGAGGTTAATGATTTTCTGAAGCTCAAATCCTGAGGAGTATGTCATAACCTTGTAAAAGCATTTCTATCTCCCTTGGCTAAAAAAAACAAGAAATACAGCTCTTTTTTGCCCTCCACTAGACATTTCTGCATCCCAGCCCTCTACAGGCCTTTCTCAATATCCACTGCTGCTGGGACCACAGCTACTGCAGTTGGGACTGAACTCAGGTTTCTGCCAGTCAAACCTACTGATCCAGAAGTTTGTACCACCTTAAACCTTGACACAGGGTTGTTTTGCTGTTCCTTGCTCTTCAGGGGGGTTGCAGAGACACAGAAACACCCCACTGATTATTTGGATGCTGTTCCAAACCCAAATACAATTTGAAATATTGTTTCCATTCTAGAATAATTAGATTTCTGTATCTTTGTCGTGCTCTACACCCAGCTGATTTGGAAGTGTTAATCTTAGCAAAAATAACTGGCAATCTGTATTTTTTCCTGCTGTCCACAGACTGGATTTAGAGGTGTTAATCCCAGGAAGGAATCCTCTCAGGTTCTTCATACTGAAGGAAATACCAAGCCCTGGATCCCAAAAACTACTACAAGGCACCTGTCAGTGTTAGAGATGTCATGCTTTTCCCTGAGCTATTACACTTTGCTTTGTCATTAACAAATGTCACCTCAGTATTCAGGCATTAGCCTGAAATGGGAAAGCCTGGGGTTCACTTCTACCAACTCCTAAAGGGGCCTGAGACCAAGCAGCTGTGAAAATGTCCAACCTCCAATCTTCTCCCACCCCACATCTCCCCATGAGATACTGGGCTTGCAAAGAAAGGAGACAGTCTTTCTGAATGCAAGAATTGTTCCTACCTTAAGGCAACCAGCAGCAGCAGAAATGTCTGGATAATAAAATCAGTGACAGTCACACTACCCCCAAGGCCCAGTTGGTATACAGACTATTTTCAGTGTTATTGGTGAGACACTGGAACAGGTTGCACAGAGGAAATGTGGATGCCCCATCCCTGAATGTGTTCAAGGCCAGGCTGGATGGGGCTCTGGGCAACCTGGTCTAGTGGAAGGTCTAGTGCCAAGGTGCCCTGGCAGGTATGTCAGAACTAGATGATCCTTAAGTTCCCTTCCAATCCAAATAATTCTGTGGCTCCCCAGTTACAGGTCAAAACCTCAGCTATTTAAACCAGCATCACAAGCATGCACAGTTCAAGTAAAATCCACTTGTGCTCCGGGTGTGAATTTGCTAAGGCAAGTGTTAATCCTCACAAATATCTCTCTGTCACTAAAGACATTTTTAAATTCTGCAGTAATTTTGGCATGAATTTACTGATGTACAGAAGATTGCACCTTCCTTTTCTTCCAGGCCAAGCATCCTCAGTGCTATTAACCTCCTTGCTGATTAAGATAACAGTGCTTCAAGAGGTGTTTGCAGACAAGACTATATATTTATAGCAAGTTGTCTACACAGAGGTGTAGCTGTTCCACTGCATGGCACAAGCACTAGCATGTCCCCGGGCGTTGTGCAGCCCTTCACGTGGTCATAGCAATGGCAGTGCAGCCCTCACAATGTCACAGAGAGGTCACCCTGGAGGTGAACCAGGAGGGTAATGCATTCTGTCACTGTCACATCAACTTTCCTACATGTCACCAGGGCAAAAGCTGGGACGGTTTCAGCAGCTTTTTTCTTCCCATCTCTGTCACACACCAAACGTGGGACTCGTGCTGCACGGCCAGGTGCACAGGCAAGTGAGGCTGTGCTTCCCCCTCCACTGCAGATGATTCCTCTTGCTCTGGTCCTATCCAGTGAGCAGCCCAACAGGCTCCTGCAGGGCTGCCCACAGCATTAAACTTCTACAGAATGGAACCCTTGCTCCAAATATCCACTGACTCTTTGTCATGTATACTGCTTGCCAGGTGCTGTGCAAGAAACTTCCTTACCTCCACCACTTTCAGCACCCACAATCTCCTCACCTGTTTTCCTGGGGCTCAGACCCAGTAGGTGCTGAGTAATCAGGCTGTCATCCAGGGAGACACTTAAGGCGCTCCTTGAACCACCCACTGCTGTTTGCACTGTGTGAGTTTGAAGTCTTTGCCAGGTCAAGGCTGCAGCTCTGACACCCGGTGCACCTCTTTATGACCAGCCACGCGCACACAGGTGATGCGCACTTCTCTCTCTCTCTCACAGGCACACACTCATCCCCATCCCTCCAAAGCACAAAACAAAACAGAGAGCTGTCTGTACACAAACATCCCCAAGAGGAGGAACCACATGTGGCAGATGCTACTGCATTGCTTAATGCATCATTTAAAGCCTTTTGGGGACTGTATCGCTGTGATGAGTAATTTGGCCAGAATATTGTCCAGAGAACATACTGTGTGGATTAGGGCACTCTGAAGGTCACTAGCTGGGTTAAAAGCAAGAAAACTCTGCAAAAACCAGAGCTTAGCATCAGCATTTTCATCAGCAATGAAAACGAGAGCAGAAATAGACTGTGTAATGCAGAAACATTTCTTTCTTCCACTGCTGAGCCTCCCTGTGTATAGTCTGTGTATAAAACACTCTGCAGATCTGCTGGAAAGCAGAGGCTGGCAGAACGCTGCCTGTCAGCATCCCCACATAACCCCAGCTTCAACTGCTCTGCCACTTGAGCTGGGTGCAAATTCAAGCCCAAGGAGATAAGCAATCACAAACCACATCTCCACCACAAGCACCTTTTCCTGCCCCTCAGCGATGCAAACGCCACATCTGTAAATGAGATGAGACAATCTTAACTTGTCTTTATCAAAAGGAGTCTCAGGTCAACAGGGATTGCGACTGCTCAAGTGCCACCTTGATTTACACAGCTGTAAACTCTGGCCACTTATGAACCCAGGCAGAAAAGCAAGTTCATGAATTATGAACAAATATAGTGTGCCAAAACACATCAATCATCATCAGTCATGGACAAGCAAAGTGTTTTGTTGACATTTGCACAAAACTTATACAAACAATCAGTCGGAGTCCACGGCTGACTGCAAAAGGAGATGTCTGGTTTATGTTACTTAATACAAGACTACTCACTGAATAAGAAATGCTTAAAGACTTTAAAATAAAACTAATGGAGAGTCAGAGCTCTAGTCAAAAGTCAGATAAATGGTTTCTGACTACTGGAGAAAATAGATTGATTCACCAGCTAATTGTTTTCTTCAAAGCCTGCACTGTCCTCCCAAGGAAATGCAAAGAAAAAGCTGTAAACACAAATATAGGTAACAAATGTCTTAAATGGATACAACAAGGCTGTACAAATTGCAAAGTAGCCAGAAGTTGCAAGCTGTCATATCTAAAAGTAGCAGGAGTAACAATATTTAATGAGCTTAATGAGTTTTGATGAAAAACTTGCTTATTGGCATCTCTTCTTTAAATGACTATTGTCAGCTATTTGACACTATTTAGCCTCATTTTAGGACTACTGAGGGTTGCATTAAGACAGCTTGCAAAATGATCTAGCCTCATGTGTTTTGTGCTACAAACTGCAGAGCCTCCAGCACTTCTCAAGCAGGAACAAGCATTTCCTGAAAGCATGTTTTGGGCAGAGTACATGGAAAGAAGAGGAAACTTCTGTGGTTTTCTTTCTCAACTGACACACAAAAAGGACTTCCTTGTGTTTGAGATGAAAAGGGAAGACACACGTTTCAGATAGCCAAGCAGCCTTTGCTATAAACACAAGGTGAATGTGGCTCTTGTTCTAAAGGCTGTGCTGTTACCGCTCACAGTTTTTCTTAAAGGCTTTTTAGAAGAAGCTGCCATTTATTTGCTGCAATAGTTTTATGAGGTGCCTTAGATCTGTCCCCACAACACGGGCCAATGCAGAAACAAACGCAAACCAGTTCTACAAGCAACCCCCTTGGTGAGGTGCATGGTTCGCACCAGCCAGCAGAGCATTCCCCAACCACCCCGACCCTCAGCAGGGTCCTGTGCTGCTGTCAGAGCCACCCAACAGCAGGGATGTAAAGCTGTGTGAGCACACAGATGAGATAAGAGAGCATCATCTATCAGTCTATTTCTACTATCAGTGTTTACTACCTTAAATAGTAAACATTGATATTAGCCACAAGACAAGAATTGTTGTTGTTATTGTCAAGGGGAGGCACAGGATTAAATGCAAGTGCTTTACTGGATTGATGTTTTGATCTCTTTATACTTGTATCTAATCCCATGTCTGAGCCAGACCATAAGACCCTAAACATAGAGAGAAAAAACACCCTTTTGTGACCTGAAGATATAACACACACAAAAACAGGCATGTGAGAAAAGGGTTAACTATTTATGTAACATTGGATACAGCTTCAGGTTTCACTTCACACTTGTGTGAGATTAAGAGCAGCTCCAAAATAAATAAAACCTAAACTGTCAGATATTCTCCCTCTCCCTGGGAAAAGGTGGAGTGGGGGGAAGGCAAGGGATGTGCATGTGCCGGCCAGAGCTGAACAACTGCCTGCTGTTTCTGAGGTCGGGATGAGGCTCTGGGAACCTCACAGTTTCCCAGTCCCACTTTGTGGCAGCTGTGGGACCAGTCAGCCCCCATGCACCCATCTCCTGCCCTGGTTCTAGGCTCTGCCAGGACTCTCCTCTCGGGGGCTGCATGGGTCTCTCAGACCTTCCTTTTCCCTGGGATGTGGGACCTGGCCATGTCAATGCCTGTGGAAACGGTAGCTGCCCTTTTTCACAATGCTGACTGCCAAAAGAAAAGCTCTGGGCCAAGATCTTTCATCTGAAGGGGCAGGAACACTTTGGTTTAGCAGCTAAACCACTGATATCCATGGCTGCTGCAAGAAGGAGGGGTAAAGAAGCAAGTTCTGTGGGACACAGCAGCTCGTCACTATACCCAGCTCAAGACAGCAAGTAATTAGTGCATTTCAAGGTCAATACACTGCAATTGATTTTCCTCTCACTTACCAAAGTAAACTGGGAATAATTCCATCACAGTTGATGTAAACATTAGTATAAAACTGGTTTAAGTCAGAAAAGCACTAGGTTAAATGAGTTACTATACTGAAAAGCTGATTTCAAAAGAACAGACCTTATTCCTTTGTAACTATGTCTACCATCAATAACATTTCCATTATTATCCTTGCTCATTCTAACACCATTGCTCAGATTCAGACTGTAATAGAAAGCATTTTCAAGTCAAAATTCAAAGGCCCATAAAAATCCACAAGCTTCCTTCTCATGTGCCACAAGTTCTACTTTTGCAGAGCACCCAGGCTGAAGGCACATCTAGCACGCTGAGTGATCTTCAAACATGAACACCATCATCCTCTCCATCTTTGTGTTTTTCCCTCAACAGAAATGGAAGTGCTTCTCCTATTTCCTCAAAGGATAGCCACAGAAACTCTTCTGTGCGTGAAAGAGGATTTTCTTCTGATTAAGGCACAGCCTCACCAACACTGACATCCCATAAAGCAAGAGTGGATGTTCCCTACTAAGTATAAGGAAAGTACAGGTTCTATGCTGCACCCCCAAAAAATTGGCGGCTTAAAATTTTATATAAAAAAGGAAAGTCCGCATCCAGGATCCAGTGGTTGCCTTTTGCTGTGTGCTTATGAAGGGTGATGCCTCACACCACATTCTGATAAGCTCAGAGCTACCCTGGGGTCCTGCAGCAAGGGGTATGGAAATGGACGCCAACAGTGACTTGTCCTGCAGGACTGACAAAGCCTGGGTTTAACAGCCAGTGCCTACCTCCAAAGCAGCAGAGGAATTCTCTAAACCACCCCAAAATAAAATGAGAAAAAACTTCGTGATGTACTTTTAAAAGAAGATGGCAGATTTTCCTGACTGCTGCTGAGCGGAGCTGGGACATCTCTGCTGTCTGATGCCCAAAGCAAGGGGCTGCCTGCTCTGTGGAAACAACATCCTGCTCCTTACAGCCTAGATTTATCCTTCTGGAAATTTACACAGAAATGCTGTTGTCAAAAGTTTAAGCCCACAGTTGCCATGAGAGAGATTTATTCTCCAGAGATTTCTAAAGCTAATTGCTATTTTCTCCAAGCATACAGACAATAGATGACCATGATACTACTTCTTGTTATGATCACTTAATCATTAATGTTTAAGTAGAACTATCCAATAAGTCCTGAAGAAGACAGAACACAAAGCTTGAGCTCTCTATTTGGGTCAAGTTTTGCTCAGTTTAAACTAAGCACGTAAAAGCATAACAATGCTATCAAACGCAGATCCAAAGCTTAGCAAAACATTTGATTCTCACACCAATTATTATCTCTCAGTAAGCCAACATCTGTGAGATCACTCCTGCGCCTTTTAATTTAGCATGTCTTCTAATTAAAGAAAGATTAACTGTACTTCCAATAATTGTTCCTCCTACCTCTGCCAGGCTCAAGCTTCTGTCTTCCTCCCAAGCTCTGAGGGAGGGGAGAAACCTGAAAACACATCCACCACAGTCCCTCTGCCATCTGCAGGGCAGAGCCCAAGGCACCTGCTCCACCACAGCCGTGGTTTCCCTGGACAGCACCTTCTTCTGAGGAAGAGACTCTCTGTGGCAGGATAAAGGATAAAACCATTTCCAGATACAGGCTTGAACATTGCTGCTTCTCACACAGCTGGTGATGGAAAATTCACTTCTTCCTTCCAAAGCTGTGATCAAGTGCCTGAACTTTAATGGGACAAATCCTGCTGTTCGTGCTGAACTTTGAACAGGCAGTCTTGGATCAGCCCATAACCATCTATTCAAGACCAACCCTACTCTTACCTAAAGGGAAATGCCATCCAATTCTGCTCACCACCCAATGTTACTTTCCTGGGACTCCCTAGAGGTTTCCCCAGCACTCCCTGATCCTGCAACTTAGTTTCCATTCCGATATTTCAGGCACGATCTTCCCATTAAAAATGCTGGAGGGTTACACACCTGTGACCTGAATCGATCAGAAAAATCCACCTGAAACCCCTCCCTTGTGCCCCCAAACCCAGCCATGCTGGCAGATGGTCAGCAAACCGCATGCACACAAACACAGACCCACAGCTGCTCGAGGATAATAATGAGGCAAAAAACAGAGCTAGGAAAGATACATCTAGAGCTCATTTATCTCGTCGAGGGAAAGCACCTGGTGTTAAATGAGTTTCAGGAGTGGTAAAGAAAAGTCCAGCCATCCCCTGACCTTGGCACAAATCCCAGCCCTGCTAACTTCCCACAGTACTGGACTTTCTGTCACCTCCCCAGCACACCATCCCTTGAAGACTAAGGTGAGGGGGCAGCTGGAGCCAACAGAGACCAGCTATGAGAGGGGTCTGTCAAAATTTCCATTTGTGTGAACATCCTATAAAAGAGCTATCCCTTTGATACACACCTTGGGGGACATATACAAACTTTCCGGACCAGTCTCTCTCACAAAGTGCAAATATTCAAGATTTATCTGCCTGCCAGTGTGATCTCTCATAGGTGGCATGCACAAAGAGAGAAGTGCTACACCTGAGGGATGAGGGTTCACTGTCCATCTATCTGCCTGCAGCACAGAGATGACAGACAGGCAGTACAGGCATCCCTCTGTGCAACAGCCTCAGTGCCTGCAGATGACACCCACCCTCCTGCTCCTGATGGATGATCAGGCTTTTAACACACTGCCAAAGGGCCAGGAGCACATTTGCTGGGCTCAGCCTGCACCCAAGCAGCTTTTTGCAGCCCTCCATCCTGCTCTGCTCCACTACAAGGTTGTTCCTCGGTTCTCTGGGAAAGTTACTTCCTCGCCAAGAAGCGCGTAGAGCTGGGAAGAATCCGGCAAGAGGATCTTGGGAAACATTCTAATTACAAACAAGGAGCTGTAGCCTGAATGCTGGGAGCAGCTGTGTGCCCAGACAGGCTGAGGTGGTGTGAGTGCAGCAGCTCCGGCAGCTCTCAGCATGGGATTTTAGCGGGCTCACTCCATCCAAACCTGCTGCACTCTAACCCATAGGACACTGGGTTCAGCCTGTGGCTGTGCTTGGCCCCACCTCAGCATCCCCTCACTGTGAGGATACCAGGCTTCCTTGGACCCAAGGTGTGAGCTGGTCCTCAACCTACCTCCCCATGAGCAAAGGTTCCCCAGGCACAACCTGATTCCACCACCGCCAAACTCTACAGAGCTTCTAATGCACAGTATTCTGAGACAAGCAATAATAAGTTAAAATCAAAACATATACAGAACTTTTTCCACATATGGCCTACTCTGAAAACAATGGCTAGATAGCCCAGGTATAGTAGTTGTCCCAGAAGAAGGGATGTGAACAGGTCACTCCACCCTGTGCCATATCAAGTTGGAGATCACTAATTCCACCAACAGCAATAGACCTTATTCCCATGGAAGCGCATCAAAATGAGCGATACATCCTTTCCACTCAGTTTTTTTAGTGGAAATTTGAGTGACAATTTTTTAATTTTTCCATAAAAGACTCTTGCTCACTCTCATTTAAAATCGAAGAGCCACTTCATCAAACACTGCTTCTCCTCTGCAGACAGATTTTGCAGAAAGCAGAGGGGGTTCGTGTCGGATCTGCTGCAGACTTTGAGTGTGATACTGGTACTCTCACTGGTCATGGGTCTCCCATTTTCAACACCATGAAATAGCACCTTCTCCGCATCACCCACCATTCTCCTTCCCTTCCCATTTTATCTGTAGCTCAGATGCAGTGACTTCACTGTCACATACCCCCCGGCCAGGCAAACGCTCAGTCACAGCAGCAACAAAGGTGGGCTGTGACTCACTCCTGCCCCGTGTGGAACAAGACTTCATTCCTACTCTTTTTCCTTCTCCACCCATCATTTCAAAAAGCCTCTCCATATAGCACAGGAGGCTCATACAGCCCTGCTGCTGGCAGGGCCAGTCCTGAAGTACAGATTACCTTGGCCCACAGACAATGCTCTGTGAAGACAAGTTTCTCCATGACACTTTAAAATCCATCTTTCTGGGTGGTTCCCTGAGAGCTCAAGTATGAGCCTTTCTTATGTGGGAAAATGGGGCTGCTTCTATGCAGACAGCCCCTAACTAGAGCATTTTAATTAAGGGCTCAAGCATGTTCCAGCTTGTACAGTTACAGCCTGTAAAAAAATCCTGTATAACACCTGCTCATGTACCTATCCCGGTGCAACAGTGGCACAGGGACAAGGAGGTTCTGCAGCTCCCCACCAAGTCCTTCTCCTGCATCACCCTACCAAAATGGAGGGGTGTGGGGGGCAGAGCTGGGAGTGGGTCAGCCCTGTCCCCAAAGCTGTTTCATCCCAGGGACTCTCCTCTGCTGCCACAGCCCACTTGAGTAGAGGGGAGACTTTGGGAACCCACTCCTCCTCCTTCACCTCTGCCACAGCTCTCCAGCACCTCCAGTCCTGCTTTGCACGTGGTGATGGGCTGAGAGAGGGACATCCCCACAAAAGACTCCTGCACAAGCCACCTTGCTCCTGGCAGAAAGGGGAGGCAGTTGGGATGCTCCCAGGACCACCATACCATTCCCATGACCCAGGACACCCAGGTGCCTGACAGGCCTGTGTTTGTAACAATCATCTCAGCACCCCACCCTGCAGGGACTAATGGACTTCTTCTCAAAAAAAAAAAAAAATCATCTAGTCTAAAAAAAGTATTATCAAGGAATACAACTTCTTCTCACTTGCTTTTTTTAACAAATAAACAAACCAACCCCCAAAATATTGTGCAATGACAGGTTTAAGTATCACACTTAACATTACAGAAATCTGAGACTGTTTAAAGGGAAGGTTTTACCCTACAGGCACAGAATTGGGAAGGGTGGGCAAGCCAGCTTCAATCTAGACCCAGGTGTTGCTGCAAACAGCATCACCTTTACCCAGGGCATCACCTGCACCAGTGCTGGCCACTACTGAGGTCAGCACCCTACTTATTTTTTTGAAAGAAGGGGAGAGCAGCAAGGGGAAAAAGAGAAAGGTTCATCTTACCTTGTGGCACAGAGCTTGGGACCTTCATCACACATATGTTAAAGTCAGTGAATTCATATTCACAGGACAATTTTCATCTTCTGACTCTGCTCAAAGCAGAATGACTCCTCCTTTCTATGCCTTAGCAACTCCTACTCCTCAAGACCTAAATCAACCTGTCTGATTTTTCTTTTTCTTTGCTATTTTAACTTTTTCTTTTCCCTGGTCTTGGAAGTTTGAATGAAAAGACAAAAGGAGAGAGCTGACAGAAGGACTAAATATGGAAACATGCAACCTCGCTAATCAACATTAAGAGCTCTCAGACATGTAGAAGTTCTGACAAGGGGACTTGTACAGACTCCAGTGTATTGCTCCAGACATCCTGTGTATTTGCGTATCTGCCTGAGTGGTCTCAGGGGGCCCATACTCCCCATGGACACTGAGGTGCCATTCCTGGCCATGCCTCCTGCATTCCCTCATCTCCCAGAGGTGGACTGCCCTGACAGCACATTTTCCCTGGCACCACAGCACCAGGACAAAATGTGGCAACCCCAATCGCTGCCTATTTCTCCATGTGGCCTTTTTATTTTCACCTGCTTGAACTTTCAGTCCAGGAGAAAAGCACAGATTATAAAGCTTTACAGTGGAAATCTATCCCTCAATTGCGGTAATCTCCCTCTGCTCTGCCTTACTTGCCCATAGCCAGACCAAAACACAACCATACAAAGATCCAAAATCCTAAACCAAGACAAGGGCAAAGGCCACTACAATTGCTTTGGTCAAGCTGAGCTAAACACAGCCTTTTATTCTGTGTTATAACATTGCTTTGTCATTCACCAGTGGCCAAGACTGATGCTGCTGCTTCCCTCAGAAACTTGTCCCTGACTGAAAATTGTGAAATTGCTAAATCCTTTCTGTCCTAAACTGTCTGAACATAGCCAAGTTTCACTGTGAGGTTCAATCCATTAGCTGATTAAAAGCTATAGATCATGCTGTCTTGGACACATTCAGGCCATTATGAATAAGACCTGTCAGAAAAGCTTCTGGCACAACTGGTATCTTTGAAATTGCTAGGGCTCCAGTTAATAAAACTTCACGTTCAATCCTTCTTCAATCCTGCAATACAACAGGCAAAGAAATTTATGGTATTCTTTGAAATTACACATTTAGAAGAGAGTTACAGGTACAGAAACTTTAATTCCCAAACAACAACAAAAATAGCATCTCAAAAAAATACCCAAGCCATTCTTGCCTGCCAGAGACAATCTGCTTATGAGAACTGTAAAAAAAAAAAATTTTTTTTAAAAATTACTGATTAATTCCAGTGCCAGCTTTTAGATTTGCTTCCGACAAAGGAAAACTTTGAAGTTTCTCTACAGACAACTTTCTTCATATCCATTTATTTATCCCTATCACACCTAAAAAACATCAAACACCCCTCAACCAATGCCTCTATTATTGACTGCTCTTGAAAGCCATCGGCTTCCCAGAGCAGGATTTTAAAATTAAAAAAAAAAAAAAATCAAGATAAATAACAAAGTTTTTCAAGGTCTGCAATAAATGCTGCCTGCCAATCAGCAGCTTCTGGTTTTGAGTGTCACTATGTGTGTGGAGTCCCTTCCAGCTTACCCCCACTCCATATGCAAGGAAAGCCAGGCCCTAGGACTTCCATCATGCTAAAAATTCAGCTGTATCCCCAAGGATGGAGTGGGAACCTACACTTGTCTTGGAGGTCCCATCTCTCCTGGGTTAGGACCAAAATACCACCACCTGTAGCCAATTTAGGCTAACTAATTCAGAGAATGCAAATGGGTTTTGAACACCTCCAAGCTTACTGTGTTGTCACTTCTGACATCAGCTCTGTCTTGACAGGAAGACAAGAAGACCACTGTGCCTCCTCTGCCCAGGTAAATTTCTCCTGATTTCTGCCAAGAAATATATATAGACATATATTCCTTATAAAAGCACTCTAGAAATGCACCTGGACATGCTGCTGTCTTTTGTAAGTGTCTAGGCGAGCCACCTATTACAGGAGATTTACATGGCTTTCTAAAGGCTCAGGAAACCTTCTCACTTCTTTTAAAATTTGTACAATAAATAAGTCAAGATTTTTCATCTGCTCATTACAAGGACACTTAAGCACTTCACTCTTAGACCAGAAAACCTAAATCTTGTCCAATTGCTGGCTGCACATTATTTACCTAAATATTTACCCTTATATGCTTCAGATGATCTTCAAAGAGGCTCCACAGGTTCCCAGTGTCTTCAGCATTCATGACCACAAAACAAATCGTTTATGCAGATATTTTTAGCTCAGTTTGTATTTGCCAGGTAGCTGCTGTGTCCCAATCCCAAACTCATCAAGGCAAAGAAAAGAGCCTGCAATTATTTACTACTCCTTCTTCACCTGCCATTCTGTATGAATGGTACCCTGTGGGTATTTGCAAGTGTCCTGTGACCTTGCGAATAATTTTATTGCAGAATGTAGAAAAGTAGCTTTTCAGAGTGACAGGGAGTCATTTATAACCTGCATAGTCTGGTAAATTATTTAAATGCAAGTCTACACACATATCAGTGTTCTTCACATGGTATTATTTTTCAATGTATGCTTACTGTTAAAACATCCTTCACTCATGTCTTGGTTTGAAAGACAGGTACCTGCCAGCAAAAGCTGGAATCTCCCTTTGAATAGAGAATGTAAACCCCGTCCCTCAGATTATTATAATTTTGCAATTGGAGGCTCTCAGGCAAAGATTTGGGAGTGGGAATAACAGTTCTTTACTAGGAATATTAGACAAAGCAAAGACAAATACAAATGTAATAGCACTAAGAGACAAGGAAAAACAAAGAAACAACAAAACCTCAGAAAATGCCCTGACAGAGTCAGGGATGTGACCTGACACCCTGGGTAGCAGGGTGGTGAAAGCAGTCCAGATGAAATCCTCCTTGAGCAGTAAATGCAGTTCTAAGAAGTGAAAATAGTCCTGTAGGAAAGTCCGATGGTGACGAAAATGTGTTCAGTCTTCCTCTGGAGAGAAATCCAGTGGAGACAGAGAAAACAAGCAGGGTCCCCTGGTACTCCAGTCCTTTCGGAGCGGTGTCCTCGGACCAAACTGCCGTTCACTGCTGTTCCCCCCTGAGAAACCTGCTGCCTCCTTTGTTTAAGTCAAGTATCCATCAAGTACCCAGCAATTAGTTACCTAGCAAAACCACCAGGAAAAAATTCCACAAACACAAAAGAAACAGATCCAACTCCCAACAACTCAAAAGAGAAAAAATACAGGGGAAAAAAATTGCAATTATGGCTACATTCACTTCAGAAAAAAATTTTTATCCCACAAAATACTCTGGGCTTTACTATCCCATTTAATGAATAGCTAACAACAAAGCTACCAGATGTTGTCTGTTTTGAACATCAAAGAATTTAAATAACAGCAGTCACCCCAACTGGCATATCACAATGAAAATATCTAAAACTGTTTTTTTTCTGATGAAACTCTGAGAATGAAGAGAAGTGCTTTTCCAGAAAAGGGGCTTAGAGCTACAGAATATGAACATCATTAAATTTATTTACTTTAGAAAAGGGAAGGACTTTAGGAGCAATGAGAAGGGTGGTTTTAAACTCTTCACTTCCTAAAACTTTCTAGCTGCACCACAGATTCACAGTTCAGTTGATGACAATTAGAATTTGCAGAATGTAATATACTATAAAGTGCCACGGAGAGGTCAGAAATTACTGCGCAAATGGGCTAGGAAGCAAAGCAACCATTCAAGTAAATACTACAGGGAACAGGTCAGGTAACATCTGACTACCGTAGAGTTCGAAGGAGAATCCAGGATCATGTGATCCTGGATCACTGTTTAGACTGTTTCCCCACCACGTGCCCAGGATTTTTATGCATGAATACTGTGATGCACTTGCTAATAAACTGCTATCATCTGTAACTGGAAAGAAAACACAGCATTTATCTCAAAAGGAAACAAGTTATCAGAATATTCCTAGAAGTCTTGACCTTCAAAGAGCTTGATTTCTTAGGGCAGCAAGATTGTGAAATAAAGACATAAGAAATTAATAGAATGGCAACTTGACTGATAGTACCAAGTCTATAAAAGACAGTTTTCAAGACTCAAGAGCTACTTCAACCAAGTAGAACTCAAACATATCTAAAAAACTAGTGTTACCAAAAAAAACCCCCAAATCTGTGCCACCTGCACTTGGAACAGAAGATCAGCTAACTAAAGGAAACACTTTGATGAGGAGACGAATAATCAAAGGTCTAGACCTGCGAAAGATGGGTGAAATGATCAGATTTGCTCTGAGATCAGCAAATACATCAAAGATTGCCACAAATAGAAACAAACCAATTTCTTCTCCACAATGACAGTGTGCAGAACAGAAACTTACGGAATCAAAGTGCAGAAAGGAAGATCTAATTTAGGCATTAGGAAAGGCTTTTTTCCAATTGTACAGATAACCTTGGGCAGGTTTGCTGAGAGAGCCTGGGGAATTTCCCATGTTAGACTTTAACAAACTTAACACGCAAATTCTGCCAAGCATGGCAGAGACAGTCTAGTGGGTGTAAGGAGGTAGACTCCTGAAATAATTCCTCAAGCTATTCTTATGAGTGCATGACAGATTCCTGGACTGGGAAATGGTAAATGTCACTAGTTCCTCCTGTTTGTGGGCAAGGACAGGAAGGACAATGCTGACAGAAGGTTGGAAGGAACATGATTTGTCTTCAAAACTCTTGTTGGCTGGTATTGCTTAAGCTCAAAATGGCCAACTAATGGCTCTGTTATCCCATAAATGGTTAACCCATAATATATATGCACTGCTTGTTTAGTGCTCAACACAGACACATCATTGGTGAAAGAATACAAACAAGGTTTTATCAAACACACAGACAACAACTCGAAGATCCTCATGCGTCAGGACCCAAAGAACATCAACCAGACTCCCACTCAGGGCAGTGACACCTCCACTTTACACAGAGAGGTGAGGCAGACAGAGCTTGGTTTTCCATCTCCAATCAGATCATGGTGATGGGAGGTACAGGCATCCCAGACAAAGTGCTTACGATTTTCCCATCCTCCCAGCACTGCTTTAACTGCCATGAGATTTCCAGCTGATATAAATCCACTGACTTCTTAATGACTACCTGAGGTCACAGAGCATCTTACCTAAACTGAAGAATGGCAGGGACTACAGAGGATTGAGAAGTAACTCACTGGGGGAAAGCGTGGGTCTGATGTTATCTGACAGAGGTGGCTGCCAGGAGCTCAGCAGGCTCTGGAACTGCATTAGCTTCCAGATCCATATGTCTGTCTCTTCATTTTTTCCACTAAAAATGGTTGTTTAGAAGACTATAAAGCCATCATTGACGAACATGAAATCTGAGGATATTTCTTTGTGACCATGAGATAATATGAGCAATTTTCAGCTACCTGTCTGCCCTCTGTTTTGTATTAGAGGACATCTTACAAAGGAAAAAGAATTTGACATGTAGGTGTATTTATAAACATCAAGGAACATTTCACCCAAATGTAATCCTAAAATCACAAGTACACTTCCAGGTGAAAGAAATGACAGCACAGTTACCTTTGCAGTAGCATCTGCTCCAAGCACTTGCTTGCATTGTTTGCTGTCCCCAGGGAACAAGACAATACTGCTTCAGTGCAAAGGGAGGCTTAGGAAAGGAGATAACATCCCAAACCATCATTTCTCAGGCTCTCTGAAGAGCTGGTACAGATGTGATAAACTACTGAAACTCCTTGACAGTGGTCAAAAAAAATTTGTTCTTGGAGTCTCATTTCCAAGTTTATGAAATATGTTGGACTAAAAAAAGCAAAAATCACTCCTTGCATACTAGCAACACCTAAAAAAAGACCTTTTGAAAGCCCACCATCATAAGCAGGGACTCACTGCCACATGTGCCTTCCTGCTTATGAGGACTTTTCAGATGATCCAAGGTAGGAGCCTTGTTAGGAGAAGCTTTATGTACTTCTGTGCTGAAGAAACACAGAACCAGTGCATTAGGTTTGTCAAAGGCAGAAGGGCTTGGCAGCATGCAATGCATACCTTGAGCAATGATGCTCAGCTCAGGGCTTTTTCTGGGAGACATCGCTTACACTGGGTACCACTTTCTATACAGCGCTGAACACAGATTTTGGCAGGATCCCAGTTCTTGGGGTCCTGCCACCCACCAACACTCTCATTCAGCCAATCCATCCAAGTCCCTGCATGCAACCTGACCACCATCCTTCTAGGCAACCAGCTTTCAGGTTGGCATTTCACTCCTTGGCACCACCTTTCAGCAGTAGGCTCTCAAATGAGGACAGATTTCTGCCCCATTTTTAATCCCTGAAGGGTTAGTTAGCCTCTGATGTCTTTATTTATAAGCCTGCCCATTAGATCTTCAAATTAGCCATCTGAGGACATCTTCGATACATTTCGATTCCTAGATGGCTCACAGAGCTGTTATTTTCCTATCTGTTTCAGCTGTTGGAGTTATTTGACAACATATTTATCTAAAACCATCTCCGATATAGTAAGATTTTAACTATGTGCTGCATTTAGTATAATACAGCCACCAAATAAGGATTTCTCTTAGATTTCTTCTTCTCACCCAAGGGATCACTCCTGCCCACATGGTAAAAGACATTTTCCTGTCAAACAACTGAATATGGATACGCCAATACTATCCTCAGGGCAGGTCCCAAAGTTTCCAAGCTGCCTAAGAAGGAGCAGCTGCTCATTAGAATTTTTTTTTCCCAGGAAAAATGCTTTCTCAAGCTGAGAATTAGATTTAGTTTACCTCTTTGGGATCTCTCTGTGCCTGGTAAGCTGGAAGCTTTGCAGGCACAACTAGCAGCAGGGAAACAACACGGGACACAACAAACTGTACAAAACAGATTTTCTATTTCTCTCCCCTTTCCCTTCCTTCCTCACCCCAAAACACCTCTTACAACCTCCTTGGAAGTAATGGGGTGGTAGATGATGAGGGAGGCGTCATTAAATCTCAGAATTTAATATAATGCTCCTGAGACAAAAACACCTCAGCAAAATGGCTCAGCTTAAGCATCATTAATTATTCAGAGAAGTGCCAAAAATATTCCAATTAGACTCAATTCTATTATCATCTTGCTGCTGCCTTTGCTGAGGATTTTCCAGAGCTCTGTACTCCATGTACCTGAAATCTTAAAACTTTTCTACAAGAAAAAGAATAACAAAAAAACATCTAAATGTCTGTCTGAATACTGAAGCTCTGGACCACCTACAAAGATGTGGCACTTTGTGCCCTGTAGCTTTTCACTTCCTCTCGGTTGCATGCATACACTGAATACAAGAAATTTATGTACAAGTTTGTGTTTTCCATCTTTCTTGCTCATCTTCTTAAGGATGCTGCTGTTACATGTGCCTGTTCACCCAACATGAAAAAGAGAAAATATGCTGACAGCTAATTTAATTTAAGTTTTCATCATCCACTCTGATGGAGTGGATCAGGTCTTCAAGTCTGACTTGCAGTACAGAATGTGGTGACTCCCGAACCTATTCCTACACCCACATAAAGGCTGTTATTTTAACTATAGCAACATTAATACTAAGCCCACTGCCACCTATTGAAAACTAAAGGCAATATACTCTATATGTCAGAAAGCATCTCTGAAGTACAGGATATGATATAATCATCATGGCATTTTCTGAATGACAATTCAATTTTCTCTATCCTAGAGATACACAAGCTTTGTTCAAGTGAATCAATCTGTTATCAAACATAATACAGCTATTTGGAGTACCAATTAGCAATGAAGATTAGGTGAGTATCAGTTTAGCTTTTTATGTATTTACATATAATTAATTTTCATGCAAAATGTTACTGGATAAAGAGATAGTCTTTATGAATGCTTTCTTTTTATTGTCTTGCAGGACACTGCAACTTGCTTTTCACCCATCTAACACAGATTTACTGAGTGCTCAGGCAAGCCTTTGCTTATTTTGAATGCAACTATTTATGTTAAATGTTCATTTGAAGATGTCTTGTACCAAACCCATAGAGCTGAAGCAGGTCAATCAACGTACAGGCTAGAGTCAGATGACACCAATTTTTCATGGGCTTTTCCCAGTGATTTTCTTGGCTACCCTCTCAAAACAGAAAATATCACTAACATAAACAACAAGATCCCTGCAATGGGTCTTAGACTAAGAAGCTGCAAAGCTAAGAACAGGCCAAAAGAGAACCATTAATTTATTAAATCTACAGCAGAAGCTACTTGGAGAAGGTCTTTTGAGTATTGCAATTGCACTGAACATTATGAAATTGCATCTCAACTTTAACAGGGTTTCTCTGCAACATCACACACTAAACCACTACCAGCAAGAGAATGGCAACTCAACGCATGGCACATCTTGCTGCTAATTCTGTACTCTGGAGAATATTACCCATCCTCAAAAGCTTCGACTGCAGTAAGGTAATGCCAGGTACTCCAACAGTAGCAAAATTCTCAAAAAGCACAGCCTAACATCACCACTCTCTAAAGCTCTTCCCTTCAGACATCATCTATTTATATACAACTGGGGATCAACTCTAGAAAGTAAATTACCAGCTTCTGCTCACCACAGCGGGGGGCAAAAAACGATGACTGAAAGCACGTTCTGATTTAAAAACCTGTATTTTCCTGTCTTAACATGGGAAATTGAAGGAGAAAAACACACAGCCATCAGCACATCCATCCTACCCCTGTCCCTATATTCCATAGCCGGGGTACCCCAGCTCCTGCCCCACAGGGTGCCCAGGCAGGATGTTCCAGCCTGCAGATAGGACCTTCCTGAGACAACAGCCTCCTGAGCCTCAGCCTTCCTGAGATGTTCCTAACCAGTTCTCCCCTGCTTGATCCTGGACTATCAATGTCCTCTTGAGACAAAATATGCCTTTACAAGCTCCTCCAGCCAGTTTTATGCCTTTGGGACCAGTTCTCTGGCTACAGACCACAGCAGCTCCCCTTTGCACCTCAACTCTGCCACATCTGCCAGAAAAGCTGTCCCCACAGACTCTTTAATAAGAACAAGCAATGACTCACTGAATTAAAGCACCCTTACTCCTGGTGATGACAAATTTAGCACACAACTGCTAAGTTTTTGGCTGAGCTTCAGCCTGCCCTTGTTTTTCAACCAGTCTTGCAGAGAAGCATCCCAACCCAAAGGGGAAAGGATGCTTCACCCCACATCACCCTTGCGCGTGAGTGGAGGGACAGGCAATAGGAGGAGGCTCCACACAACCCCCACGGCTCAGCACAAAGGCTGGCCAGGCTGCTGGGGGAAGGAAAGAGAAAAAAACACCCCCTCCCCTCACTGACCAGCTGGGTCCCCAGGGCTGCCTGCAGCCACAAAAATCACTGCTCTGCTCCCAGAGCCTCAGCCCTGGAAGTGACAAGGTTACAAGTGCCCCAAAGCCCTTCGGCCCCACGGATCAAGGCATTACCCTCTGGCAGGGTCTCGGGCTCCCATGCCACCGTGCTCTGCTGCTCTTCTCCTCCAGGCAAACACTTCCATTTCCTCATCACACCCGAATCTCCCCCGCAGTCACTTCCATGGCAAATGTGATTAGAGCTACACATTTTCTCACATCCTCTAAATAAAGAGTGGGGTTTTCACACCCACAGTCACACTCCTATACGTTTGTTTATCCAACTATTTACATTGGCAAGCAATCATCCTTGTAACCATTACAAACTAACCACGGGCGAGACCGAAACAGCATGGTGTCCTGCAAAGGGCCGTAGCCCACATAGTCCTGATGTTATAACTGGCTTTTTGCACATCCTCATTTAAGCTGACATTTCTCCCCAGCAGTTTCATTATCCCGGCTGTCAGCCAGCAAGTCCGACCCCCCTTGGGAAAAATCTGCTTTCTTGATTGCCTCGTTTCTTTGACCCTTGGCAGGTCTGGTCCTGCCTGCATCCAGTCTCCCCCAGGTCATGTAAAACTAAGGGGGGAGCAGGGAGGTTGGGGGGAACCCTACAAGAGGTGCAGGGTTTCTTTACGGACAAGTCCCACATTAATGCTTGGTGTCTGATGGATGTGGGCAGCACTGCTGCAGGGCAGGCTTTGGGCAGAAGCAGGTGTGTGGGACTGAGAGGCATCTGTGCTCCTCACTAATGGTCTGCAGGCAGGACATTCCAGCACCTCCAAAGTGACCCATTAACGACTGGCAGGATGCACTAATGAATAAAGGACAAAGAAAACTGCACACACCTGACAAGGCAGGCTATTGAGCCTGCACTTCAAAGGGAAAGCTCAGAAGTTTGACAATTGCTGGCTTAATAGTACTGGAACCAGTACTATTAAGTATTTAATTAGTACTGGAACCAGTACTATTTTTATACATTTATAGACATTTTCCTCACTGCTACCATTGGCTGTACACCTGCCTGAATTTCCCTGACTAAATGGCAGAAACCACCACTGATATGGCTGTTGGAAGCCTATGAGGAAATGAATATGTGCTGGGTTTTAAATAACACCCAGTTTGTGCCATCTATTAAATTACCAAGGTGCTTTTTCACAGACCCATTTTGCCATTCTTGCTCTTTGTTTCAGCAATGCTCCAATCAATTGAGAAATCAAGAAAGTTAACTCTGGGATCGAGGAATTACTTCGGCAAATGGAAAACTGGAATATGACCTGAAAATCAACCACAAAAAGGACCTGAAATTCTCCTTTAATCACTCTTTTGATACTATGATGCTAAGAGGCTTATTTGTACCTTGAAAGGTTGGATTTTCTCATCCCTTTTGAGAAGCAAAGTTATAAGCAGCAAAACAAAGAGTCTCAAAACTAGGTATGAAATGTCACCAGGAAAACATGGCACAGTTATGCACAGATAAGCAAAAAGAAAATACCAGTGATAACAGGTGTGTTTGGCAGGGAGGGCACTGTTCTCAAACTGCAGAGAAAAGCAATCAGAACTATCTAATATCCCCACTACTTTCAAAGGGCTAGTTTGTTTGATTTTTTTTCTTCTTTTGAAATCGGGGCAAATTTTGCCAATGTTCAAAACAAATTTTTGTGATGCTTTTAACACTTTCCTACTGGAAACACAGGGCAGGTTGCTCTCCACCAGCATGCACCCAATGGGTTTCTACTGAAGCATGTAGCACCCACGATGCATCCTGCTTTCACCTGGAGGAGAGGTGAGAGAGTTTTTTCCCTAGATAATACGTGGCTCACTGGAAAAGTCCATGTATTATTCACTAAAAACTTTTAACATCCGTTAAATTATTACTAAATGTCAACGTTTAATATTCTGCACAAGAACGGATCTGTTTTGCTGCCCTTCAGAATAAATGTTTGCAGTAAAATCTCTCTAAGTACAGGTCCTCCCCCCTAGGAAGAGGAAGAGTGAGCCAGCTGGGCAGGGATCTGCCCTCCCCACTGTTTTCAACCATCAGCTTTAATTTTACTGTTTTAATTCATTCCTCAGTACCTGCGGTTATAAAGAACGTCCTTGACACGACATAGCAATAGTGAGACTGGCTGGGGCATTCTGGGTTTAACTTTTCTTCAGAGAGGAAGAGAGAAACCTCTTAAATACCAAAGAAAGGTTGGGAAACCCCATCTTTCAGCCTGAATTACCACTCACTGGAGTGAGTCATCTTCCCAGTTTCACATCCACCATCACAGCCCTGAGGTCAGCAATGTCGTGGGTTTTACACACAATGATGCCAAACACCTCAGGGCTGGGGTTTCCCTGGGGACTGAGCCTGTTCCTGTCATACACACTATGGGGGCAGCAGCTATGGCATCCTCTGTAAGGGAAGAACAGCCCAGTTCTCAGCAGTTTCTGCTCCCCACATCTGTGGTTACAGAAGACATGTCCAAGCAGTTCAGTACAAATGTCCCCTTACTTCTTTTTTTAAGTCCTCATGCTGCCAAACTGAAGACTTTCAGCTACATGGTGGTTCTTAGGATCTCTGCTCCTTTTCTTATTTTGTGGAGAACATGGAGACAAAGCATCCTTGCCTTAAGCGCTCCTTTCAAAGAAGAAGCAGAAAAAATGCCTCTATCTCCCAAGGGAAGGACTTAACTGAGCTTCTCACTGCAAGCATCCTACAAGGTGATGCTGACAATGGTGTCTGCAGTTAACGCAGCTGCAATAGCTTCTATCTATCAGCATAGGTACCCAGCTGGAAACAGTCAAGAGGCATCAATACCAAACTCCCCAATGCTGGCACTAAAATTTATGGCTGGACTACCTCCTGATTATCAGCATGTACATGTTGCCTGAGATGAGAGTATTTGCCATCACCTCCCAGTCAACAACTCTTGCTCCTGCAAAAATAGTACACTTAGAGTGGGACCTATGCAGCAAATTTTCACTATCTATTCCACCCTTGATAGTGTCTATAAATTACTTGGAGAAACCAACTGTAAAATTGCTAAATTGCTGATGACATGAAACTGAAGGGAGTAGTAAATACAAAGCAAGTACAAGAGAGGTCCAGAGGGATTCGGATCACTTATGTAACTAGGCCAATACACTGAAAATTAAATTTATTGCAGAGCAAACATAAACTATTGCTCAGTTATTGGAAAGGTGCAGAAGCAAAATAACAGCACTTCTGAACTGAAGCACAAGAGAACAGGACCATGAAATAGCAGCAGACACCTATCAAAAATCTCTTGTGAAGGAAGAAAGCTAATCCAGCAGAGCCGCCACTGTGTTGGGATCTGTGGTAACTGGGAACTGCACAGCCCTGGCAAGGGGCTAAGCAATCTGCTGATCACACTCTGCTCAGAGACTATAGGGCAGCTATGAGAGCAAGCTGCACAAGGAGGTTGCAAATAGACAACATCCCTTCTTAGCAGGCAGAATTGCTGTTTGATTGTGAGCCCAGCCACAGGCAAAGTGAGCTGCTCATGGAACGGGATGAGAAGCTCCCAGACCCGCTGGCCGTGACTGCAATAGCCAGCAGGAAACCCCAGGCACCTGAGCTTAATAAAAGCTCTGAACTGAGAAATACACTGAGGCCAGTAAATGCATGAACGGGTTGTGGATATAAATTATTGCTTTCCCAGATTATCCAAGCAAGGACTCATTTGCCTCAAAGAGGCGTGCAACATCTGTGTGATACTTCATACATCTGTTAAACCCAGGAGAGTTCAGGGAGAATGGGAGCACCATGTAGCAGCTGGGTAATGCCATGAGGGGAGCTCCACCACAGCTGTGACACCACTCAGGCAATGCTGTGACAGGGACATCAGGAGCTGAGGGAGCAAGGGGAGGGTACCTGCCTGCCCAGGAGTCCAGCGGCAAGGGCTTCCCTAGCAGGGATGGCCACTGCCCAGCAGGATGGAGAAAAGGGAGAAGCCAGCAGCCAAATCTGGTCTAACTCCAGCATGACATTTCTCCAAGGATTTGCAACTTCACCTCCTTTGTCCAGATCCTTGGGAGGACAGGGAGGATGGGGAGGAGGCGTGCCTGCCACCAGGCAGCTTCTCTGCCAGACTCCAAATCCTTACTTGCACAAATATCTCACCTAGGCCAGGCAACTTATTTCTCTTAATCTCACTCTTGGAAATATCTAGGCTATTTTATCTAGGCTATCTAGGCTATAGGATGTAATTCCCTCCCATTCCAAAATAAATAAAATACGGAAAAGCACTGATTTGGCTGACCTTCTTAGGGAATTTCAGTGCAGAGATATATGTTGTTGTAGGACACAAAACAACACGACATGACAGCAGCTCTTTCTAAGGCAAAAAAGGCTGTTTATTAATTTTTGATTCTAATTTATAGATTTCTGAAGTGCCAGTGTCACTGGAGGGTGACAGTGCTACCTCCTTAATGCCACTGGGCAACCCAACAGTCTATCAAGTTGTCTGTCTTCCATAAAAGAATGTAAACAGTAAGTTATTTACATGAAGTGTGTGAGAAAGTTCTGTATAAGAATGTAAACATCAGAAGGCTTTAGAAAAACTTGAAAAATCAGGGCAACAGATTTACAATTTGGCAACTCACAGACAGATTATTAAGTCCCGAAGTACAAGAAATCGGTCAAAGGACTTTGCAGAGTTTGCTACCTGCATGGCATTCTTAATTTTAAAATTACAGAGGCAGAGACAGGATCCCCACTATGGAATATGTAAGAAGTGTCTTGTGGATAAAGAGAGGTTTGTGTTTCACTTTAACACAGCAGGTCACTGGTTGATATTTCTGCCTCCAGCAGTGAGCAATACTTGATGCTTACAGCAAAAGGGGACAGTCTCAGGCACCTGTGCTGCCAGGTCCTGAGCAATCCTGTAAAAGTGCTGCCAGCCTTCAAGGGCACCCAAGGATGTTCAAGCTTCCTTGGCCATTTGCAGGACCAAGGCCCCCAGGCCACTGCGCAATGCGACAAACCACGTCTCCTCATCCCCAGACAAGCAGCTATGTCCCGAAGGATAAAACTTGTTTAATTCTATTTTCATATGAATAACAGAGTATCTGACATAAAATTACGTAAGCCCTATAAATACATACATAAATAAATAAATAAGTAGTTTTGATGCTTGGCTCGACAGCACCTAGTAAACATGAAAGGAGAGAGGAAACTTACGGAAAATATTAATTTTTAACTGGAAAACACAGAATGGTTTCAAAAAGTAAAACCATTATGATAAAGAACAATACTGAAAAGGTAATTAAAATGTTATTATACATAGTTTCAGGAGAATAGAAAATGAAAAAATTAACAGCATTGATAAGCCAAATCTCCCACCTAACGTGAAACAATATTGTTTATACATCTGTATCACATTTCAATGTACATTATTTCCTCCAGAAAAGCTTATGTTTTTAATTTTCCACTTTTTTCTCATAAATATAATATAGTTAGCTGACTGCATTAGCTCAATCATTGCCTCTCCATCCACACAGAAATTTCCCTCAATGTTCCTCCCCACTGTGCCCCTCAAGAGCAGGGCAGGGAGTCTCATGCCTCCTGTGTCCCCTTCTGAACCCATGACCATCCTCACTCCTGTCCAAGGGAGAGAAAAAGGTTTCCAAAATGTCAAGACTCTCCAAAATGAATGAAAATTGACAATGAGACACAGGGTCAGAAGGAGCCAGCGGGCTCACTGCCTCTTGTCTGCCCGCAGCGCGGGGGACAGGAGAGGGCTGGATGGAGCCTGGGGACACAGGGACAAAGAGGGGACATGGGGGGCTTGTCAAGGAAAAATTTAGGATTTCTGTGCTTGGGTAACACAGGCATGCACAAATTCATTGAGAAAGCTGTTTTTAAGAACTCATCAAAAATTACTCATTTTCCATCTGAGGCTCTGCTGGGTTTTTTCCCCCTCTGCCTGATTTTAGCTCATAATTTCTCCACGCACCCAGGCTTCTTCTCTAGGATCCTGCTGAATCACAGTGCTAAATTGGGAAGTCTCCCAAAATGTGTTTTCCCTTACAATGCCTATTGCATGATTTCTGCCAGCAGCACCCAGTGGTGAAAAACAACTCAGTAAGAAAATAAAAAAACTGATTGATCTGGTTTTTTTTTCCTTCTCCTCCCATCCTGATGAGATTTCAAAACAGACATCAGTTCATGAATAAAGAAAGGTTGTTTTCTTTTTGTTTCCAAGACAATGAAGTATTGTATATTTTAAGTGCCAAGGAAAATAGATACAGAAGGAAAGGAATGAAAGCAGCATGGCTGCTGTAATTTCCATTTTCCTGAGTTCCATCATCTCCAGACTATGCTTCACAAAAAAACGGACTGGGTCTTCCTGGGTGTCAAAACATGATTTTATGCTATATTGAAGTCAATGGGACAAAGGCACATAAGTTTGAACAGCCTCTGAACGACCTTCACTCAGTCCAGGGCTTCCTTTTGATGGGAAAAAGTCAAAACCAAAGAACTACCATAGGAGCATGAGCCACAGCAGCAGATGGGGATTTAAAAGCTCTGCAGAGGAGGAATAAAAAGATGGTATGAGAGGGTTAACACCTGTAGAAAGGCTTGAAATGTAGCAATCAGAATAACTGCATTTGGATGAGAAATGCTAAAGATTAAGAGCTTGCCTTCTACAGCAGTGATCAGGTAATTGAGTCTGTTCTTTGCAGCTTACAATGAAACTGAAGAAAAAGGCAAGATGGATGGTAATTGCCACAGGTATGAAGCCTGGGTGCAGCTGTGAGCACACCAGGTCAATAGTGATAAACACACCAATCTATATGGTGTCTGACATGAGGTGCTCTCCTCCTATGTTTGCTGAAGCTGAATTACTGCCATTTCTCACCCATTCCTCCTCTTCCCAGAAGGAGCACCGTGCACAGGAACACCTTTGTCTAAACAGGGCTGGTTTGTTCAAGCATGCATAGCTACACACTCCTAAAGACACATTCCTCAGGAAAACCCAAAATGACTGCACAGCCAAAGTGGGCTTTTAGCATGGTACCAACAAAATAAAGTCTACCCTAACAGACAAATGTATATTTAAGATAATAGCAAACACCTTTTCAACTCAGATGTCTACTCAATAACTATCCTTACCAAAGGCCTGGTCTTACCAGAGCTTAGTACACCTAGCTTCAAGTGAATTCAACATCTGGTCCCAGGCCCACATGAGACTTCTTTAGCTCTTTCAGTTGATAGCATGTGTGTGGAGCTACACTTACAGAAAAAGAAGAAATGCTCAAGAAAATTTAAATGGAACCATTAAGTTCTCTCTATCACTATAATTTTCCTCACCATTGACCAAGTCAACATCTCAGTATCTATTTACATCCATGGCACCCAAGGATTCATTCTAGACACTTCAGAAATAACTTCCACCTCTTGCAAACCACTCACATTCCTCTGCTGACTACCAGGTCATTCCAGCTTGAGGGGCTTTAAATACACAGCTCCTGACCTGGAACTAATGCCCCAAGCTCCAGCTGCCACTGGAAAAACCTTCTTCAGTGTTCTGGGTTCATTTTACCATTTAAAAACTCACTTTGAAATTATTTCAACTTACAAAAACTGAAGAGTTACATTTCTGGACGAATGTCACCTGGGCCATGACTCAGGAAAGCAGGTACTGAGCTCCTGCTGCCACTGGCAGGACTCCAGCATGCACCTCAAATCCAGCAGGTGCTCAAGTGTTTCCTAAACACCAGGATCTGGGTTTAAAATAATTTCTAGCCCCTGGGTCACCCATGGTGGTACCCACTGGCTGTGCCCCACAACAGACAATCCCTGCCTCCAGAAGCCTGCAGCATCTACAGTGGAGGCTCTGTGGCCCCTCCTGAAGCAATCTTCATCTTTTTCCCATTCATTCCACCTATTTTTATCCCCTGCTGCTTCATTCATCACTATTTATATCCCAGCTGACTGGAAATAATTGATCCCTGCCTGCTCTGAAACTATTCTTTATGTACTTGTAGATATTGTGTCTTCTCAGTCGAATCTTTTCACAGAGCTCATCCTCAGCCTTTTTTATTACAAGTTTTCTGCCTCCAAATATTTTTATGGTTTCTTTTGTTGATCCCCTCTGACTATTTTCTAGAATACCCATTTAGATTAACAATGGTACCCAAAAGTTAATACAGCACAGGAAGCAGCACTGGAAGCAAAGCATAATAAATTACCCTGCTTTGCATCAGATGTGCCTGCTATTCACTAGAGACCAGTGACTTTGGATGCCAATTCCAAGGGAACTGGGAGAGGTCTGGTTTTCAAAAAGCACAATTTGTCACCTCCCAGAAGCACAGGGTATTTTCTGACTCAAAAAAAATACCCAGTATCAAGGATTACTTCTGAAATAAAACCAATAAAACAAAAAAAAAAAAAAAACAAAAACATCTGGTTATTTTAAGCAGACTTCTCACAGCTGGAGATGGAGATTTGAGCCTCAGTCCCCTCTCTGAGGACCAAGGCATGGGTTTGTACAGCAGGTTGCTAGTCTTAAAATAATAAATGTATTTCATGTCTTTGATTACCAGCTACTGCTGCTTCTCACTTAATAAGGATCTAGGAGAAAAAGGGAGTCAGTAACAAATGCAGCCATATACAACAAGAAGATCAAGCTATGTTTTGGTATTTCAAATAAGAGTTTGAACAGCACATTAATCCTTCTGTCAGCCGTCCTCACCTGCATGAATTTAGCACTGACATATGGGGGAAAATGGGTCCATGGATACCCCCATCTTTGGGTGATGTGGTAAAAGAAAGCTTCTGAACAGGTCTGGTCCAAGACAGCCAGGTCTTGACAGCCTCTCCAAGCTGAGACCAATGTGAAATCCACTCAGCAGTTACAGCATGGGCAGAAAAGTCCTGCCATATCCCCCATGTACTTTCCCCTGCCATATCTCCCCATGTATTTTCTCTATGACCTGGAGGACTCACTCAAATAAATTAGGTGACACTCCAGTACATCTTGGACCAGTTACTCTTTGGGCAAAGCTTATGTTTTAGAGGAAACTGTGGCAACAGCATTAGGATGCTAAGGTTAATTATTTAAATATAAGACTGTTTAAACTCATTTATAAAAAAATGAGACATGCATTCACATTTAACATGTTCTCCAACACTTTTCCCAATGTGCTGTGCCTCCTTGGCTAAAGATTCTTTGACATGCATAACCAGTACATGGGGTCAGGGGCTCAGATCAGCCGACCACAAAGTTTTTTATTTCATCTGCCAGCCACCCTCTTCCCCCTAATGTGCAACTGGCTGAAAAAGCCAAGTGTATATCTTTTCAAACCATAATTCTTTTTATTTGCTGTCAGCCTTCTGAGTCTCTGGAGCACACATGCTTCATATTTTTGAGATCTTTTGCACAGCCACAGCATGTTAAAAACTGATGTGTGTGGTGGGAGTGGATTTTTAGAAAAGGAAGAAAATTAAATGAGCACAGGAATTCCTCTGAAATCTTTGGGCAGTAGCTGGGACTTTAGAGGGAGTAAGGGAACAGCCCCCAAAACACTGGCAATAAAATCACAGAAGCTGGCAACAGTGTCACTACTCAAGATGGTCACAAGCAACACCTCAGTGAACTGGTGGTCTACAATCATCATCACCAAACACCACTGAAAAAGAGAAAAACCCTGCAGGTTATATACCAACAGCAGCATGCTTTCAGTGCTTCTTCTTCTGTCAGAAAAGGAAGCAGGTTTAAAAGCCACAGTCAAAGACAGACTTTGTGGTCACATTTTCAATCACACCAGTTCTGTCCCTGGCACCATTCAAGCTGATGTGAAACAGAACAATGTCAATCTCTTCCATCTGTTTAGCTATTTCTTCTTACTCTGAATTTCCAAGTTCTCCCTTGAGAGGCCAGGAATAACTGCTTAATCAAAAACACCCCATGGTTTGGGATAAAAAAAAAAAAATCATGGGGGTTTTGGTTTTTTTTTTTTTTTTTTTTTTTGGGTTTTTTTTGGGGTTTTTTTTTTTTTTTAGTCTAGCATTCCTGCTTGCAATCCTCACCAACCCCAACTTTAGTTACAGGATGGTATCACCCTGCTTTGGGTGGCTGAAGAGCTTGGATTTTCTTGTTTGTACTCATATTACCAGCTGATATTCTAGAAATAAAAAAAGTATTTAAATCCTTCCTACACTATGCCTTTAAACCGCCACTGTATTAAAAGTTACATCATTAAAACAGTTCCCATGGTCCCAACTTACCAATGCTTTCCACTGAAAAAATCTGCTTTTTGTTTTGGTTTGCTTTTCAGGCTAGTATTTAACTAACAGCTCATTGGTTTATCCTTGCTTTTGAGAAAAGTTATTTTAAGTAACCAGATTAATAATGCTGCAACTCTAATTTTAATTTTCATGGGAAAATGATTTACATGCTTCCATTGTTGAAAACTGATGGAAGATATGAACCAGCGTTTCCTTCAGAGCTGTTGAATATGCAGAACCTCAACAGAACTCGTCTATTTGATTATATATCAATTTATGTTTATGCAAAACTTAATGTGGATGTATCTTTACCTTAAAGGCAATAATCTGTTCCTTGCATACACACTTCATTCTGTTATTGAATGCCTTGCCTAATGAATAAGCACAATAATTAATTTTTATAAAAATATTCAGGAAAACTCTCAGGCTATTTTTAAACCAGACTATTTTACCATATAAAAATGCTGCAAAGAGAACTGTTCAGCTTTACAAATTGCTATTAAATGCCCTGTAAAGTAATGGAACAGCTAACTCTCTGCCCACCCTTTCGGGAGATCTATTTCTGCAACCTCCACATCCTTCATGCAAAAGAAAGCAACCCATTCCTACAGGAGGAAAAGGAGAGAATTCTATAAGAGCTTCCCCATACTTCAGGAGTCTCAGTCCATTCAACATCCATGAAAACCTTATTATTTATGATTTTTCCCTCAAGGAAGGATGTCTCTGGAAATATAATATCTAAAGTACTGTTTTAGAGAAAAAAAAAACCTGAAAGACTACTCAGGATCACAAAACTCACATTGTTTTCATTCAATTGCAATGTAAGGAAATTCCTGTGTTGGGGAAGAACCCAACAATCGCACAAGTACTACTGACAGCCAGATGTGCAAAAGCTAATTCTCTGAAAAGATCTGATCCTCTAGAAGTAGCAGCATGAAAAAATTAAGTATGGGAAATCCTTTCTCTTCCTAGCGGAAGAGAAAAAATAAATAATTGACAGACAGATACAAAGCTGAATCTAGTTGTTTTTTCATAAGGTACTGTTTTAAATTGTTTTTCAGATTGTAAATAAAATACACATATAGTAGAAAATGTAGATTGAATAAAAATTACATTTTTAAAGATAGCAAAAGCCAATTATTAGATTTTTAAAAAAAAATTTAGATGCATAAATGAGAATTTCTGTGAGCTACAAATGTTCTAGCCCAAACTTTAAAGATATGCTTTTTTATTTTTCTTGTGCTGACAAATTCTCTTTCTCCTCATCAGGCCATGCTTTTCCTTCTACCTTCTTGCTTAAGTCTCCCCTCACAGTTAATGTGCAAGTGGCAGCCAACATCCTGCCACATGGATTTAAAAGGGTGACTCGGACATAAATGAGCAAAAAGCCTTTCAAGGCCTGTACCATCATTCCCTGGTCCTTTTTGCCTTCCCTTGCCTGCCTCCTCATCCCCCTTTTCTGTGCTCCAGACTTCTCCTTTGAGAAGTCCTCTCTGTACCATCAGCCACCTAGAACTCCATTGTGGTACCTCGAAAGTCAACACCCAAACAGGACAGACTCAAGCTATCACTCAATTTTCTGTCTCTCAACAGAGTCCAAGGACAAAGGGAGAAAAGAAGATGAGCCCAGCAGGCAGACACATTGGATTAGCTTCAAGCACTGCCCACCTGCAGGTTTTCCATGCAATTCCTCATGGACTGGCTGGTGCCTGAGCTCTGCATCTTCCTAACGACACCTCCCTCCTTCAAAGGGTTGCTTTGCAGCTGAGAGTAACACCTTCCATGATGAAAAGCACTAAATCCTTGATGAAGGTCAAAGTCACTGTGCCCATGGTGAGCAAGCCATTTGCATGACCTTTTTCCAAAGCACCAGAAACACAGTGACTTCTTGGGGTCTTGCAGGTGTTATACCTGCTTTAGATACTGTATGTTAAACTCCAGCACTACCACACAGGCACCACCTTTCCTGGGCTCCATAAACTAGACTGAGCACCAGTTTGGCACACATACCATTCCTGAACCCATTCTTGGTTCCTGCAACCCATTAGAAGGCCATCACAGGCAGAGAAGCAACTTGTGTGAGCAGAACTGTGTTTTCATCTGCAAGGCCAGTAATAGGTGTGGAAAACAGGGCACATGCTTATTTTGAGGTGGCACAAACAATTCTGTACATGCTACAAACATTAGTGGGACTGCAGTTTCGCTATAGCTGGCTCAAGTCATCCTCCCCTCTGCACATGCAGAGCAAATACCAGCTGTCACCCTGCAACACCATCAGCACACACATGCATTCCTCTTCAAAGAGCTGCCCAAACACTCACCCATTAATCCTGCCAGCACTTCTGAGAAGCAGACACCTCTGTTATCCCCAAATTACTGACTGGGATGGAGCCGGAGGCTGGAATATTCAAGGGGACTGTAGGGCACTAAGGGCAGCATTTACCCACCCCAAATTCCCAGGTATGTGTGTATGTGTTCACGGGGATCCAAGGACCACAATTTGGAATGAGCAGCCCCCAGCCTCAGCTTTGTGCTCAGGACCAAACAGCTGTCCCCTCTCCCCACCACCAAGCTGCAAAAAATAACACAAACCCAGGCCTCTGCTAGACAGACACAACAAGGCACCAAGATCAAACAACCAGGTGAGCAGACACCTGTCTGAACTCATACCAGTAAATACAGGTTGCACATCTTCAGAATTTTAACCAAAGCAAAAATATGAAAGCTCTTCCCATGGCCTGAACAATTTAGCTACACTGGCCGAAACAGTTGAATTACATATTTATTTGCAGAGCAGGAACACAGGTTCTTTTTCTTGTTCTTTCAATTTAACATACTTGACTGGACAGCCCTTGAGCAAAGTGACCTAAATTTGAAGTTGGTATTGCCTTGAGCCAGGTGCTGAACTAGATGCTCTCCAGCAGTCTGTTCAAGCCCCAGTCCTTCTCTGGCTCTCTCCACCATGGCACGGGAGCACTTTTGGCACTGGTGATGAGCACAGTGCTACAAACCATGCAATGTCCATAGCCCACACCTCCCTTCTGGCTCCTTTCTGGTCCTCCTTTAACCCACCATAGGGAACGACTCATGCAGGTGACTCTGCATGGGGGGGAAACACATCCGAAGGCAATCCAGCCCTTCTGAGGTTTGCCTTAAACCACCATCAGGTGAAAAGCTAATAACATGATGTATTTTGGAGAACAATACGACAAGGGCCACAAACACAGGAAGCTGGAATAGCTTCAGGCAACATGGCTCACAAGCAGGCAGCAAACTGAAGAACATTCAGCTAGAATGAAGGTGAACAGAGCCAGTGCTGAGAAGGGGGAACAGCAACAAGACAGAAGGAAACAGAAGGGAAAGGAATGAAGGAAGCAGTGGAGAAGAGTGAGGATTTTCCCTAGTCACTCAACAGAATAAGCCAGATTGGCAACTGGTGCAAACTGGTCAGATGTGTCTCCATCTGCAGAGCTGGCCATGCTGGGGATGGATAAAACTCAGCTATTGGTGATGTAGCTCTAGGAAAGAAAGCTGTTGGGGCACCTGCTGTTTTGCCAGCACACACACCCAGATGCTGACAATGCTGACTGTGGAACACCCAGTGCCATTTTCTCCCCTTTCTTATTTAAGTTTCTGCAAGTATTTAAGTGCCTGCATTCAGAAGCCTGTGATGAGCACAATACATAAGTTTTTACAGCAAAGAAAGGAAAAAGAAATTACATGGATGATCTTCTCTGATCCAACCTTTCCTCGGGCTGTGCTCCTCACTGCCGGCACACACAAATCCCTGCACCCAAAGCTCCAAGATCTACTGCAACAAGCTTTCTCTAGTCCTGAACTAGTTTAGGATTTCCAGTCTCTGTGCCTAGTGATACACTGAGTACTTGTCTTCTCATATGGCACGTAACACGGCAGGCAGCTGCTCCTTAAACCACTGTACTTAAATACAGCTGACATGGAACAACCTGTAAAATGCTATAATGGAAGAACTACCTTTTAGTACAATTCCAGAAATGACAGAGCTCCTTCTTCCTTCATACACTAATTGCACTGAAATTGCATCCAATGAGTCCATGCATATTTAATCAGGTCTGGGGCTGCTGAACACACTGCTATTGCATGGGGTGCTTTCAGCCAGAGCCATAAATTATTAACTATGCCAACTAAACTTCTGCTGAATAATTTTAGGTTGGCGGTGCATTGTTTGACTGAGGCAAAGCTTTCTTTGTGTATCCCCTTATCATTAATATTCTTCCTGTGTTTCCTACAGCACCAAAGTGCTGGGAAGGGTCACTGCTCAGCTCGAGACAAGGCCCCAGGGAGGATGTGGTACCTCAGACAGACTGTATTATATGCCATCGCTGAATATTTTCCTAAGCAAAGCACATCCTCTTGGGTCATGTCTAATCTCATCACTAATTATACCTCTTTGTTAAGGCCAAAGAACATATCTGGTAGTCATCCTTATTAGGCAAAGATTAATAAATAGACATGATCCTGCTTTTCAGCCTTCCAAGTAACACGTAAAGCACAGCTAAGTGCTAGGAAAAAAACAGAGGGAACAGATCCAGTAAAAGAATCTCTGCCTTCCCAAGGCTTTGCTCATTAGACAAAAGGAGGCTGTTGAGAGCTCTGCTCTGGGTACTCTCTACAAGCTCACAACTCACAGCCTGTGGCAGGAAGAGGCCAAGCACACCAGCTTTGTCCCTGCTTTGGCACCACCTCCATTGTGCCCTTCCTGAGCAGCCCACCATGGCCCTCCACTTGCCTCCACCCCTCCCACTGCCACCCCACCAAAGAGCACCCAAGCTCTGCGGGCAGCCAGCGGCATTCCCAGTCAGGGTGCCAGCACTGGCTGCTGCCAGGGGTGCACACCAGGGCAGCCTCATGCTGCTGCTGTGCTGGGAACTGGGGCTGCCTGGGGCAGCGAGAACATCCTACCTGAGCCATGCTCCGCGGGAATAGCAATGGATCTCTGCTGACCCGTGCAAGAGCTACTACAATAGTTATCAAGTAAGATCCACAACAAGCAGCCTTGTGCAGGTAGAAGAGGTGCTATCCACAACTTGCTGTTGCTGAGAAGCAAAATTGCCAAGCTTTTATTTCCAGCTTTCACACATCTTTTATTTGGGAGTAGTGGGGTTAAAGCTGTCAACTCCAGCTGAATCAAGATTTATTCCAGGTTGCTAGCCCACAACTATATGCATTTTGAGACTCTCAAAGTAAACACACTGTAGACCTATAAACTATCTTTATCCAACTTTAATTATAATTAATGCCAATTGCTCCCTAACATGCAGTGCTCCCCATGGAAGATGCAAAACACAGCCTTAGCTGTCAGTCTGCACAAAAGCTGGTGGAGCTGAGAGAGGCAGGCATCTGCTTATCAGGGCTTTTTCCTGACAGGGAGGCAGCTTACAGTAAGAGTCACACCTCACATTACAAATCAGTGAACCCCCAAGAAAAAAAATGGAAATTTTGAACCAAGGAACAAAGCACAGATTGTATACGGACCAGTAGTATTTGCTATTCATCAAGCAATATGAACCAGCTCACAGTTGCAATACCTCCCTCTAAATAGGCATTCTTTCCCAAAAAGTGAAGGGAATCAGTGCTATCAGCTCTGTTAAATACCACACAAAAGCCATGCCCAACCTACTGTTCAGTGAACTGAACTTGGTGGAAGTCCCATGGAAATTGGCACCCTGGACCACAATCCCCCATGTGCATTCACATCACTAGATTTATACATCATCTGTGTCCCAGTTCAAGGAAACCAGCAAAAGGAACCACCCTAGCTCAGCTGACGCAAATCTCCTGGCCCAGGCAGCCCAGCAATAGTCACATGAAAATTCAACTGGTTGGAAGTCATGCTTTTGGTTAACCAGATATAACCCGAGGCAGGAACCAGCTCCCACTTGGACACCCAAACAATCCCACTGACCTTGGTGGAAATCTCACACAGGAGCCCAACAGCCCAACCCTGGGCCTGGGTAAGTCCCATGTATGGGACCACTTCCAGCCAAGCTACTGCTACCCCAACCCACCCCATCTTCAGGTAACAGCAGAGGCCTGCTATGCAAGAAGAGCATAAACCCACATTTTTGGCACCTAGTAGCCAAAGAAAAGGATCCTATTGATTAGAGCTGTTGTGCAGGCTCGTGCCATGATCTCTTTTTCTCTGAATGGCAGCCATTCATTGGCTCTCCCCCAAAAGTCAAAGAAGAAAACTAATCTTATTTGTCACTCACAAGATCAAAGTGTCAAAGGGTGCTGGCAGAGGGTGCAGAGTGGTGGAAACGCTCCGAGCAGCAGCAGCCTGAGTGCCAAGTGCCCTGAGCACGGGAAGAGGGCTCCTTCCCTTCTGGTCCTCTCTGCAGCAATTTGGGATGGAAATAAGGCTGGAGTTGGTTTGGAGCTGGAGGAGGAGGATGGGTGGATGGGAAGAAAAGCTACTGAAGGATGGGACATGAAGCTGCAAACTGTTGCAGGGTGTCACCAACCAACCCCACTGTTGTCCTGGAACTTGTACAGATGAAGATCTCCAGTTTCAGCTGCAGTGTTTCCCCAGCTGTTTCCTGCATCTGAGATGTCATCCTGTTTTGAGCTGCAATGGCACCTCAACAGCCTCTCTGAAACAAACAGATCTCCCTGTGACAAGATCCAGTGACAGCTCTGTGTCCCTCCTGGCATCCGCTCCTCACGGCCTCCCCTCCATGTGCAGCACCAAGAGCAGCACAGGAGTCCCCAGTCTGTGTCTGTGTGCTGTGGCACAAGATCAGGAATCACAAATACTGCTGCATCAGAGGCTGGATTCTGCGAAGTCATCACTGAACACAGATTGGGCAACTTGCACCACTAGGTAGAACCATATTTTGCACAAGTATGTTCACAAATGCCCAGTCAGAACAAAAATCAACATTTTCAGTTAAGGAAGGCTGAAGGCTGAAGCACAGGCAGGAGCTGCCAGAGGGAGTGACCAGTGGAAAGGAGTTTAACTGGAAGCACAGGGACACCAGACAGGGGGCTTGGTGAGGAAGCCAAGAGGAGCCATCATGACAGTAGCTGAAGACCCATAGCACATTGATATGAAATACAGCCCACTTTCAAATCACTCTTGGATGGAAGAAGGGGAGGGTTTGAGACAGCTGCAAGTAAGAAGCACAGAAACTGAGCTGAAGAGACTGAAGTACTATTGGTGTAATTTTCAAATACAAGTGTGCAATTGAAGCACCTCCCATCTGAGGCATGTAGTGAGAAGCTAGCCCAAGCCCACTCATGTGGTTCAAGAGGTCACCAGAAGCAGCAGCACAATTACATCCTTCTCTTGGAGCTACTTATTACTGAAGCACACCACATCATGTTTTCTCTTGGCTCACAAGTACCAGCATTTTAAAAGCCCTAAAAACATACTGCTACTTTAACAACTTTTCAGGAAAAAACAAAACAAAACCAACAAACACAAAACAAACAAACAAGGGGAGACAGAATGATCATACTGCTCACCTTATCACCTTGTCTCCAAAACACCTATTTATGACACAGACCCAAGTTTCTGTGCTCTTACATTGATTTCCTTGGAGTGCCATGGGGTGTAAGTACATCACATCATTACAGTTTAATAAGTGTACTTCTTTCAGTTTTTTAACAGAGGGATCTGCTGCCTCAGTAGCCAAAGGCTAAGCCTGATGAACGCAATGATTTTAGTCCTGAATTAAAGAAACCAGACAGGACATGGTGAGCACCAAGACAGACAAACCCTCATGGTCCAGTACAGGAGCAGCAGACAGGATCCATTCAAAAGTCTTTGGAACAGGGAAAAGAAAACACTAGAAGGCAAAGACAAACACCTGGACACAGGGGCTTAAGGGATAGGGTGCAACTACAGTTATCTACCCAGCACAACAGGCACATCTCCTCTGTGACTATTCTACTTTCCAAGGTGCCCTGGCGTAATAGATGTGAGGCTCTGCAAGTAGAACCAAACAAAGACAATGGCTCATGCAGCATAGAACTACCATTAAGGTTAAGTTTACAGACACCCTGAGTTGTGCAGGAGAGTTGTGCAGGAGTGTTGATCTGCCTGGAGGGCAGGAAGGCTGCACAGAAAGCAAGCTGGAGAGGTGGGAGAAAACCATGCCCAGAAGAACATTTGAGCACATTGTACATGCTGCAGCAGAATGACATGACATGTCTCCTGAGCTGCTACTTCGTTTTGAAACAGGTATTTACCTCCACTAAGCACAGTACAATGATATTTGCATCCCCCAAAAAGAGTAAGGGGAGGAGTGGGGGAGCAGAGAGGTGGATGTATTTATAACAGCTTAGAAAGGGGACAGAGGGAAGTTAGATTGGCAGTGACAACATAAAATGCTGCACAAACATATACAAATAGCTCTTTTCTAAAATGAAAGAAATACATGCTTTGCTCATGGCCACAAAAAGCACTGCACTCAGCATATTTATGGTCTGTGTGTTAGTTTTCCTCACTAAGATGACTGCCAGTGCCTTTCAGGGCTCTGAAAACTTAAACTCTCACTGGAACCCAGCTTCTGCTGATTTATGTTCGCATCATCTAACCTTTGTGAATTTGCACTGGTATAAATGACTAAACTGCTCTGAAATAGAATTATATCACTTCTAGCACGAGCAGTGTGTGTAAATATTGGATTTAAGTTTCCAGAGCAGTCTAGCCAGAAAAAAATAAACCCACATTTAGCCAGCTGGAAGTGGAAACGACATGTGCTTTTTTTTTTCTTCTTAATAATGCAAAGAATTTACTGTCACAATTTGCTAAATTGGCATAAATACATGTGTTGCTATACACATTTTATTGCATGCACATGCATTTATTGTATTTTTATTATAAGAACATTAGGGATGCTTATGACCACCCATACCTATACCTTCAGAACCCTTGCAATGCCCCCAGTCATTTCATACAAAAACCAACTTCTGCCAAATAGAAAAAAAAAATTAAAAAAGAAAATCACATCACAACAATTTAATCTTTCAGTGCAAAAAAAAAATTGTTTGCCACATATTCCAAGCATATCAGCCTGTTGAATGCAAGTCTGTATAAAAATTCATTTTTTGGAACTCAAAGTATTATCTGGCTCCTGCAGTAGTTCTGGATCTGTCAGTTGTCCTTGGTTCTTCAAGGAGAAGGAGCTTGCCAATGGCCACAGAATTTTCCTTGGAGATTAGACCTCTGGGGTTCATCTGATTCATTGCCTGACTTCTGCCAAGCCACATCCTCTCCATGTGTCCATCAAAAACCACTTCACTGGCCCAGAGGCCTTTTCTGCAGAGCTGCAGCAGGGCACATATTCTCAGCTCTCCATACCTGGGTCCTTCTCTTTTGACCTCTAATTAACTTTTCCAGCTGAGCGTGGCTGTGCTCATCTCCAGAACCACCACATTCCACCCTGGGACAGAGAGAGAGCAGTTGGTTGCCTACCTTCCACTCCTGCACTATTTTGGTAACCTTGCTGGGACACTTATGTATCAAGCAGAGAGCACACTATATATGGGACCATCTACTAATGCATCCAAGTCTTCCAACCCATAAGGAGCAATCTGATCCTATCCCACAGCATCAACAGCCAGTAATTGTAACTTCTGTCACAACAGCTGACAGGCTAAAGCACAAGTAACAGTACACCAGGCAATGGGATCCCCCAGCAGGTGCTTTCCCCTGCCAGTTGTTGCAGGAAGGGCAGGAATGTTTCCCTGGCCCCAGCACTGCTGGTGAGAGAATACTTCCCATCAACCTCAAGAACGAAGCGTGCAGCACAGCCCTGGATGTTAAGCTAAAATAGCTCATTTCAGGGTGGAGTATCAGGGCCCATCCCTCCCCACACCAAGTAACCCTGCAGCATCCTGAAGGGCGGGGCCAAAGCCAGCTCCAAAATAAGTCAACAAGAGATTTTCCACTGAGCTTTTCCCACCTGGGAGCTGGCTCGGACCACAGGTGACCACAAATGCCATCCCTAGAGGCTGGACAGAGTAGGTGGACACTTGGTAGGTCAGTGATGACCAGCACTAACACACAGAGACCCTTCCAGAAGTATCCAAAACATGCTTTGCCTGTTTTGACAACTGAGGTTCAGTTTCAGTTACTGATAACAAGGAGGTAAATGCAATACAGCATATTAAGTAAAAATGAAAATCTTTTCTTCAAATCCACTCTTGGTAAATTTTTTCCTGCGAAGTGGAAGGAGGCTAATTTTCACTTCATGTGGGAATTAAAAAGGCATTGCATATCAAAACTTTTATTCTATTTTCTTGCCAAAGCTCCCATTTCTTCATAAGCTGTATTAAACCCTAGGCTCCAAGTCTGAGAAGATGGTGCTGCTCAGTGCTGTGAAAACAATAAGGCTGTGCATGTTGCTGAGCAGCATCCCCTGCCCTGCTGGAGGTAAGTAAATTATAACCTTCACTACTTTCAGAGGAACAGTCCCAGCTGCAGAGAAATGATTATTTCAAATGACAATATAAAATGATACAGTCAAGTTGCCCAATTTCATTCCCAGAGAGATTTTCTCTCGGGATGCAATCTGGTTCGAAGTAGAGGAAGTTATCTGAGCACTGCATCAGAATGCAGAGGATAGAGCTGTCAGCAGTGGTTTCAGCCTCTTGCAGAGAGCATTCCTCAACATACGTGAAAACACTCACACATAATTATTAAAAAGGAAGGGAGTCACCTCAAATGTTTTTCTATGTCCCTGAAAGGCTCCCTAAATGAATAAATATTCTTTCATTATGTTTCAGCTGTTGCCACTGCAGTAGGCTCCAAGGGTAGGATTCAAACTCAGGACGAAGGAGGGGAGCACTCTATCACAAGGAAAATAAAATGTAATTTCCAGTGGACACTGTTTCAGCCCTGAGGAACTCAAGGTGGGTGCTCCATCACTGCAACGTCCAGCAAGATGTAGTCCCCAAGCCTGCTCTCTGTGGCTCAAAACATTAAGAGTGCTCTGTGACTGCATCAGGCCTCGGTATCCCAGGAAAATCTTCAAGATATCCTACAAAAACCTTCAGTCTAACTGAGATGGCAGTCCTATGTTTTGCTTGAAGATAAGATCAAGGAGCTTAAAAAGATGTTAGCAGAAACATCCATAGCAATTGCAGAAAATGTTGGAAAGCAATATAGTGTGGAGACTGGCTGAAGGACCCAGTCCCAAGCACCAGGTGAACTTACAAGAGTCTCAAGGTGCAGGACAAAAGCTGCCCAGCAATAAAGTCCATCTTGCAGCAGAGGAAAAACCCACAGCTGATTTGAAGAACTTTGGGTGCTATTGATGAGGGCTTTTGTTTATTTGTTTTTTGGGGAGTTGGGAGTGTTAAAAGAAATTAAACAAAAATACAGTCTCACAGTAGCTGGTTGCCTCACAGTTGAAAGTTACCTTGTGGTACTACCAGGGAGAAAGCAATGGTCCCTCTTCTTCCTGTGCACCAGCAAATTCCCTGGTGTCACTGCCAACAGGTTAACTAGTGCTCACAAAGGGCAATTCTGGCAAAATGGGCTGATAACAGAGAAGGATACAAGTCAACTGGCTGATGACATATCATTCCCTTGTTTACACAATCAGCAAATTGTTCTGAGTCAAAAAACCTCTTTATAGTCAGTGGGTTTGCTGGAATAATTGGGTAACTACAAACCAACAAAGCAAGTCTTACAGGTAGATATCGAACATCACTTCCTCTTCCTCTCTCCCAGGTGCTTCAAAACATGGCAAATAATTAGAAAAATACCACTGCCAAAGTGATTTTAGTTTTAAGCTGCTTCCATAACAGAAGAACCTACAATAAGTTTAAGTGTGACATCCAGCCAAAGCTTGTTCCCACTGGCAGAACCAACATCAAGAAAGGACCTGGATTTCTTTCTCATGATGCCTCAAGTACAAACCCTGTTATTTTACCCCAGTGCATAGGAATGCTCAGCAGGTCCACTTAAGAATGCATTATTTGCTCTTGGTCATATTCTCTTGTAGTCCTGGAAGGCAAATAACATTTGCTTTCTGCAGCACATCAAACTGAATACTCACATTTGATTAGCTAGTTATGGGAGGTATCCTCAGGCTTTCTCTGCTCCTCTGCATTTTAATAATCTCTTTTTAATTTCTGTCTGATAGTTATTTTCACCCCAAGTGTATTAGTATCTCCACACACCTATGCTAATTTCAGCACTGCAAGGAGCTGCCCATTCTATTTTGCTGTCCTGGTCTTCCTTCTCTCAGTTGCTGCTGCCATGTGAAAAGGATGCCCAGTTTGCCATCTTCAGACAACTGGGTACTTATACACCTTACCCTTGCTGCACCCAGACTGCTTGTTAATGCACAGAAAACTCCAAAGAGACACTGTCAATATTCTTTCACACAGTACAGCCACATCTCAAGATTTTTCACAGCTTGAGCATAGATCTGCTCAAATTATGTAACCAATCCATTAGTCCCATACAAAAAGCAATTTTTTAATCTTAATTTTCTGCCGAATGAAAAATATAGCGCTAATCTTGAAATAAAATTATTACTTGTACTTTAATTTTTAAAGTATGTATTTTTTCAGATTTTGCTTTTAGCCCCTGCTAGTACATGCAATTACTTGAAGCATTCTTATGTTAGACCAGAGAAAGTAAACTGCATTTATCCCCTGCAGAGTCAATTCTGCACACCAACAATAAACACCCTAAGCCTGCTTCTTTTAATATGCAAAACCCTGACCTCAGATGTATATGCAAGGTTACTACTGGCTTTAATGAAGGCAGGAGCATATTTAAGGGCAAAACTTGGAATAGAGTCTGGTTTTCTTCAATATTTCTCATAACCACTCTGCCAGATTCCTAAGAGCCTTTTTACCCAGGCTTCTGTAATGAGCTCTTGTGAGCTACACCTTCCAGTAAACCCCTTTCCTTCTCTCCTGACTCCAAATTTCAGAAACCTTAATTTAACTCTGCATATAAGCAGCAGCTCCATAGACCATTCAAATCCCACGTATCCTTGTGATGCTGCTTCACAGCACGTTCCTTTTTCACAGCCTTTGCTCATCCATTTGCTGCAGCACGCTGAAAGAATCCCAGCCACATGTTCAGCTCCCCAAGGGTCAGGCACATAGGAAGCTTTAGGGCACATACCAAAACCACGGGTAAAGCAGGGATTTGGGGCAGCACCATGTGACACTGCTCTCAGAAAACAATGGAAAACCCTGGCTCAGGTGATGCACCCATCTCAAGGTCTGGCCCACCTAGGGGGGTAACGTCACTCTAGGACCTTAACACCAACCAGCAAACATACAGTCCCTAATGCATGCAAGTAACTTCACAGATGCTGAGTTTTGGGAAATATTAAACCAAACGAAACCAGTCAGATGTAATGAAATCTCTTTTCAAAAAGAGGCTCCTCCAAAAGCAGCGCTGTTGGATTTATGCTCCTTAATGAATCAAATCCACGTTCAGCCTTATCAAGTCCAATTCCACATCTATGCCAAATACCCCATTCAAACAATACAGCTGAGCACAAACCAAGGATAATTTACATAACATGGAGTTTCCTCTCGAAGGCAGTAAGCCCAGAGTGGATGGAGGCAGAGACCATTGCTGTAGGATCGCAGCACCCCCAGCAGGGTACTCCTCCCTGCCAGCACCCATGGGGTGATGAGGCTATGGTTGCTCAGGGGAGACAGCAGTGTATCCTCACATTTACCTACTTGGGTCTGTGGCACAAAATCCTGAAGTTCACCAGCTGCCTGCTTTCTGCCTCCTCCCTTGTTGGCTGCAGCTCCCATGGCCTGGGCAGGACTCCAGGCAGTTCTCCCAGGCAGCAGTTTCAGCCCCTTGCCCTCTCCCAAGCTCACAGTGAGCACAGTCTCCCAGGGCATCCACCAATGTTCTACTCCCCCAGACTCCCAGAAACATTCCCTTCCTTCTAAAGCAGAGGAATAACAAAGCTTCACTCGCTTGCAGAGCAGGGGCAAGAAGCCAAGACAGGTTTTCCCCAGCAGCAGGGGCCAAGGGGAAGCCCTTCAACATGTCCCAGACATAGGTGGCCACACATAGATCCAGCTCCTGGGCACGGGAGCAGTGCTCATTTTAGGAGGGATTTGGGATTTTGCTGATGCCTGCTGCTAAGAACATATTTCCATTGTGCAGAGGGTGGGACGGTGAGTAAGAGCCCTTCATCACCTAGCACAGCTTTGCACTACTTCCCTGTTTTCTGGGTGGAAGGCCAAAAAGGGATAAACTGGGCTGCATGACATTGTAAGTTATGACAGTGGCATTGCAGAGGAAGAAAGGTGGGTTGTTTTTTACTCCTCCAGCTCCCTGCTGTAGCTTCCATTCCATTATGCACAGAAAAATTCAGCTAGCACAACCATTTCTAATTCAAATGATCCTGCTGTGCCCTCACCAGGACACCTCCCCAAGGAGAAGTTTCACTATCGCTGTTGCTGGAGATTGATAACAAGAGGGTAAACACTGTATTATCCCACTTTTAGGTGTTCAGCCAGATGCATACCTGAAATTAAAAAGCAACCAACATTCAAAACTCCACCATTTTTTTCCAAAATGCTTGTGATCTCTGCATCTGATTTTGCATATACTTCTTGAGGTGAAGGTTATTTGAAAGACAGACATTCCAGGAATGGTTGCGAGTGACAGGTTACCTACAGGGCTGCTCGCAGAGGTTAAAAAGAGCAGCTGGCAACACAATGCAACATTTCTGTCCAGTTCTCAGAAAGCAAAACTCACAGGCAAGTTAAGAAAATATATAAAAAGTGATACTGGATTACACATTTTATTTCCTTATACAGACCAAATCCATGAGACTATGACACACACCCCTCCACATGGGTGAAGTGGACAAGATGACAAAAAAAAAGTCAGTACTCAACTACTTTTTTTTTCCAGGAGGTTGAAGCCTCCAACAACATTGCACTTCAACTCCAACAGTGGTCACATGTAGAAAATGGTGTTGGAGCTCCCTGCACTAAAACCAGATGGACATCCTCAGTGCAGCCACAACAAAATGTGATTGTTTTCATCACCAAAAAAAGTGGATAGAAAATAAACTTCCAGTGCCAAGCATCTCTTCTGGCTTCAGGATGATGACAAATGCCTGCCATGCAAAGGACAAGCTTTGAAAATAATAATTTTAACTTGTAAATAAATGAGCACACCAGGGACTATTTGAAACCATAGGAAAGGTATCAAGCAGCTGGATTTCAGGAAAGATTACCTGGCATTCAGCAACCTGCTGTACTGAACACCGGCCTTCTCAGGATAGTTCTTGGTCCTCAAATCTCATCCCACCCACCACCGATGACATTTTGTGCTGGCCTCTGGCATGACACTTAGTTTACTTTCTTGAGTTTATCCATCTATAAAGTGGGAATAAGCACTTTTAATTTCCTTGCAGAGCTGTTATTAGGGTTAATTAGCTAATGTTCATACAGTGCTTTGAAAAACACAGGAGTACTCTCTCTCCTCTCTCACTTTCTCTATATATAAATATATGATGTCCTATTATCTTAACCATCTGTGCCAGTGGGAAATTTTAATTGCTGAGCTAGCTCTTGGGAAAGACCTGCCATTCTGTAATATATAGGTCAGAGGACTTTGTGAACAGTGAAGGTAACGATAACACATTTCAATGGGAAATGCAATGAGACATGAGGTAATGCTAAATTTGGTTCTAGAAGGAAAGTGTTTACTAAAATCTAGAAGAAAAATCTTGGTGACCCTTCTGTGTGAACCGAGTACTAAGGAAAGGACTTACAATCTCTCTTCAGGAAAACAGATTTATCTTCAACTAAAGAAACTGAGAAAACAGTGACCTGCATTTCAAAATGGAGAGGATGAGATAACCTGAAGCCTAACCTGAAGAAATACATGTGAAAGCAATTCCATTGCTAGAGAGAAACAAGTGGGTCAAAATAAATGGCTTCCCTGGCTCTTGGCATGAAGCAAGCTCATTTCTCAAATGAGAAAAGAAATGAGAGAGGAAACGAAAAAAGTTAAAAGTCTGAATATATGCTGGAGGTAAAACATTATATGGTATAATGTTAAGGGAACAAACAGTAGGCTTTTTGTTTTGCTTTTAGCTTGAAATTGTAATGGAAAACAGGTATATGTTTTTATAAATATAACCAAAGAAAATATAGAGGAGAGAATGGGTCTATTGTTCAACAAGGCAGGGAGATCACATAACAAGAATCCAGATGGATGAAGCACTCAACAGTTATTTCCCTATGTGTTCTGTACAAAGGACACAAATGTATTTAACAAAAGATAAAATTTATGATTTAGAGAAGCCTGGAAAAATTAAAAATAAAAAAAGGAAGAAATTTGAAAGTATATCCATTTAATCAATGTGCCAAATTCCTTCTATAGCAAACATCTACTGAAGTCAATGGACTTCAGGGATAAATTTAGCCTACAGTTTACAACTCAGTAAGACCAAATCAGATGCACAAAAGGAATCTAAAGAAAGTAAATATACACCAAGGCCATAAAACTGCTGTTGAGCAGTCTTGGAGCTCATATGGAACCAGCAAGATACGAGCAGTCTGGAGATAAACAGTTTGTAAAAAAGAGGTACAACACAAGGATGGGCTAAGACAGACTTAGGAAATTCCAATCAACTGCTTTATTAGAAGAAATAAAATTCACAACACAAACCAGCACAATGAGTAAAAGCAAAGATCAATAAAGAAGATTTTGCCCAGAAAAACCTGAACGTCTTCCAAATATGAAGATGTATTGGAGGGAATGAATCCTAGATTATTTAAGCAATCTTTACTACTTATGGGATTAGAAACATACATGGAGGAACAGATAGATTTCAACAATAACAAAAACAGAGGGAATGGGGAAGTCTCTGTTCAACTATGCCAATGTAAACCTGGACAACATTCCCCTGCTGCCATGGATTTAGCCCAGTGGAGCTGGAAGCCAAGGCTGACATGTACACCTCCCAAAAGCAAAATTTTGTGTCAAAGGCTGCAGGCTTAGGGGGATAGGGGAGGTGGGAGTAGGAAGACAGGCATAACTGGGAAGATGCCACCAAGAGGATCAGCAAGTTCAGGAAGCATAGGGGCTATGGGGAAATCTGTTTATAGTTCAGGGAAAGAAGAGGAAGTGAAGACAATTCATGCATAATTGAAAAGATAGTAATATTTAGCAACAAGGCGGGGGNGGGGTGGGGAATAAAACAGAATAGATGAAAAGTCCTAAGCAGCTTCAAATAAAGATTTCTATAGGTTATGGTAAAATAGTATCAGACCAAGCTGTCAGGGGGCAGACTTCCTGGTACTTAACCAAACAGCTCCTCTGTTGGCACCCTACCTTAAAATTGCTTTTTATTTGAAATTGTCTGCACTGTCTGCAGAGGTACTTTGTAAATAAACAATCCCTAATAACACACCAGCAAGCAAGAGCTCCCTGCATCATTATTATTATCCCTGCCCATGGCAGGGCAGTCAAAATAGATGTTCTTTAAGGTCCCTTCCAATCCATACTATCCTATAATTCTATAATTAAGAACTGTTCACTTCAGAAAACTCCCCATCACGCCCAGCACATCCCTCTGCCTTACAAGTGGGACTTACACAGGAGGGGACTGGTCCTGCACACCACCCCACCCTTGGCTTTGAGGGGACACACTGACAGCAAGACCAACACCTGGCATTTCCCAGAGCTAATGCGTGACCTGCTCAATAGCTCTGGCAAGTTCCAGGGGATTTCAAAGCCAGGCCAGGGCTGCCACAGCAGGTCTGATCAAAGGGCCCACAACACAGTCATTTCTGTTCCTCGGAGAAGTAACTACAAGTGTCTGTCGTGCACTTTGTGTTTTTAAAAGGCAGCTTACCTCGTCGAGGCAGGATCAGGAAAACAAGTTTATTCAGGCTCACCATTCTTTATGGAGTTCATGGCCCTCATGAAAATACCTCCATCCCTCACCCCGGTGCTCAGAGGTGACAGGCATTCCCACTGTGACAGCTGGGGGGGGATTTGCAGCATGTCTACCCTTAATGTGACTCCTTGGGAAGTCCCAGGCCTTCCTGAGAGGCTATTCCCAACTGCTGTATCAGCAGCTCGGGGGATCAGCCTGGTGCCAAGTGGCTTAATTAGGGATTATCAAAAGCTGGGCTGCTCCCCACATCTCTTTTTAGCCGCCTTTCTCCACTCTCAGTGAAGTCCCTGGAACTCCTGCTTCTCCAAGAGCAACCATCAACAGTTTTTCCCAGGACACCGTACAATGCAGGCCTAGAAACAATGCCAGCTGATGCGCAAGACACTTCCATATGCTAGGAAGAAATCCCTGCACTATGATGCCAAAATCCAGGTCCTTTGGTGGCATATGGCATGTCTTTATGAATTTCCATGGCTCTGGTTAACACCAGGGGCTCTTGCAGGGCTGGCAAAGCAAAACACTAAGAGGAAGGGAAAGTGTTTGGAAATATGGTTTTAATAACTTTGAGCCTGTATCATCATGTATCTTCCAGTGCCAACACAGGGACTTTCAGGATGGTCACTGTGCTTTTTTAACCAGCTGCATGGTGCCAGGAGGTTTTGAGGCAACTTCATACATGACACATATTCAGCAACCATTTATGAAGCACAAAAATAAGTAAAAGCAGAGCCAAAACCCACTTATCCTATTTTCATCCCTTCCACTGGTGCTGTAGTGGTGATCTGCTTTCTCCCTTCCCATCCCAAGCCTAGTCAGATGTTAGACATGTTAAAAGTTTATGTCTAATCCATAAGACCATACTCAGTAAATCTAAGTAATCAGAAGTTTTGTGGCCACAGTTAGGAATGAACTTTTGCAGCCCCCTCCCGTCCCTGCACACCTCAAGTTTCATCCTATCTGAAGGATGAGATAGAAAGGATATCAAGAGAAAATTAAAGCAACTCAACCATCAGAAGCCAAACTGCAAAAGTTAAAAGTTACTAAATGCTATGGACATATTTTGTGTCATCCCAAAAGAGCAGGAAGAAGAGCATCTAAAGAAAAAAACTATTTTCAGCAGCACTGATACAAATTCAAAAATTGGAAAACCAGACTATGGAGTGCATCTGCTTGGTTTGCAAGCCCATATGGCTACAGCAACTATCTCCACTCAGCTCACCTCTTCACACACTCGAAAAATGATGGATTTGGAAAGGATGGAAAAATACTGCTTAGAAAGAGCAAAACTTTTTCACACTTTCTAAAAACATTTCTATATATATTATCTCAAAAGGATATGAAATAGCATTATCATAGCCCATGTTAAGCTGTGCCACCTCATAATATACTATCACCACCACACAGGACCTGTATGGGGGAGATCAATTACCCAGCAGGGTACCAGGGACATCAGGGCATCCCGGGACACTGCAGCACAGTGGGGACAGCTTCAGAGGTTTAAAGAAAGGAATGAAGTACATGGTTAAATGCTCCCTTTCCTGTTGCTGTTTGCACATTGTTAAAGGGACAACTCTATTTTTACAGCACTTTACAGGTCACATTGAAGAACTCACCACTGAAACCCACACTTGCTTTCTATTTTCAAAACCTCTTTTAATTCTTGATAAGATTGGACTGCACTGCCTAGCATTCCAAACTTTCTTTTGCAATAGGTCATGATCCACAGCAACACTGGCTGCCTGTAACTCTTCACAGCTATGCCTGTAGGCATTTCACATTGAAGCCAGGAAAGTCTGAAACTTTGGGGGAATTGCAGGGAAGCTTGGAGAGATGGCTGCTTAGATCTTCTTTGGGAAAAACTTCACCTTCTGGCAGATGTTTACCCTATGGATGATACACAGGGAACACCAGAGACCACCAGCAGTACAGTAATTCCTAATTAGCAACAAATGCAAGTCAGAATATATGAAATGTACAATAATTAGCAACATATTGCACCATGCATGGTATGTGAGTGACACTGTCACTCCAGCAACCTCCTGTTTGGTGAAACAGGTACAAGGTTAGGCTTCCCAACACAACAAAAGTTTCAGTTTAAGAAATTTATTCAAAGGATGCATCACAGTGACAATCAAGGAACATCCAGGCCGGATGTTATGCCTCAGGCAAAAATCCCAAATCAGCCCCACTACTTTCCACAGCCTGTGGATCCTAAATGAAACCACACAATCCAAAATGAGAAGTGAAGCAGAAACCTTGCGAAGAGGCCACTCCCTGGGAAAGCCTGTGAGTGCTGAATTGGACTTCACTAGGAAGGTGCAGAGCAGTGATGCAGGCAAAAGGCCATGTCACAGGGTGCCTTGGGGGGAATGACTGCAGAAGGGACATGGCCATGGGAGCACTGGGAGAGGCAGCTGCTGCTATCGCTTCCAGTCAAACGCACAGCAGCTCCCATCAGCACTGAGTGGGAAGCACTCTGACCTGCTTTCTGCACCCACTGATAGTTCTTTGACACTGCTCCTGTCTCCACTGTTTACACTTTGAAGCAAGAGAGAGGTGCTGGGAAGGCAATTCGCTTGTAGAAAAAAATGTCTGCCTTTCAGAAGCCAAACATTTTGCTTTCTTGCGGCACATACATGGGTCAAAATAAGCAGTCAGCCTCGAAAACTGCTGAAGCCCTCAAACACTGAATGGAACTGCTGCAACCTTCCGGGGCACTGTGCAAAGTTGATCCTTCCCTCCGGGCACCCTTAAAGGAGTGGGAGGAGAGCCATGCAGCAGATACACTGTGAGGTTTGACTACACTACTCCCCAGATACATTACGTTACATATGAGTGGAAGGGTTTTATCCCCCCGTCCTGTGTTTCAGTCTCAAATTCAACCTAGCCCGGACTTATGGACAAGGAAAGGGAGGAGTGAAAGGGCAGAGGGCAGCACCTAATGTTGTATCACCTGCTGTAACTGCAACTGCAGAGACCTGCAGCCAGCCCAGCACCATCCTGTCAAGAAACATGGGATTATCTGACTCAAGATGCAGCCACTACTTGAGGAAAAGCAAGACAGAGAGGGAAAAGAACTCCATAGGAGTTCAGTTGGTGCAGGGTAACAGAAAGGAAGGACTGGAAGGAGCCTCCAGAAATCAGTCCACACAGGATTTCAGACGGTGCTTTTGTCACAGGAACTTTACTCATTCCTTCCTGCTTCCCTTGTCTTTTGTTACAGAACAGAAACCCAACATCTACAAGAACTAAAGAAGCAATTATGGGCACCTCACTGAAATACTGCAAGGACAGAACTATTCCAAATTCACAGTGCACCCTCACTGCTTGCTGACAATTGTATTTGCTACAGGCTTGACTGTACCAGCTCACACCCTGCAAGGGGGTGAAGCAGCACTGCCTCAGGTACCATCAACATCTTGCAAACCAACCATGGAGGCGGATGCTGAGCCAGGTTTTCAAACGCGGGCAGCACGGTATCATTTGCCAAACCCATGCAATGAACAACTGCGTATTTTCCTTTGAGGCACATCAACAGCTGGCCCCACTGAAGAAGTGATCTAAGACATCTGCTACTCACATTTTGGGGGGTGCTGAGTCAGTATGAAAGCCACTCACGGCCGTGTTCCTGAGCAACCAAAACTGAAATTCGATTTAGTTGGTCAAACAGATCTCTTAATTTCCACAGTGCTGCTGGCTAGCAGACACCAAGCAATCAAATACAAATGTGGGCATTTAAATTTCAGTCAAATTCGGATCCTTGCAATGCAAACATATGTACCCTTCATCCAGGCACATGCACTTTCCAGAGAGGAATACATTGGAAGGGAAGAGTCTGCCTGTCTGTGTTGCTTCAGGTATTGGTCCTGACACCCAAATGACATAATCCAGGAAAGCAAGGTTATTTCCCTTCCCCACGTATTTTTTTTTCTGGATAGATGTCTTGGCCTGAAATGTTGTTCGGATTCCAGGTGTCTTTCGAGGTTCAGTGTACATGTGCAAGAACAAAAGAGGCAGTGTCCCTGTTCCCACAGTATGGTAATTGCTATTCCTGCAGGGATCCACCCTTCTTTGCCACTTCCCTCAACTCTTATTTTCTCTCAAGCAATCACTCACATGCATGCAGGACAACACACGATTTCTCCTCAGTTTCCTCCAAGTTTAGGCATTCACTTCACACAAGTCAGAAAACATATTTGCCCTTTTATTACTTTTATTTAAAGACCATAAATTCCTCCTTCCTTCTCTGGAGGAGCCAGCAGGACTTGTTAAGCCTTCTGGTTCCCTCTGCTGCCATAAAAAGGTGCATAGTTTCTGAATGTGACCAGCTGCTGCACAGAGGCCCTGCCACAGTCTTGGAAAGCATCCAGAGTTCACAGACCTCCTGAGAACCTCCCACAGGACTGTGCCAGCCTCCCTGCACTGCTAAGCTGGGGGACACGGTGCTGGCAGCACAGGTCACCTCTGAGCAGAGAGGATTCCAAAGACCCTCCTCTTGGCCCCAGGTCTTTGGAAGCAACTAGGCTTCAGAACTGACTGTCTACACAGTGCACAGGGCAGAAAGGAGTGGTCTGGCTCTGCAGTGGAGATCAAGAAGTCAAAGCACTTAAGCTTTCAGTTCTACTAGGCTTCCATGATACCATCTTTGAAAAGATCAAAGCTGGGCATCCTGCTCACAGAGACAGAGAGCTAGACACCAACAGAGCATCTCCTTACCAGCCCACTGGCATCCCAGACTCACAGCTAAGAAAAAGGGGAGCACAGAGGCCCCAGCTCCCCAGAATCTCTGCATGATTTCCACCTGGTAGAGCCTAGGGGTGGCACACGGCAGTGAGCCAGGCTGAGCATGTCAGGAGATGTACCATTTCCATATGCAAAGGCCGTACCTACCCCTACTTTACATCCCTTCCAGCTTCCCAAGAGTCAGGGGAAAAGTTCCCACAGTGAGGCAGCTCTTCCTGCACCAAAAGGAGAGGCATCAAACTCCCTCCCTAGATGGCTACAGCTGCACTGGTGCTCTCCTGCATGAGCAGTGAGGTGGCAGCAAGCCTCAACATCCCCAGACTGAAATAGCTGCACAAGTGCAAGGTTGGCTGGTACACGCTCCAGGGAGGTGGGGTTTCCCAACACTACATTTACACACGTAAAGCAGAGGCAAATTGGCGCTAGCTGACAGCTTATCCAGCACCCTGAGGCAGCAGGACTGTCTCAAATGACTCCCTGTCAGAAAATCACTTGCGTTCACCTGGAGAAGGCATTGGGTAACCTGATGGAAACAGACTAGAGTATTTGCTGTATCTGGATATCATCCTTAAACTGCCCTTAAAAAGGGGTGGCACGCAAAAGCAGTGACATGCTATGTCCTAATGTCCTCACCAGCCCCTGACTTCAAGTGTTATTGACAACATCCATTGACAGCTTCTATCAACAGCTTCCATTAACAGCAGTGCTTCAGACACAAAGGCTGGTATCACTGTAAATTGTCTAAGGAGGGGAGTACTGTACAAAAGTTCAAATATAAGATGTTTTTCTCCAACAAGCACACTTCAGGAACAGAAACCGCAGTAAAACATGGTGATTAACACAAGGACCTACATCTAGGTCAGCTCCCAATAACTCAAGCAGGTACCAGGTCACATACTGATTTGGTGGATGAGTTCTTTCTTTTCTCTTTTTTTTTAAACACAGTTATACTGACTTCAGTGGATTTTTCCCACTCTTCAACCACTAGATCAGCCTGATTATGTATTTACCTAAATGAAACTGAAGACACTTTCTCTCACACTAATGGTTAGACTAAGAAAGATTATTATAGCACACCACCAGATATTAAAAGCAGAAACTTCAGGAAGGTTTACAGTAATACTTGATGCCATGAAACTGAATTGTGCTTTCATTACCAGCTGTGGAGTTTTAGGCTTGGACCTGCTGCTCAAAGTCTACAGACAGAGTAAGGGAAAAATCAACCAGTATTTCCATCCCTCTCTGTAATTTGAAACCACTGAGACATATCTCAGGGTATAAATCACACAGCTCTATAAATAAAATAAATTAAAATTTTGTACTCTTTGGAAGAAGGCTAACACCAAATTCATGTAGCAAATCCAAGAAAAAATAAGCCTGGCCCATGGCCCAAGCACATAAGAAGCTCCCCCTTGTTCCCAGGGAAGAAGCTTCACCATCACCATTAGTTTGCCATTCCCTAGGGACTTATATCTACAGGTAGCCTACAGTACACTAAATGTCTGTCTGTACACAGCCCCTCCAGGTAGAGCCAAGTGTTTATTAACAGAAAGTGCTACCAGCAAAACTCCTGCAAATCCCTGTGAAAGGCTGAACTCCTCTTTCAGGTAAATAAATGGGAAATCTTCCCAGTTAGTGCCAGTCCCAAGCTCACAGCACAAGGATACCTACAACTGTTTCGCTCTGCTACTTGCAGTGTCCCATTTTTTAAATGCTCACTGTCACTTGTATGACCTGAAGTATGACCTCTCCCTGGCACAGCCTTTTTTAAAGAAAAGCTGCTACATACATATTTAAAAGCAAGTAACCAGCTACCAGAAAAATACTTCGTTTTGTATAAGCCAATTATCCCCTGTGGTAAAAAGATCAGATAAACACAGTTTTGAAAGTGTGTGGTTAGAAAATGATTAAATGTATCATTTTGGCTCTTTTATAACAAATTAAAAGATGAGACTGACAAATTCGTTCATTTCGTATCACTAAATAAATCTTCCAACAGAAAACTGCCACTTAAATTATCTTCATAAACACCCTATTCAGTTTCAAAGTGGGGGACAAAAGTGCATTATAAAGTACTTCAAGAAATTAATTGCCTCTGTTCTCCATCCCCCCTCCCACCCATAGTACACAGCAAAGTAAGTGGGAAAACACCTTGGAATCCACCAATATAGAACCAGACAGAGCTTTTCCTGACAAAGACACCAGGATCCTTGGCAGTGCCTATAACCCACCCTGTCAGGAGCCAGAGCTGCAGTTCCTGTAAGTCTCTGTCTTCTGTACATGACACAAGCATGACTGTTCAGGGACTTTACAAGAAATATGAATGAGCACAAGCAGACCTATTTGTCAAAATCCTTGGAAAATGGGAAGTTGCATTTCTTACCTTGTTTCTAAGAAAATGAGTTTTATGTGGTGGCACATGCCTGCTCGTTCCTCCACCCTCCCCCAGCAACCACCTAGCTCAGGGCAGATTTCCACCCACCCTGGACAAAAACTACAGCACTAAAGCTAAAGATGGCTACTGACAACTCCAAGTGTTATGGAAACCAGAGATCTAGGAGAGACTACATCATTTTCTCCCATGGAAGGGAAGGCTGGCAGCAAGCTGAACTTTTGTCAGGCATTGGAGAAGCAACACAGGACTGTGTTGAATGACACAAAGACAGAAACAGCAATCATCAACGCAACCCAAACATGCAGCCACTCTCCAGCTCTGGGTTTTGGCCACAATGAATAAAATATGGAGACATCTCACTGTCTGAGCAGCCCACCCTGCCTCACGGCTTGCTCTGCCTTTCCCCAGGGTCTCCTCCCCACACCATGCCTGGGCTTTTCTCACTGATATCAAACCTCTCTCTGAGGCTACAGCACTCAGCTAAGCAGCACCAGCCTCATAGACAAATCCATCAGTGATGGAAAGATGACAGACTTCCACCTAGACCTCACTCCTGTTATCCACAATCCCACAGGGAAACACATGCAGGCAAAGCCTTTAAGTCCCCTCCATGGCACTTTTCCCCCAGGTCAGTCCTCATGGTTGTCACAAAACATGGGTGTAAGAAAGCAGAGCAGTAGCTCTGGCACACCACTACATGATGAATAGGGAAACCCACTCCCATCACGAGACACATTTTTTTATTTTTCTGTGGATAACCCCAAAAGAGTGGGGACCAACTCCTTGGATGAAGGAAGTTGAGCTCAAATGCCCTACATCCACTTTTAACAGAAATTGTTTGCAGCACTTAATTGCAAGAAAGCCACAATTAATTGTGCTACAGTATCAGTAAACACACTGGTCACATCATTAGAGCCCATTATTTTTCCCTCCAAGAAATTACATTACTACATTATTGATGCAACAATCTAGTGTAATGAAGTGGTGCTTTGCATACTTTTTTCTGCTTTACACTAAGTTCACAGTGCTATAGTCCTGATACCAAATTTAGTAAGGGTTGTTTTGGTGGTTTTTTTTTTTCTCCAGTAGGTCAAAAATTCCAGTTAACAACCTAAAAAACAGCTGCAGAAGAAGTTAAAACACCTGTCCCTAATCAACTGCAAAGGCTTAGGTTTCTATTTGGTACAACTCAAAATTACAGCTATTTCTAAATACTCTGCTTCAACAGTGAATATTTTTACCTCATATTTTTACTTGGACAGACTATTTTCAGAAAGGCATTCAAGAGAGATTATGCCAGAAAGCAGTAAAATAGCAAGCAAGCTGCTTATGTAAATACTGAACTTCTCTGAACTTAAGGGGAAAGAAAAGGAGCAGTATCCAGAAGGTCACCACTCCTAATGATGAGAGCACACATGAAACTCAGGGAAGGAAGAGTTGCCCATGTCAAAATGGCAAAAGAAAACCTAGAGAAGTGGTCATGAAAGGAGCTCAGAATAGTAGAACGTTCACTCCTGAGGCTCTTACTCATGCCCAGGATTACTGAAAGCAATAAAGGTTATTCCTGTGCTACTGCAGGAAGCAGCCTCAGCTTGCAGTGCCCATCAGCAGAGAATGGCTCTGCAGCATAAAGGGCAGCAACACCCACATTGCACATCTTGTGCAATGCCTACAAAGGCTGTCCAAGCAAAGCTTTGGCTAAAACATAAACCAGTACTTCCTCTGCAATTATTAGTATAGGATAAATATAATCTTTAGAAACAGTCTCCGTGTGCATAACCCCAGCACATTGTTTCCCAGCCACTCCTTTGCAATTATACAGTTCCACAAACCCCTGCTATGCTGGGAAAAGGAGAGGGCTCTTTAGAGTAACTTTAAATTTACTCTTTCAGTCTTGCATCTTGGCTCTCTGCAAAAAATTCAGCAGTTGCTCAAGTTCCCATTTTGCCACTCAGTCCCTTGCATGGTGCAATCACAGAATCCCCAGGTGTCTTCTTTCTGGACTAAATAACACCACAGTGGTTGACTATAACTGTACAGAAACAGTCCTCGTGCCCCCCCCCCCCAAAATTTTATTATCTTTTCTGTTATTTGTTCTGTTCTTTCCCTTTCTGGAAATCAGGCTATGAAACTGAACTAATTACTCCAGGCTCAGAGGATGCTTTGTGTGGTGTGCTGAATTGTTTTAATTTTTCCTTATGCCATGGCCAACATTTGTGTTTAAATATCAACATTTTTTTCTGCATACCAGTGTAATGCCAACAGCACTGCAAACCTCTAAAGGAAGAAAGAACAGAACTCACCCCAATGATGCTTCTCAAGTCACAGTCAAGGGGAGAAGTAAACTAAGAAGTCCTCATTTTCTTAACATGTCTTCTTCCCTCTAAGTGCTGTCCTTGCCCCAAAAAAAGGATGCTTCCCAGGGACTCATCCAACTCAGACCCTAGCAGACCAGAAAATGTGTAAATCTCAATGCTAAGACCCCAGTGTCTGCCCTCCACCTCTCACTCCAGACAGGAAAGTCCTACCAGCACTGACAGAAGTATGCAACATGGATTGCACAAGCAGTCAATAGTACAGGTTTAAATCTGCTCAGTAGCCAGCTTTGTAGCCAGTTTTGCAGTTGAGGTGTGTTTGCACAGTTTGCATGAGAAGCACCTATTAAGCAGGCAGCAGCCTGGTTCCAGGTAAACTTCCAGGGAGTCTCAAAACATAGCCCTAGGTTGGGCAAATCAGAGCCATCTCATGATCTCAGGCTGACAAAGGTGGTGGACAGGGTCCCATCCAAAGGAAAACCTTGCCTTGCCTCCACAGTGAAAGAAGTCACCTGCAATAGTGGCTGACACCTGACCATCCAGCTCCAAACCTTAGAAAACACTTTGTGACTCACCAGCTCCTGCCTCACACAGCCTGTAATTACAACATCACCAGCCCTGATAAGGCAGTGTTCTCCCACCCATCTGATAACTTGAGTCCCTCCACAACCTCAAGCTCTATCTCGTGCCTTTCTCTCCCCATGACATCCCTGGTCAGAGGAGGCAGAGTCAGCAGACATCAGCATCCCCATCTGCTCTGGTGGTTTGAGGGCTCTCATCACCACAGGTTCTTTATAAAACCTGCCAATTATCCCATGCATAGGCAGTTTCTGTGTGCTGAAAAGAGGTGACAGCCCATATATCCTTCCTGAAGATCAGTTAGACTATCTGTACACTTAAGGAGGAATGAGTTTTGGTTAGGGTGTTTTTCTCTTGCTGTGTTTAATCTTGCTTTCAAAGTGTTCAGCCACCCCAGCCTAACTGCTGATGCATGTCAGACAGCGCCACCAACTTACTTATCTTGGCTCCCAGCATTCTGTTGCAAGAACATTGCTGCCTAAGCTCATCCTCTGCATTACACAGGTGTTTATGCCATTCCTACATTTAAACCTGTGAAATATTTCAAACTACTCCTCCTTGTCTTACCCATCCTCTACCAAACATGCTCTTTAAGATGGAAGCAAGGCATCATATGCATTCCCACAGACAGGTATTTTTCATTTAAAAGACTCTGCATATTGCTGGTGTCTGTCCCTGCACTGACAGCTTGCAAAACTGTTTTAATTCTCCAGAAACAGTTGATGCACAAGGCAATTCTTTTCTGAGCACATTGGTATAAAGAAAAACCAGTTAATAGTTCACAACAGCAAAGCAGCAGATCCTAACTACTGAGGGACAGCTATGCTTGGGGTTGGGTTTTTTCCCATGTTAGAAGAATTGCGTATTTTGAAACTCTTCCTCCTCCTTACTGAGAGCATGCCAGATAATTAAACTGAACCTCTTATTTTTAAAATCTAATTTACTTTTGAAAACCTACACTGCTGGACTATTTTTAGAATTTTTCTTATGCAGGCCAGCGGAAATAGGCTAGAGCCAGGTAGCACAAGGCCGTGCAATCTTCAAGCTGAACACCATTAATCAGTGAAACAATGGAAAAAAAAATCCTTTCAAATTAGGAATAAATATCTGCAGTGAGGTACTGACACTCATCTTCAGTTTTAGAAAAGCTTATCTCAAGCAAAACTAAACCTGGGACTACAGCTTAAAAAAAATTTTAAACTCAGGAATTTAAATCTTTAATTTGTTACCAAATGCAAGAGCTGATCTTGGTGTTTGACAGGCTATCCTTACCACCAAAATCAGTGGGAATGTTGCCCAAACAAGGACTACAGGACTGGGTTTAGCACTACCTTTGGAACAGCCTGTATCACACAGCACCCCACACAAGACACGCACTAGAGAAGTTAATTAACACAAGAAGCACAGGGTTACTTTTTCCAAAATACTGAGTTCTGTGACCCTTATTTTATAAGCACCTAGGGAAATAACAGCATCAGAGGTACCTGTATCTAGCCCTGAGCAGTTGTCTCTGCTATATGGCAACTCAGAGCAAAATAATCTACCTACTCAGATTTACAGTGACTGATTCAGTGAAACCAATCTTTGTGGTATGTTGGCATGCAAAGAAATGCCCCTGTATTACATGAAAAAAAAAAATCTTCCTAGCATTCTCCACAAAAAAAGCATCTCAGTGGATAGCCAAAATGAGTCTGACCTCTGAAATCTCTCTCATTTCTGCTGGCAGCACTTCCCACTGAAGGTCTGGGAGTCCAGCATCCGTCCCCAGGCATCTGGTCCACCTCCCCTGTGGCAGCTTGCCTTGCTGCCAGCCACATTCACAGCTTAGAGGTGACAGAACTGAAGATGCTTCATCTGGGGCGAAGGAACTGCAATCTGGGGAGTACACATGGCCCACAGTACCACAACCTCTATTTTTCCAAATCCCTGCTGGGGAACATCCCAGAGAGAGGCTTGCAAGACTTGCTTAGCTCTTTGCAAGAAAAAGCCAACCTTCCCTGACTGGGGCAACTCTATCACAGCCAAACACAACACATAAGCAAAGGCACTAGAGCCCAACAGTGTTTATCCAAAACTACCACAGGGCCAGAGAAACTGCAAATCATGGCAGGATGCAAAGTTTCCTTCAATTATTTAACTGCCTCAAAAATGCAAATACATTCAACATACCTCTGCTGCAACCCCAGCCCTGCTCACTTCCCCCACCTGGGAGCAATATTTCATAGCAGTGCAATTTAAAAACAGGGTGGTTTCATGAATTTTAAAGTCTCAGACTCCTGCAGGTCCAGGTGCTACTCCACAGCACTTGAGGACAGAAATCCAGTCCTTGAAGAGGCTGGATCTTCTCTAATCTTTTTGGGAGTTCCTGTTCTCCTGCTCACTCACCAGCCTGTCCCAAGACCTTTATGGCTGTGTGAAGTCCATGTGCTGTTCACATGAGCAAGGTCTATGCACGTAAGAGCTCTGGAAAAGCCACGTAGGGCTGTGAATTTGCTGACCCAGAAGCATGATGAGTCCCTCGCAGCTCAGCTGCAACGCCTTTGTGCGCTCCTATCTCCTGGCGAGCATCACGCCGCCTCCCACACATCCTGCAGCACTGATTCCTCCCTGCACTTTCGCTTTCAGCTGCCTTAAACCACCACAGAAAGAGCTTTACCTGTCTCCTGTGCTTCCATGTATCGTTTGGAAGATGCCACTGTCAACACTTGAAGCACCACGGCAAGAAGAGCCCAATCTCCAAAGGTCACGCCAGCCAGGTTCCCACCGAGTAGATCAACCTCGCACCAAGCTCCAACATCAGTCAGGCACTCACTACTGCCCACAGGGATTTACACCAGCTCTAACCCCATGCCTTTAAACAGCCTGGAGCCAACTGGGGTGAACAATTCCTTCTTCCCTTATCCACCTCTGTCAGCTTGATTCAGCAGGCATACAATCACCTGTCCTGAGGTCTTCTGGTACAGGGGGTCTAATTTTTGTCCTGTTCCTTATTATCAATCCAGGATTGTTTAAACCAAAGACTATTTTTTTCCTTATCAGTGATGAGCCAAGAGAATCCCTGTGGGAAACTTTAAGTCTCTTGAGCACCTTTTCAGCCTCCAAGCTAGTCCACATAGTTACCACCAGATACCCTCTAACCATACTGTAAAACCTCTTGGGTTGTTTTCAGGAACAATTACACCAAAAAAAAGGGTACTGTGCTTCCTATGAACTCAGCTTAGGAATCAAGGAAGAGGATAAAATACCATCAAGATGAAAGGCACCTCTTCAGTGGAGCCCAATAAAATGGTCATGTCCCATAAGCCATGCTGTAGAACTTTCTCCTTACCCACAAACTGCCAGAGTAAGGAAGAGCGCTGATTCAAGAGCATCAGCACAATCAGGTTAAATTACAGTAACTGAGACAAGCCTCAGCAAGGTGTCAGCGTGCCTGTGCCCCAGCCATGCTGGTGTTCACACCAACAGTGGCTCCTTTTTCAGCTGCTCCCAGGAACATGCCCCTCACTCCTGCTGTCAGAAGGAGCTGGCAGCTGCCTTCTCACTGATTCATTTCACCTGATCAGTGCCCTCCTCTCTTCTGTTTTTGCAAGAGAGAAATACAGCCCTGTGGAAAGCAAAAGGAGTAACTAGACATCAGATTTTTATCTCCTCACATCCTTTAACAGTAGGATAACTATGTTACCTTCTGGGAAAATGGGAAGCTTAGACCCTGCCAGACAAATGTGGCCACTGATAGAAACTCTTTGTTGTAGGAAACCCCTGAAAGCAAGGGCAGACCAAGAACCAACCACATGCGACCATTTGGCTGGCACAGTCCTTCACAATGTCTGTGTTTTTTTCAGGCTGCCTAACTGAACACTTCTGGCAAAGTAACCAAGGGTTAAGAAGGCCAACCTTGCTTGGCCACACAAGCTCTGGTGTAATTTTCACTTTATGTCTTTTGAAATCTTTAAAATACTTATCAGGTACATAACAGTTGTAATTACAGGTTTCTACAGAGATGGTGCAGTAGGTTGCTTTTGGTCAGCAAGTAAACAAGGACAAGAGCAAAGAAAGAAAGTAGTCCCTACTTCGTTCTTATGCCTTGCTAAAGCCTCCTATATCCCAGGCAAAGGAAAACAGCCTGCAGACAGAGCCATGGGCACAAGTGCTGGCACAAAGGGACTGGCAGGAAGGCACTGCTGCCAGAGCTAGACATGATGGCCCAGCCGGGAAGACTGAGGCAGCAGGAATCTTGAAACTGGGAGGAGACAGGGAAAGTGAACAGGCACTGATGTGATTCACCACCCACCAAGCATCCACTTCAGCCCCCACAAGTACACAGAATTCCAACCTGCTTCCAACCTTGACACGAATAGTGGCAGTGCTGCTGCTCATCACACTCACTGCAAGAAAACACAGCCTGGTGATGAACTCCCTTATCCATCCCCTCCTTGCTTTTCCTGAACATTCTTTGCTCTGCCAGCAACAGAAGTATTTTGCATGAAAGCTGCTAATTTCAGCAAACCACCTGAAAGGAGCCTCCTCCCCACACTCTTTCTGCACTATACATTGGCCAGAGGAAATTATTCCAGGCAGAGGACTTCATTCCCAACACCCATGTGCTACAGGAAACAGCTCTCCTCTTCTAATGTCATCTCATTGAGCAGGGCTTTTTTCTTTCACACCTGCATTAGGGGAAAGGTGAGGGGAAGATCATAAAGCTTTTTTCCTAACTTCTGAGATAGGAGAACTCAACCCCTAACCAGGACGGAGGAGAAAGGGTTCAGCCTGTAGATGTTCCCAGCCACTGCACTACCGGGCATTTACTCTGGACAGTGTGGAAGGTTTGTGACTGACAACCATGCTTGGTATGACACACACTGCAGAAACACCAACACACTAAGAGTGGTGTCCTCTTCACTTTATTAACTTTGAGAAGCAGAAGAGAGAGCATTTACTGTTGCACTAGGAAAAGGCGCAAAGTTGTCCCTAATGTTCCCCTGCACCTTTTGTCATCAGCTCTCAGGATGGCTGAAAAACTACATGAAGCCTGTCAGCATTCAGCAAAAAAGCCAGGATCCCAATATACTGCTAAAACTATGCTCTTACTCCCCTAACGTGCTCCCTGTATACACAATCACATTTCCCAATCATCATTCCAAAGCCTCATTTACATCAGAAACTATGTAATGCAGATACAGCCTGAAAACTCCCTAGTGTGGCCAAGGCTATAAACGCCATTAAGGTACTTTCCAATATGACAAAAGGAATAATCATATTGGCAAACATAAGCTTTATGATTATCCTGGGTGCGTCCAGTATAACCATTTCTGGGATTTTTTTTTTTTTATGTTAGACTCATAACTGAAACAAATTACATGAATCAAAACATGCAGAGGGGAAACAAACCTTCCTCATCCAATGAGTCAAACCTCAACTTCCCAATGGGTCTCTATTTCCCAGTCCTACCATTGCTCCCTTCTCAAAGTGTCCTCTCAAGGCAACAGAGGTCTTCAAGAAGCACACACAACGCTGATGATCCTTCTGTCCCACTCCTGCCAACACCAGGTGTCAAAGCAGCCCACCCCACTACAGAGAAGAAGCATGGTTTCCCCACTGCCATCCCAGCTCCCACCAGCATCACTGGCCACAAACAGGCAAAACCTTCTGCTCTTTGGGGATTTGTCCCACTCTCCCCCCAGTCCCGGAATGGAGAGGGAACAAATTCACAACTTGTTCAAAGAGGGTGTGAAAGTTTGCTTGGGAGGTTGTCAGATAAGAGAATCAAGCAAAAATACACATCATTTGTTGCACCACCACTCATATCAACCTCAAGTGCCCTGGAATAGATGGGAAAAACAAAACAGCAAAGACCTCTTAGTATAATACACTGACACATATAAGAAACTCCAGCTATATTCCCTTTTTTTTAAGCAGCAAAAAATACAACAGAAAGATAAATGGGGGGGTAAAAGGGGGAGGATATTCTTGGAATTACAGTTTAAAATAAGGCCAAGAAAATAGTATAAAATTCTATTTTGTGCCCAAATATTCCCCTATCATCTTAGCTGAAATAAGTTTTAGATTGATTTTTACACTGCCCCTAAGGCCATAATGGCATCCTGAATAGTTCAATTACAGCAAAAAGGAGAGAAGCAACAGATAACAGTATGCTCACCAGTAAGAGAAGGGTATGGTCTCTGTGTGCACACATGTATGTATACATATGTATCAAAATTGAAAAGCATTTATTGATTTGGTTAAGTTGTGCTAATATATTGGTACTGCTCATTTGCTTGGAGTCCCCCTAGTTCGCCTGAATTAGGAGAAGAGGCTGAGCTTAAAATGAGGTTAACTGACATGTGTCAGCCAAGCCTGACCTAATCCTGGGTTTCTAACTAGTTTGATCTTCTTCTTTAAATAATATTAAGAAGAGGAAGAAACCACAGGGAGGCAGCTGGGTTCCAAATCACTATTTTTAGAAGCTGTACACAAACAGACAAGGCAGAGTTGTGCTTGCTGACTCCTCCACAGAAAACTCCACCCTGTGATCCCCCTGCTCTCCAGCTGTGTACCTCCCACCACAAGTCCTGCCACAAAGATATGGAGACCCCCGAAGACTGAAACAGGAAAAAACAATTTTCTTAAGTCTGTATTAATTCAAGTGTTGTCTAAATACCATCCCTCCTCCTAGTGAAAGAGGACCTCCATAATACCAAGTAGGTGACTTTGAGCTACTTGGACCTGCCATCCAAGCTCCCCCGTTAAAACAACATACATGGATTAACTCCAATGATTTGCACTGGATCCAAGACCTGAGGAAACTTCCCATTCATCTCAAAGCATTTCTCAGATCTGGCATAAAAGTAAGGGTTTGATGAGCAATAAAGAAACTAAAATAATATTGCTTAAACCACAGAGGTGCCAGCTTTTACTGCTTTCATTGAGCACACAGTATTTTTCTACCACTGTTCCAAGGGAAATAACACTCCGTGCAACTGTTATAGGATGTAAAACGTGCACTGTGCTGTTCAGACGGAGCTCATAATTGAAACATTTAAGCGTCAGTGAAATCCCAAATGTAAAGTTTTTAATTTTCATTCAGCCATGAAGTTAAAATTCTGGGGGGGAGTGGGAACTACTACCTCAGAGTGCTTTCAAGGTCTATTTTTCCTGATATAGTAATCAGAAAGATAAGCTCAGTCAATATGCCAGCAGTTGCTGCCATACTCCAGAGGCTCGCTGCCAACAGCATTGCCTGCTTTGCCTTTGTCATCCTGCCCTGTCCCACACAAGAGGTTATCAAGAGGCTTATCAAGGACACATGGCCTGCTGCCTGCAACACATGAAGGAGTGTCACTACCTTCATCCACAGGCTTTCGACCCTGCAAGAGCAATGAGCAGGCTCTTGCTGGACAGTGGAGCTCCCATTGAGGCAGCTGTCCAAGCTCAGGCCAAACACTCCCAAAAGGAGCCCAGCAGGCTCAAGCGTTCATGGAAAGAAGTGGGTCAAACATCTTTGTCTGAAGGCACGTGACCATCATTTATAGGAAGGAGAAGGTTATCTTGCAATACTGATCTTATTCAGCAGCTTTCAAGATGACCGAGTATGACATCAGGCTAAAAAACCTCAGCTGAAACCACTAAACACTCTGCACAACTTACAGGGAAGCCCTGAAAGGCTGGTTTGTGTCTTGCAGATAGATCCTCAGACCATCTTCCCCAACACTCATGTTCACAAACCCTGTCAGAACAATCTTGGACTGCATCATGCACAAACTCATGCTCTTTACATACTTGCATCCCATGATCTTCACGGCTTGCCCGTTTCACAGTCTGGATGAACTTAAAGGTGTTGAATTTTGCCTGGAAATTTTTCAAAGGCTTGACATTTGCCTCCCAGAGAGAGGCACCTCTCCCCAGAAAAACCTGCCTGCAGATAAGGTACTGCTAGAGTCTGCTTTTGCACTGCTTTCCATCCCCCACCCTCACTCAAATCACACTGGCCATGGTGCCTCCAGAAAGGACCCCACCACTGCTTCCTGTCCACACCTGCTGGACCAAATCCACTGATTCCAGTGCTTGTGTGTTCACATGCAACCCAGCTGGGAAATGACACCCCAACTTACTGAACCTCAGGAATAGACCTGTCTCTTCTCCTGGAGAGATGCAAACAGATGTGAAAAGTCTGCTACCTGTTAAGTTGTGCTATCATGGTGTTTCGAGTACTGAGGACAGAGGAAGGATGAACTTGTGGTTAGGCCACTAAACAGAGATGCAGCTTCCAGGAGTCCAAGCCTCCTGCCACAGATGGCCCCAACAGTTTCAAGCCAGTCAAATAATCTCTCACACCAGACTTACCCACCTGTTTTAAGTGCCTGAGAAGGAAACGTTTGCAACAAAACATGGAGCACTCAAGACATGAAAATGGTGAGGACTGTATAAACAGATACATACCGCACTGGTAAAGAAACAGACCAATGTGTTTAATGGTTTATAATGCCTGGTTTAGTTACCTTGAAAGTACTTAAGAGCAGCCAACACACCCTTGGATTAAAACTAAATAAACATTTACAGCAGTGAAAAATGGCTTTTACTGTAAGGAGGCCTGGCTCTTGCTTGCACCTGTAACTCTAAATATATTTAAGAGGATGCCAAACTACGTATCATAGGATGCTAAAAAGCAAAACAACATTATAGACATTTGCATAGAAAGCAGGTAGGCATAGGGAGAGAGGCAAAACAAAATGGATAACTTGCTAGGGTCTGATTTAAACATCTTAGAAAAATGCTATTTGCTCAACTCAGGACTGAGCTACCAAGGAGATTTGTGGCAGCTAAAACTACAATAAAATGGAGATGAAAACTCTGTTTTGTGACCCTAGATGGGAGATAAATGAGGGTCAGAATGAAGTTCATTTAAATTCACTGAGCTGATACAGAGGGAGTTAGAGAGAGCTGCAAAACAAAATGAAAGGCTCAGCAGGAGCCTGCACAGCCAGTGCTGCAATGTCAGAAAAGCAACACAGTGCCATCTGAAACCTACAGGCACCATAGGAGGACTCAAGGAAAAAAACAACGGTGGCACTCCTGGGGAATCCATGCCTGTCTGCACCAGCACTGAAATAACACACCGGGGTCCTGCTACACAAGCCCCTCAGAGCAGATGCATTTTGAGGGGTGGCTCAGCAAAGCCTCTGGGGAAGACATCCACTGCTGGAGTAAAACCACCAGAGGAATAGAACTAAGCAACATCTATTTACAGCAGAGAGGAGTATCTGCCCCTTTCTTTCGCTCCCACTTGGCATTCTCCTTTGGGTCTCTTATGGGATAGAAGGTGCCTTAAGACAATAGATAATGAGCTGTAATGCATCCTCTGTGGCTTTAACAACTTAACAAGGCTTATCTGGAGACGTGATCTAGGCTTCCAGTTACCCTTGTTCTCCCAGTTCCCTTCCTCTTCCACACCCCCCCCATCCCAAATATTTGCATCTCAGCTTGACAAGTATTTTGAATTTAAGCTTAATAAAAGTGTTTGCATGTGTCTGTGCACGCTTGGGGAAAAGGTATAAAAAAACCACCCTATTTTAACTCTGCCTTCCCGAAACACGTCTCGTTCCATTTTCCCTTCCCTGACAAACAGAGGGAGCTGAAATAAGGAACATCAACTTTGGAATGCCACTCTACCGAAGGATAACTTACTAAAAAGATTAGATTCATCGTTTAAAAAACGAAGGGAAAAAATGCCCACGAAGTTGATGCATCACAGTGTTGCATTTGTGTCAAGCCCTGGGTAAACATGCAGCAACATGAATGAAATCTGTCCAGAAAGACTGCATTTCAGCGCCAACCACGCAATCGCTGGCCAAACCACTGCATATGTAACAAAAGTTTGATCTCGCCTGCAAGCGCTCAGCTGCGCTTCTGCCATTTCCTGCGGAAAACTGAAACTCTGGACCACTGTCTCTCAGCCAGCCCTCGCCGACACCCAGCCAGCTGCCCCTGAATTCACGCCCATCGCGCCGCGGCAGGCGGGCGGGCAGCCCCGGCGGAGCCGTGCGGGGGATGCTCGGCA
>WBNO01030054.1:244036-309169 GCA_013400575.1 Peucedramus taeniatus
GGCCCTGCCGGGTCCCGGGCCCGCCCGCGGAGCCGCCAGTGCGCGAACCCGCCGGGGCTGCGACACCCGCGCAGGCAGCACCTCGAGGGCTGGGACTGTGCAAAGCGAAGATATGTTAATACAGGTCTGGCCCCGCCGACAGCCGGGGGAGTGCGGCCATCCGTGTCCTCTGTCCCCGCGGCTGGGAACAGCACGGCTCTGCTACCTGCATCTACGCCGTTCCCCGGGCGTACGAGCGAAACTCCAGCCCGCGCTGGGGTTTCACACCAGCCGTTCCCTAATGTTGCTATAAACAAATGACAGGGAGCGCAGGCACTCGCACATCTCATCAGACAGACAAGATGTTTTGAAATCAAGCAGAAACTGCCACGTAAGAATCCCAGCCATCACTCGAGTCAGGAAGAGCAATTTCCAAATAATTAAAACAAGTACAATAAAACTCTTTGACATTCTTGACGTTAACCCATTAAGTATCGTGAATGCTTTGACAAGTAAGAATTGAACTGGGCATAGGGCACATTTCCTATGCATAGTAAGATGGGTTTTGTGCAAGACAATTTATCCTCGACTAATGCATTTTAATCTTACATTGCTAGGCTTTAGCTTTATTAGGAGTTGCCTGACTAATGTTCCAGGCAACAGACTGAGAATACATATGTTTTTGTGCTCTGGTTTTGAAGAAATCTTACATCGTTTTAAGCGTAAAATACCAGCAAATTTCTATCCCTTTAAGGATAAAAGCCTAGCAAACACATTTCTCTATCATGCCAACAGAGGCAGCCAAAATTCTTGGACAGACAAGGCAAGTCATGTAAGAGATTTCCCCATCCAAGCAAGCCTGGCACTCCTTCAACATCAGCTTCCTAGAGGAAAGGCACGAGCACAACTACAGGTAGGCTCATTTGTCAGTCAGGCTGGGGACAACTATGACACAACCAAAAACACCAAGAGGGGGTTACTTTCCGAATTAAGTCAAGTGCTGTCAAAAACTGCATTATCAACATAGTCTTGGCCCTTCCACAAGATGCAGTATACACAATGGGTATCCACAGATTTTCCGAACACCACCATATCCTCATAAAAGGTAGAAGAGCTGAGAACAGGAACAACTGAAACTTAAGCCACTGCCACAAGTGAAGTAAGATGCTGAGGCCTGCGCTGCTGGCAACAGCCCGTCTTGGGGCTGGCTCACCAAAATTGAGAGCATACCTCGAGAGTAAAATCCTGTAGGCTTTGCAGCAATCCAGCAGTACATCTGGCAGTAGAGCCCTCTGGTGTCTTCACCACCTCAGTGCAATGGTTGCTCAAAATTCCCCTTTTCATTTGGTAGGAGAAGGAAGGCACCACCAGGACTGAATTCCTCAGGACAGTTATTTTTCTTGCTCCATTCACCTGACTCTGTCCTTATGCTCTCACAGAATGCCACAACTGCACAAGCTGAGCCTACAAGAGCAGGTCAAACTCAGGGAAAGTTCAAGCTGGGGAGGTTTTCTAGTAATTGGTTTGTAGGGTTTCATAGGCATCCAGGGAGAATGGAGCAAGAGAAGTGGGTGTTTTGTTCACCAGCCTTTGTGAAAAATGGTGCTGCAGAGGTCAACATCCCCCTTGGGTACTGCATAATTTTTAGGCTATAACATTGCATTGAGAGGAATAGGATAAATGAGGAGTGGACAGTTGTCTTGGGCACCATGCAGACTCAGGCATTTCTATTGTTGACTCAGAAGCAGTTTGGACTTCTAAAGAGATCAGGGTTTTATTTTTTTAATTTAGAAAGCAAAATATTAGGTATTACTAGAGATTTTGTAGCTGCAACCTTGCACATGGAGTTTGATTCCCAGTCACACTACCAGCTTGGAAGATGTTGCAATACTTGGACACACCAAAGGCATGTCAGCAGCACTAGCTGGTTTAAACTCTCAAAAGTGGTAGTAAGAACTTCTGACTCGTTTGTTCAGAAGACTAATTACCTTCCCATTGAAAGGGCTGAAGTTCAAATAAGTTCAGTGTGACCAGACTGGATCTCTGGTGATTTTTTGGTACCCAAGGAATTTCACCTGCCCAGGTGTGGATATGCTGGCTGCTGCATCCCGAAGTGAGATTCAGCATTATTTGAAAAGTGCTCTTCAGACAGGATTCTTTTAACCGCCCTCAGAAAAGACAGGATCAAACAGTTTAGAGCAAAACGCACTCCTGCAACATGTACAGTGCCTGCGTGGGATGAGCTCTGGAGACAGTCCTTAGCTTTAATCCAGAAAGGGCACCACACCTCTCCTAGCCTGGGAGGAAGGGCAAGTGTCTGCAGCTGCACTCCATTCTGCAAGCCTTACAGACAGGGTCATTTGCCTATGAGACAAGAAGACCTACTGCAGAAAACAAAGTCCCTTTATATGTCAAAGGCTGGGTGGAAACAATTTTTAGCTTGTTGGAGACAGGAACATCAATTATCCTTACAGACAATTCAGACAGGGACTGATTAAGTATCATACCAGGATGACAAGTGCCAGCTAAAACTCTGAAAGAGGGAAATTGAACCACATTTTAAAAAGGTGCTTAGGGCAAATTTAAGTGAATTGGAAGTCGCATTTTTAAGGGGAGAGCACCAAGTGCTGCAATTCTTTCCTTCCCCACCCAGCCAACTGCCTGCAAAAAGGCATCTTTTTGACAGCAGTAGGGAAAAACATGACAGCAAACAGGCTGCCAGACAGAGCAGGAATTCACCTAGGATCAGGCCACTCCATGTAATTTCTGTATTCAAAATTCAATGTGCTGCACTGCAGTAAGAGCTCAGATGAAAAGCAGAATTCTCAGGGTCTCCCAGCGTTATCTCCAGCTGCTAGGAGCAAGCAGCAAACCTTAAGAGATCCTTGCTTATATTGCTGGGGAAGTCAGAGTGCTAGTGTTTATAATCACAGAAACAGGAGTTCATTTACAAAGCAAGGCTGTAATCCTGTAGCAGTAAAGGAGGTGTGAAATGCACATCCCTGGCAGAGGAGCCTTTGGGGCTGCAGCGTGTGTACAGTGTGCTGCAAAGAACACACCCGTGAAAGGAGCCGAGCGCTGGCATCAGGGATCCCGGTCCCTGCAGGACCCCTGGGAGACTGCTGCCTACTGTTTCGACAAGCAGGCTCGGGGAGATGACTCGAGTGTTGCTCCTCAAACACATGCAACTCCAAAAGCAGCGGGAATGAGTGACGCAATGAGGCCACCGGCTTGCCAGCTGGAAGGGAAGCACTGGTGGTGCCTCCAGCATGAGTGGGAGGGAAGAACACGTGGCAGGCGGATGCCACACCACCGGCTTTTTCCCGATCTGCTCCGTCCTGCTGATTTCAGCAACAAGCTGAATTAGGACCCCTGGCTAGCATTTAGCAGGAACCATTGCCCCACGGAGAAGCAAGATTCAGCTGATCAGCTTCCCCCTTGCAGACACTAAGGAATAGGGCTGCCCCTATATTTCAGCTGACTATTGCTTAGCCAAGGGCAGCCACCCGCCTGTGTTCCTCTGCTGTGCAAAAGCAGCCAACTTCCCACTGAGCTGAAAACCCTTCCTGACTTTCTTCCTGCAGCCTTCGTGCCCCCATGTGCTGGGAGTGGAGTTTTGTAACAGATGCGTAGACTTGTGCCTGACATGGAAGGGAAAGGTTACTTGGGATTTCTCAAAATACACAAGCTAAGGATGCTCTGAGAAACTGCCAGCCTCAACCAAATCTCACCTCGTATAAAAAAGCTGTGGAGGCCAAGGCCATGGTACAGTTTGGAAGCAAAGAGCACAAATGATTTCAGAAAGAGATCTGACAAATTCCTGGAGGCTAAAGACACTGGTAACTATTAAACACAATGGTGCATGTGCAATCTTCATCTCAGAGAGTTTCTCAACAGCTGTTTGCCAGAAGTGGGGACATTATGCCAGGGGACAGAGGACTTTGTAATTGCTCAGAAACTCAATGGGTCTGTAATTGATAGCTGTGCAAGATGAGATACTTCACTGCAGAGACAGGGCTAGAGCCCCCAAGGCAGTTCTTCGGTTTAAACACTTACTTCCACACCAGCCAAGGGTGTTACCATCAGTTCACAAGTGCAGCTTGGTTCTGCGCAGCCAACACAAAAGTGTTTGCTGTCTTCACAAGATATTGGATCTTGTCCTTTGTTCTAAGACAGGATCAACTGCAATCTGCACATGAATCCTGACAGGTTTTAAAACTTTTCTTCAAACCATCCATGACAAAGTCTCTAGAACTTCCCTGGGTGCTCTGTTTCCAAGTCCAAATAGTCTTACTGCTTGAAACAGCCTTCCTAACACTGATTTAAACTTCACCTTGCCACAAATGGAAAGAATAAAAAGATGCTACCAAACTTTTTTAGTAGTCTGGACTAGCATCTCTGTCTTGTTTACTCTTAGGCAGTATTAAAACCATATAGAGCCAAGCAGAATACAAGTTAGCACCCAGCCAGCAGGTATAGGTTCTTCTCACAGTGCACTACACCACTCAGAAAAGCATAACAGTGTTTGCATGCTTTATGTGCAGTAAGATTATACATACATACTATGTTTTGATCAGAACTGAAAGAAACAGGAATAGCAGGCTTCCCAGAGGACAGACACAAGGAAAGACTATTCAGCCAATGATAATTTTCATTCCCACCCGAAACATGACAAACCTGCATAAGGGTTATATGTATGAAATACATATGTTCCCATATGTTGTATGGGAAAATAATTTAAAAGTGAAATCTGAAGTGACAAATGTGCTTGAGCTCAGCAGTGGCTGTCGAGTAAGCCAGCCCTTTAGTCTTCCCTTGGGGGAATGTCCAGCATAAAACTGTTTCCAGTTACTCTACCATTTTAAGTAATTGCCTTTCTCTGTCTGTCACCAGTGAAATCCTCTTCCTACTTGGTAGTTCAGGAATGACAAGTTATCTCCTCAAGGTGCAGAGTGCTTAGACTTGCTGGCTGTTTGCAGGGTTTCAGTCTCACACTGTAACCATGCTCACTGCATCCTGATGCTGGGAGGAGGTGACAAGTGGCTCTGGCACTCACCAGGCCCATAGTATGTCATGCAGTGCATCTGAATACAATCCCTAAGGAGTTGTAGCCATCTGTTCTTGTTCGCAATTTAAAAGTCAGTTCTGATTTTAGAAGAAAATAAGTATTTTGTAGGTTTTAAATACTATTCTTCATGGTACTGTTATCCGTGCAATTTTAGAAGGAACAGGTTCTACAATATGACATTTCTCTCTGGCACATGTGCAAAAGGAAAGGAAAGACATAAGCCATGGTCTCCATTTTCTCATCTCCCCACTCACGGGTCTTCTTTTAAAACAGAGTGGTGGGAAAAAGACTAGAGAAGGTTATCTTTAAATCCATTCACACCTCTGCTTCTTGCCGGCCCTTCAGGCCTACTTACATTTCTGCTATTAAAAAGGCATGATGCCTTACTCCCAACCAACACTATTTGACCATGGAAATTCCCAGGTAAAAATTTTCTCAGTTTTCCTATTTAATGCTTTTATTTTTTCAAGGGTTCCTTTGCAGGCAGACAAAAACCTTGCCATTCACTAGCTCTCCTCTGCACCACAGGCTCCCAACGTGCACACTGACACAGCTGAGGTCCTGCTCCCAGCATCTCCTTCCATGTGGCCTCAGTATCACATCCACTATTGCATGGATGGGCAGCAAAACAAGCAGCCCCAGCCATCTCTGCAGGGAACATCTCTTACACCACCACCCTCCAGGCCAGTTCCAGAAAAAGGGGCTTTTGCAAAAAAGTTCCCTGCATCACTCTTTTCTTATGTAAGTAGGCAAAGATTTTTTTTTTTTACCCCGTTCCTCCTGCAATAACTGGGGAAGGCATTAGTAAGCTGCAGGCCTACCCTATTGCAAAGCATGATTAAGATAAGAGACTAGTAATTCCCTGATATAAAGTGAGAACTTTCTATTTGTAGGCAAATCAAAAAAGAAGCCATTTTAAGATTGGTAGGTTTCTTTTCCCTAAAAAAGAAAAAAAACCTAGGGATTTTGGCATAAGATAACATTTAAAGAACTGAGCAGTATAACGTAGTGTCAATCCCTTTTGTTTGTCCTAGCACTTACAACTTCTTCTGCATGATTTTGCATCAAAAGTTGATCAAAGCTCCATTTTTTTAAAACATTACAGTATTCTGTTCATTCTTTGACTGACCAAAAGTATTGCTGAAATGCTCATAAATAAATTAGGAAGAAAAAACCCCAAACCCTCCACCCAGCTTGCCTCAAATCAAGTAAGAACCAGCTCCATAAAAACTCATATTGCTGTGAATGCTTTTTCTTGCAGAGGTATCACAGCCTACCAGGTTCAACAACAATGGTACATGTAGCAACATAAAATGGAAATATCTTTTTTTTTCTTTTAATTAATAGTAATTTTTAAAGATTAACAGTAGAAAGCAGTAGGCAACAAGAATCAACATTTCTGAACTCTGCCATGAGGTGTGTTTCATCATCACATGGGGCCCTGACATGGCACAGTGAGGTCCAGCACAGGTCCCCTGGTGAGTCAGAAATTAAGGTCACAGCAAGATGGGAAGGGGAAGGTCAGCTCTCTGCTCTGGGAAATGCACTTGCACGAGGTTATGATTGGTTTAAGGTAACTGAGGACTCACCCCACAAGGGCAGCAGCCTCCACAGGGGAGCAAACATTTCCTGTGAGCCCACTGAGGCTTCTGAGTAGCTGTTTTCAGGAACTGGAAAGTTATTATAGGCTCCTGCTTTTGCACAGGGTGAAGGTGGGAGCAAAACATAAAATGTTTGTGGAAAATAATTCCCTCTAATCAACCCATAATCCTCACTTTTGTCCATCCTCTCCCCCTCTTTCTCTCCCATTACTGGGAGTAACCAAACTATTTATGATGCACACAGAGATTATGCTTTATCCACTTTATCCAACCAGCTACCTACTGGAGTTTCATGTACTTTAAGAAATATGAGCTACCAAACTGTCTCATCCAATTGTTGTAATTTCAAGTATTTTTTACATTTACAGATGCCTAAAGGCTGGGAAACATCCATTGCAGAAACAGTGAGAAGGGCTAGAAACTGTTTCTACCTCACATCATGAGCTCTCAAATGACCTGTATCTCATTTAGAAACCTGTCAAAACACCTCTCCAAACAAGCAACTTTTTTCTCTTTTCATAGTTCCCTGTTGTACATCATGAAATACCTCAAGGCTGATGTCTGTTGCAAAGGTAAAATAACATTTCCAGTACCTGAAACAGGGGCTCGCACTTGACAGCTGCTGGATGCTTGAAGGAGACTGTAAATAAAGGACAGGGGTTTAGCCTGAGCCCGGGAGGAGGTGTGGGTTAGGCATGCACACAGTTTAATCCCATAGTTACAAGGACTGTGGAAGGGAAAGGGTAATAACATGCTTTGCCCTCGCTCCTGCCCCCGAAGGCAGGGCTTGTGTGCAGGCAGGTGCCCGTACGTGGCTGCTGAGCATATGCTGCACAAGCTAGGTGGGGCCATGTTTGCAAGCACAGATGGTTTAGGCCCTGTTAAAGACTAATCCTGTGATTTTCTTCAGCTGAGTTTAAGGCAGTGAGATAAGCTCTCCATAGTCTCAAAATGCCTGAAGTTTATTACCCCCAAGCACAGCATTGCTGTGGTGATAGTGACAGAGCATTGCCTACAGCTGGACTCCAGTCTAAATTTCAGTTTAGTCTTAGGAAGCCCCGGAACCCTCACACCTCATGGTGCTCATGGACCTGGACAAATCACTTCGTGTCTCTGAGCCTGTACTTTCCAACAGTAAAATGGAGATAATTATATTGACCTTCTTCATAAAATGCCTTGCAAATGCTAGACAACAGCTAAGTACTATCATGATTATTGTACAAAATAATCCATTATGGCCTCTGGATGCCAGAGAAGAAATGAATGATGGCTGGAGTCCACATAAACACTGTGAGATCAATGCAGGCACTATTACAGTGCTGATTTGGTCTCCTAGTGTGTGTTCCCACAAATCCACATGGGGATGAAAAATCCAAACATATCTCTTGGTTGACAACTGACTGAAACTATGTTACAGGGAGGAAAAAAATATCTAACCCCATTGCATTAACCAAACGACATAGTTTCTTCTTTGCTCACAGAAGAAATAAAGTTATTTTGGCTAAGTTTTCTGCATATGAAGAGAATTGTTTTCAGTTTGTTTTGGGGATTACTTTGCAGATGAACCATCTGAGTTTGATATGAAGAAGGCACATTTAAATGTTTAACACTCTGTCAGTGAGGCACTCATCAGCTTTAAAAATTAAAAATTGTCTGGGAACAGAAGCACTGTCCCGTTTGCTGACAATGGGAAAGAAAAATCCCAAACTCCATGCAAGCTCTAAAGAACATCTTCTGTACTCCACTGAGCAAAGAGGCAAACAGGAGAATGAATTCAAGGGTTTTTCTAGAAAAGCTTCAGAAGAAAACAGCTTAATTTTTTGCTGTGCTAAAAGCCACTACAAATCCACTTGCTACTTTGCTGTTGAGAAATTGTCTGCTTCCGACCCTCCCTCTACACACCCCAGTCATCACCAGTCACTGCTCATTAAGGCTGTAGAGGAGCTACCCCCAAAAGCAAAAGACACCTAGTGTACTCAAAGGGAAGTGCATTGCTTTCATTCTTATAATGCCCCAACTCTTGCATGTTTAACAAGGCTGTGTGACAGATGTGCTTCACCCACTGGTGAGCAGAGAGTAGTTGTGTGCCACAGGATTGCCCCAAGTGGTGCGTACCAGTGTCTGCTGTGAGTACCAGCATCTGCCATGACCCTGTACTGCCCAGGGATAGAGCTGCAGGGATGGTAGACACTACTCTGCCTTTTCCAAAGTCCTACAGTGAGGAAGAAGAGGAATAGGCTTATATGGATATTTTCTTCTAAAAGGAACTGGTGAGGAAACTTGGTGCACAGCCTCTGCAGTCACAGGATGCTGCACACACTGCACAGCCCCATTGGCTCGGGCATCCAGATCAGCATGTAGGAGCTGGACTCCCTGGGGTCACCATCTGTACAGCACATCTGTGGTACCCTCACCAAGCACAGTGAGGCTGGCATGGTGGCTGTCTTGAAGGACAAGCTCATCAGGGTCCACACAACATTGCACTTCAGGGAACACTCACAGCTTGACACAGGCTGGTTCCTAAGTGCCAGGGTGGTTATTAGTCCTTCCCAGGGCATTTCAGCTGCTACCTATGGCTTTTCCAGAGCTGCAGAGCACAGCACTTAACTGATCTCCTAATTACAAGCAGAAGCCTTTATTTTAATGTGATTCCTTCCTTCCATATACTCTATGCTTTAAGCCTCATGATGCGTTTCTTGAGGAGACTTGTTGCTCCTGGTGCATTCTCATTTTGTGAATGAAAAATGCCCCAGTGACACACCAGCAGACAGAAAGACCTTGTATCTCAGTGAGGCTTTTGGTTGCAATAACCCATCACCTGAAACAAAACAGCATATAGCCCAATCATCCTCCAGAACAGCAGGGGATGTGGGGGTACAAGCCCAGGATTCAGATTTTCAATCATGTGGCCTAAAATCAGAGGTCCATCCTGAGGTTTTGTAAAAGCATCACATATTCCTCTTGGTCCCAGCTGTGGTTTTAAAAAGACAATTCATCCCAGAAAAAGCATGCACAGTATTGGACAGTTAAAACCTGCCACATTAAGAAATACAATGGTGTTTTGTCTGCACATATCTGACCATCCCTGCCCCATGAAGGCACCAAATTCCTGCTCATGATGTGTAGAATGCATTTAAACACTGAAATAATTTTCCTGCCATAGCCCAAGTTTCTTATTTGGAAAAGAGATGACATTTATTCAGTTGGTAAAATAATCCAGGTGCACATATTGTGCCCCTCTCACAGTTTCTGGAAGAAAGCCCAATATACACATTCTTACTGGTATAAAAGCTTTTCTCCAGTCACTGGCAAAAATATTTGGAAAGGGTTTCAAAATACTGGTATCAGCAAGATGCATATGCCTGTTTTCTGTTTGCATGGCTCCAACTGCAGAAAGTCATGTAAAGAAGTGGTAAAAAGGCCTTTAGTTACATGTCAGAAAACAAAGTGATTGCAACAGGATTTAAAAGTGCCTTTGCTAATGGGAACCAGGCAGCTAATGTCAGTCCTTTCAGTTGTTTGACAATAGCTAAACCAAGGAAGTTAGATCCAAAGGCAAATAAAATAACCAGTGCTTCGCACATCCACCCGCAGGCACAAAAAATCTTCTGTTCCCTGGAGTATGTCCCTGCCCCAGCACTGTAATCCCAAGCCACACTGGGGACACTGGTTGCACCACAAATGGCAGCAGAGAGCTGAACTGGTGGAAAAAAATAGTGTGGAGGAAGCAAAAGGGGAAGGGGAGGGCATGAGCTCCACTCTATCATAGAGTTCAGAGCTGGGTCAGTCTTCTAGGTGGATATAGGCAGATGAGGAGAAGGGGGGACCAGGAGTGAAGGCACAAACCTGCATTGTTGTTAAAGCCAACGCTCAAAGCCCCAGAACAGATGCTTCTTGGACAGCCACAGATAAAACACAACCTCTTTTTGCAAAGCTGTCATCTCAATACAGCCAATTTTGTCTCTCATCTGATTTTCCCTGGTCAGGCTAGACCATGTCTGAAGGCTAAAGAGTGCTCAAGGGAAACATTGCTCACATTCATGGCTGTACTTTTCAGATCCTGCTGTTACATCCATGCAAGTGACCACATTGCTAGTGTAAAAATTCTCTCTCCATAATCATTTATTCCCAGATGTTGCCACAGCAGCAATTTTTTTTTTTTTTCCATTAAGAGGTACACCTGTCATACTGGCTTGAAGCATGAGACCATTTAATTGAATATCTGATTTCTGGCAGTGTCTGATCTTGTCTTCTTCCAAAGAAGTTTTAAACATGCTCTGTAACACATGCTACTGGGCAGCAATATGTTGTGGAGGAAGATTTTATTTCAAAGATGACTAGAGCTCAACATGGTTTTGAGTAGAGAGGATAAACAGTGTAATTGTGCATTTTTTTTTTTGTGTGTGAGTGTCTCAAACTGACATTTCCAAAATTTAAACTATCTAAGCAGTGACCTTGGGGCAGCTAGGAAGAGCTAGATTTTTGCAATTTTCTCAGTATCAAACATCTTTGGGCTGGCATCTCTACAAATGAACACACATGGAAACCTAGAGGCAAATTGTTTAACAACTCAGAAAAATGGCTGAGGAACCTCTCCTCACCCCTGCAATGGCTCAGAATTATTTCTGGGGTTTTTTTGAGGTGAACTGGAATATTTTTAAGTCTCATCCTTCATCAAGGCTTTGCTCCTCCTTGATTTTGTATTAAGGTAGAAAGTACTCAGTAACACTCTCCTCGTTGTCTGCTGTTTGTTCCTCCCCTTATTCTTGATTTCACAGACTCTGGTTTTCCTCTTCTGCTGAATTCTACAACACATTTTGCCTGCTATACTAATACATATGCATCATATCTACATACATATCATATCATATCATATCATATCATATCATACATATCTATCTCCCCTTTTTGCATTATCCTTCTCATGAGGAAAACAAGACAAATGCATATTCAAAGCAGTGCTTATTTCCCAAGCAGTATTAAGTTTCTCTCCCTGTACTGTGACAAAGGGATTTGTTTGCTTTTTGTTCTAATACAACGACATGCTCTGTTTCCAACACTGACATACCTGTGTTCTTCCTCAGAGACTGCTACTAATTCCAGCACAGCCAGATGAGATAGCAGTGAATATTGTTCCTGACAGGGTTATTACTTTGTACTTAGAATGCTGAAACATTTCGAAAAATTATCCCAATTTCAGTGTTTATTCATATGGTACGACATTACTGTTCCAGAAGCAACACCACACTCTGCCATTAATCCTGTGTGACAGGGCTGCTCTGCTGTCTGGGCTGATAGCATCTGTATGAAAGGAAGAACAGAAGATCAAACCACACATAAACTGGCTCCAGGGCTGAAATTAAGAATAATCCTTCCAGTGAAACAAAAAAGGTTTGAAAAGAGTTGACATTTTTTATAATGTACTGCCGATAAAACAAAAATGCAACAAAAGCTTCTCAGTTCAAAAATATATGGAGGAATGCTGAAAGCTGTCATATGCTTCTCATTTAGATCATCCATAAAGGATCCAGCTGCTGAGAGAGGAGGTTCTGGTGAAGAACCTAATTTTTCTGCTTAAACAATTTTCAGTTCAGAAAGTTCTGTCTCCAACTTACCCAGATGCTGTAGGGAACCAGAGCAGGGTGAAGAACAGATTTTCAGTTTGATGCTAGTTCTAAAAATATATGAAAAAAGTAGTTTGTGGATGAAGCAAACATTTTCTATTGTTCAAACATTTTGGCATAGAGCATTTAAAACTTTCAAACTGAACCTGAAGAATTTTGATATAAAGTTGTGGCAAGTCAGAAGATGTTGAAAAGAATGGTCCAGCTGCTTTGAAGTTTGGGTGCTTGTTTCTCCCCCCATTTTGTGCCAATGAACAATTTGACTAAGCTGATAATTCAGTCTCCAAAGTAACTTTTTTTTTTTCCAGAGAACTTCTGGCTATCAAAATGTCATCTCTCTGTGTAGCAAGCAGATACAAAGAGAAAGGTCTCCTACTTGTATCCCTTTAAGTTCCTCCAATACTCCTTAAAAGTGTGAGATATGATACCTAAACCCCATCACTTCAGTTAAAGTACATAAGGTGAAAGCGAAGTCAAAATGACTGCTTTATACTGACAATAATTTCTGACTACTGGTATCCACTTGCTGAGCTGATGTGGAAAACCCTCGTGCTTCAGAAGGTCAGTTCAATATGAAGTTCTATAAAGATTAATTAATAAAAATCCTCCCTTTCAGGAAAGAAGCTTCTTGTGAAGTCTTCAATGAAGATAACTTAGGCCTAGATTAGCAGAACAATTCCTGATACAAACACCATCCCCACTCCTTGCACAACTCTCTGCACCCTGGGAGAGAAAGAGATGCAGGGCCAGGCTAGTGCAGCCACCTCTCTCCTTGAGGAAAGGGAAAAACAGGGAAGTCCCTGATAGGGAGAGCTCCCTGAGACATATTTAACTGTAGGAATCATGTACCTCATGGCTGGATGTGGGCAGAGGTGAGGCAGGCAATACACCTGCTCAGTGTACCATAAATAAGCACCGCTGCTGTGCCTCACCAGTGACATCCACTGCAGCACCTGCCTCCAATGTAACAGGCCTGAAAGCAGCCAAGTGACTCTATTTAAAACTAAAGAGGAAAGTACAAAGCTTTGAAGTCATAAGGCATATAATGAATTCAGCAAAACTTTATATTTCAAAGGCAGTTCTATTTGCAGAAGCCATCTGCCCAGAGAAGAGCTCGAACATGCACCTCTGACAGGAGTTAAAAGAGTTGAGGGAAACAGATCTCATTGAGGATGTTTCAGATCATCCATTCCCACAATATCTGAAACATCACTTTGTAGTGGAGCAGCTTCCATCTTTATATCAATTATAACATTTACATCCAGCTCCTGCAGTGTTGCTGGCATTTGAGGAGAACTGTCCAGTCCAGTAGCTCCCAGCAATTTCTAATTAGATATGCCAATAAGGCATCACCACTTGTTCCTCCTAACGGTAACTGTGAGTCTCTGAAGCTTTACCTTAAGCTACTGTCTTACTTATCCCTCCAATGATCATTGACCTTCCTCTGTACCCTTGCCAGCACTCAGCTTTTATGCCACAAATCCAGAGACAGCTCCATCCAGAAGGAGAAGGGGTAGTGTGATGTGCAACCCTTTCTTTTACAAGGCAGGACCACAGCCCTTGAGCCAGGTTGTCTTCACAGGCAGCAAATGCAAACCCACCCTTGGAAAGAACCAGCAACAGAGACAGCTTTTCCCAGGACCATCTTCCCAGATCATCCATCAGCCAAACTGTTCTGCAGCATGCAAGGGCTTATATTTTTACTGCAGGCAAAAACATTGTGTAAAGCTCAAAACAAGTCTGTTTAAGAATTCCCTCTGATGTCTCTGGTCTTTCATATGACCCATAAGAGCCATTAAAATTCTGTCTGATAACTGGTTTCCTGAGAGCATAAAAGCCAGGCAAGACCATTCCATCCTCAGACTTTACCAATATTTCTCCTGGCTTAAAACAGACACTCAGATAAGCCTGTAAGTTATCTGTGAAGCCAGCCTAAGTCTTAGACTTTGAAGATTATTCTCTTATTCACAAGGAAGCAGAGAAAACCAGTGGTTATTCCCCTGAGAAAAGACTGAAAACCATCACTGTAAGTTTACATCAGCCAGCAGCTGGGGCAGCTGAAAAGAGGTTGGCCATGGCCACTGGTTCTAGCAGAGCTTGGAACTGAGTGAATGCTGACTGTCCACAGGCAGAATCTCCCCAAATCTCTCCCAGATGCACTGCTGGCATTTACAGACCTCATAGGATCATTGCTGTCTTTGATAGAGAACAGTGAACCTAATAGAAGCAAAAATTACTGTGGAGAATGGGGAGGGTATAAGCCAGCAGAGAGAGATAATGTGACTGTGTAAGCCTTATTTATTAGAAATCATGTTAAAAACAGTTTCCTTGTATTCCCAAAATCTTTACTTTCTTTTAGTGCTCACTGGATGCAGTCTATTGCACATGTATACAGTTCCCAGTGCTGTAGTGTTTCAGCTCAACAGAATATTTAGTGTATTTCCCTTTAAGACATTCCTGTCAAGTAGCTATTTCTTCACCTGTGGGTTTGGTTAAGACATTATCAGCCTTTGTTCACCTGTACTCATATTTATGCCTGTAGGAAACCACATCCAGAGCCCTGCTACAGCACGTCACAGAGCCCTTCTAGGAAAAGCTCTCTAGGATGTGGAGGAAGCAAAGTGCAATATGAATCCTTGATAGCCTTGAAACAAAAGCTTTGTGCCTCTGCAGCTTTGTCTGTCCAAGAGATTGATTGTTTTTCTGTGCCTGTAGCTGTGGATGAAGGTGGGGGTAGAGATCCTCCACACTGAGAGCAATTCAGAGGGGTGCTTCAGAGCCCCTGTGTCACAGATACACTCAACAGTTCAGTGCATATAACCAAGCAGTTGAAATTAGGTTGCAACCACTGGCACACAATCCCACCTCTGATCTTACTGTGACTCCAGGAGAGGGGAAAACTCCACACTTACACACCACTGCTCTGGCTTCAGCTGGGCTCTGTCTGCATTCAGCTCTTCTCGGGTCAGTGCCTGCACAGCAAAAGGAGCAAGTCTTCCAAGTCAACTTTTTCCTAGTCACAAAATAGCTGCTGTAAAAGAAAATGCAGATTCTTCACAAGCAGTGACAATATTATAATAATAATAAAAATAAAAACCCACAATAAACCCACTGGCATTCACATAAAGAAATTCCAACTGCAGCCTTCCATTAATACTGCCTGAATTAGCATAGCATCCCAACAGGATTGCAGACCCCAGCTGAGCCATGTGGCACATTCTCCAGCTGGTGTCTGTCCGGACAAACCCACACAGGTACAATCACCTCTAAAATGCTGAGGCTCAGGTGCTTCTCACTGCCTCACAATCTCTATGTTCATCCTGCTAGAGGACCTCCCAGGAACTGGTAGAAAACGTGCTGTATTGCTGCTGATGCCTAGTGATAATTGCCCACAGAAGAGGCTGCTTAACACAGCATTATCCTCAGCTCTTTATCTTAAAGTTTTGGACAGTAATTTCTTTCTTGTTGTTCTCAGTTTTTGGGGGGCTAATTTATTATCTGGACACCTTCACTCAGCAGGTTACGTCCTTCCCATTTTGAGGCCAGCTGTTGTCTTCTGAGGCACTGGACAGCCAGATGGAGTGAGCGATGTACTCGCCTGTTCAACACTGTGCTCTGTCAGCACTGCTTTTGGTGAAGGGTAAAACAAGGATTTGGCAAACACCAGTGCCTGTTTTTTTTCACTTTTTCTTTTTTTTAAAATGGCAACCCCACACATGTTATGTGTTTATTCCAATCTGAGTATTTTTTATTTTTCCTTCTCAGAAAAAACCTGTGGCAGAGCAAGCTGATGCATAAATTGTCATTCTGGTAGTTAACACATTGCTGGGTTTTAATGCATAGAGGTGGGCACTGGAAATAGGTTCCTTTTGGTCCCCGAATTTTATATGGAAGGATGGGAGAGGGAACAGGAGCATAAAAACCTGAAACAATTTCTGAAGGTGGAAAACAGTGGCAAGTCCTAGTTCAATAGTCTGATTGCAGACCATGGCTGTAAGGGGCACAGGACACTTTTCCCAGGGCAAAGCTACCTCACCATGGAGGCCAAAATGTTGGATTTGGAATCCAGAGTACTTGCTCCCAACACTTTTTAAGCACATACATCAAGGAGTCAAGCAAGTAAAATCACAGCTGGCAAATCATTTGTGTTCCAGCAATATACAGCTGAAGTGCTAATATGTACCAGCTGTACCTACACGTTAGCCTTTTTTTGAAATGAAGGTAATTTCTTTGCTGTAGCAAGAGAAGAAGAAGGTCAACAAAGACACATTAAGTCCGGGCTCTGCATTGATAAGGGGTCGAGTGCAGGCTGTTAGTTCTTTCCTGCTTCAGAAAGCCTGAAAAAGCAGGAGCTGGACTCTTCTTCAGCATAACCTGACATTAAAATGGCATTCTTCAAAAAGTGTCTGCAATAAAACAGCATTTTATTTCTGAGAAGGTGTGCCCCCAGAAAGGATCAAGGTCATAATTTAATGACAGAAAATGAGCTTGTGACATATTACTGGTGCAGAGTTAACTTGGCCAAGAGATAATTAATGGAAGATGTGTAGTTGAGTCCCGTGTGCTGCTTTGAAAGTCTCAGGCTTTAATTGGTACCATTGGCTCTTGTAAAATAAACTGTGCTTCTGATCCAGCTCAGAAATCAAAACATGGCATTAAAAAAAAAGAAAAAAGAAAAGAAAAAAAGAAAGCAAAGCATTTTACTTTAGGAGCTGGCCTTCTGATAAAGTGTTTTTAAAATTCAGAGTATTTTAAATGGGTTTCTGGCTTTCAGAGCTGTTACTCTCCTCAATGTTGTGTTATATATTCTCTGATTTCCCTGCCTCATACTTTATATGGCTGGTGACTCTTAATGACGCATTTTGATGCATTCAGCACAACCACACACTAGCATGAACCAGAGCTCACCATATTTCTGGCTGTGGAGCTTGAGTAAACATGGACCTGTGCCCAGACAGAGTTGGCGGTGACTGGAAAACCAATACTAAAAGTCTAACGAGAACTGGCAAAAAATCTGCTCTGCTTGAAAACATGGCACTGAAGCAAAGCTGTCATCTTTCAGTGTACCGAGGGCTTTCAGGCAGCCTAGTTTTGGTGTTGGGAGCAGGCACTACTCTTCCCATTTCCCTGGCTCCTTCCAACTCTTCACAGTCACTCAGGAGCTATTTCCACAGATCTTACTTGTGCACACAGATAAGGCAGAGCTGATAAGGAAGGAGAGGAGGGTCTGATAGCAGAGAGTCTCTGCTGCTGACTCCCTGTGTGGCCTCATCACACCACGGCTCAATTTATCTCTTTAAAATGACTAACAGCACTTCCCTACCTCCCGGGGAATTGGGAGGATAAAAACAGCGACTGCCACAAAGCACAAAGTTATTACAGCCATTTGTCCAGAGTGACTGTCAGCTTCAGCGCATAGGCTGCCCTCAGACACAGTGCTGAGAGCATTCCCAGCAGCTGCCCTGTTGGATGGAGCACATGTCATGCTTCTCTGGTGTAGGTGCCCCTAGGCTCAGAGGGCTGAACCTCATACTATATTCTGCCTCAGAGAGAGAAAGTAAACCTCTTTCATTAGGTTTCTTATTTTCTTCTAGGAGAAGGCAGCAAAGGAAACCTCTGCCACTTGGACATGCTGGGGAAAGCATGGAATCACCCCCTGCTCTGTGATAGCCTCTCCTATGGGGAGAAGCTGAAAAGCCATACTGAGAGCCATACTGGAAGCTTCTGCTCCTCCCTCCTCCACAAAAGCAACAACTAGGTGTGGAAAGACGCTGTCAAACCCTACACCACATCAGTTCTTGCCACAAGTGCTCCCTCACTTCTATCCACCCTGAAAGGAAGCAGAGTGTAAACAGTCTAGTAAGATCTATTCCAGATGCCTGCTCTGGTACATCAGGAGATTAACATATTAACTCTTAAAAGCCCTCTAATTTTAGGGAGAACTCCGTACTTAAGCTGAAAGAAGTTTTGCAGAGATCAGCAGAGCTCCTCTGATGGTAGGGAATCAGGGAAACCTGTTAACAGCAGACTCTATGGATAACTGAGAAAATTATTCAATGCTACTTTTAAAGTACTTTGTATTACAATATTACATGGGCTGGTAATACTTTTCTCTTAATCTTTTCAAGTATACATTTGCAATGGTTTGTTTATTGCTAGGTTTTGCCCTGCAATCAGATAAACACAGGCTTTGCTCCAACTGGAGCTCCAACTAAGCAGAGTAAGCCAAGTCAGACATGGCAAGAAAGACCATGGACAAATACATCTACTTGATGCAATAGGTTTGGGGGGGGGGGGGTTTGGGCAATGGTTTTGGTCATATCGTATTGCCTACAATCCATCATTAAAGTACTACTTGTTAAAGAAACAGGAGATGAAACAGGTAGCTCAAAACTGTACAAGGACCTGAGGCGGATACCAAAATGGCCTATGGGGCAGGGAGAGGCAGAAGAAAGTACACATTAGAGGTCAGCACAGTGGATGGAAGGGATAAACCTTCTGAAATATCCAGGACTGTCACCATGCCCAGTATATGAATCCTGGAGCCTGGCAGGCTTCTCCTAAAAACAAGTTTCCCAAGCAATGCCACCTCAGTTGGACCGTCCTGCCACTGGGGCTGATTAAGGAAAGCAGCCTGCCTGTGACATCTGCCAGCTGCATCTTTTAGGCAGAGAGGAGGAGGAGGAGGAGGCACGTGTTACACCTTTTACACCACAATTGATTTGTTTCCATGTCTTCCACCATGCCATGTACATACTCTGACTGAGCTCTGCAGAAATCAGCAGTGACAATAAATACACTTTCACAGCCAGCTGCTCCCATGCCCCCTTCACTTGGCCAAACAGAAAACATATACGTCTTTTTAATTATCAAGGAGCACTCACAAACAAACACTATGAAAATCTGGCCCTGAAAAAGTGCTCAGAGCAAAAATTAGCCCCGGAGCAATTGGATGTTTAGGTGTGTTTTCCACTTTTTCATCTAGACATACTAAGCAGCAAGAAAGCTGGTAGAACCAGAGAGCTGGGAACATCCCTGGTGGAGCAAAGACCTGGCTGCTAGGGGTCTGTAGTGGTTTCTCCAGAGGAGCTTCTTCATGCTTCTGGGCAGGCAGTGCTGGAGAAAAAAGAGACACATCTAAGGCAGGCTAGGCTATCAGGGAGCCACAGCAAGAGTGGCATGACATGGCTTGCAGACACCAGAGTCCCAGCTTGCCCCAGAAACCCTGTTCTCGGCCTGGTGTGCATCTGCCCTCACTCCTGAGCAGCACCACATAAAGTGTCCATGTGGGACAACCACCTCAATTTAAAAACACAAAACCCAAACCAGTCAACAATTCAGAAAACTAGAGCTGCTGCTTTTCCTCAAGGTGGATTTCTTTTCAAACCAACTATTCATATTTCCTCCCCAGTCTTGTCAACAATGGTCCAGGCAAAAGCTGTTTGGTTAAAGTAGGCTGTTTTCCCAGTTTTGTCCTGTCCCTTTCACCTTTACATCACATGAGGACAATGCATATTCCATTTCACATAAGCCCAGAAGTACGCGAATGATTATGTATGACCAGCTACATATATAATTGTCTTAGATGTAGGCCTATAAATGATTCATTAAGATCTGTATCAGCTGGTTATTTAATGTGTCCTACTAATTAAAACTTTGTAATAAAGACAACTACAGCTCTCTGTAATTATGCCTCTGGACAATGCAATGCATTTCCAACTAGTATTTGAAATCCTGGGTGTAAGATGACTCCTAAAGTAGGGTAGAAAAATATAGGTTAACTGCTGCTCTTAATTGCCCTTCATTTCTAAGGTTATTGTAGAACTTCATTGTACAACTCCCTGAGACTCTTCTGCGTGGAGCACATTACAGTCACCATTAGGTGACAATGCTGTACACTGCATTATCCTTTTGTATACCTGAGAAGCTTGTGAGGAAAAAAAAAAGGAAAAAAAGGACTATTTCAGTTGGAAGGAATGTGTCTGGCTTGGCTCATCTGGAAGGGAGTGGACCAAAGAAATGTTTGAGGAAATGCAGTGTTTTACCCTACATAATCAAATCTGGCATTTCGTGCTCAAGCTAGACATCCTGCTAGGCTCAGTGTAAGCTTCTCCTGAGTAAGGCCCACAGATCTGTGGTCACCATATGCTGGATACTGATTCCAGAAGGAAGAAACACAGAGACTCAGTAAGCACTTTAGGTGCTGTTTTGTTGGTCAAAAAGAAGGCTTCACTGAGTTTATGTTAGCACAACTAAGCAGGTCTAACTCAGTTTGTCTACAGTCTTGTTCTCTCAAAATATGTTTGATGTTGAAGGGAGTATGTCTATATATGAAACAGGTAAGAACATTAAAATATTTTTGGGGATGGTTATCAATGTAAAAAAACATTAGTAACAAGTGATAAATGCTAAGTAAAAGAAGATTTTCCTAAGCAGCTTATGCTAAGAATATAAGTCTTGCCCCACTACCAAAAGATTACAATAAGTGTCATCCTAATCTCATTGGGAGCCTAATATCACCACTAGGATAAACATTAAGATCAGTCACCTCAGTGGCTCTTCCACGCCAGTTCTGCTTGGTTAGACAAATGGGAGATGACTGCCCCTGTGTCAACACTTGTCATCTCCTGTGAGGATGCTCAGCTGGCTCCTGTCACTGTCAGTCCAGGGCATGTTACACCCAGGGGAATGACTCAGGTATAACTTGTTGGCTCTTGTTAGCCATAGAACATTGCCTAAACCCTGAAGTCTGCATCCCACAGGAGCAGTGCACTAATCTAATCTCTAGTTAGTTTCTATAAACACTAATTTGTGAAGACAAAACAAAAACTATGGAAGATGTATCTCCCAAATGCATTTTGGTCCCCAAAGGTGACCTGGTATAGTCCATACCACTGTGGCCAGTACATTAACTCACCAGTGAAGAAGAAGCAAGAAGTAAACTCCATGCTGACCCTACATGCTTTCTTCTTCCTGCAGTCTTTTTCCAGCTTCTCATATCCAGCCTCTTTCAGGTGGTACCACATCCACAAAAGCTACGGAAGGAAAGAGCTAGAATGTGATAGGTAAAGAAATTCTTTAAATATAACTTTGCTTTGGTTATCAAGGTTTTTACTGACTGACCTTTTGCTATAACAGCATAGGACTAGTATGTAAAAACCTTGACCATATTGTATAAAAAATCCTAACAAAGCCCAGTTTCCTACAGATCTGTGTCTCAGACCACCTTACAGTGCCTTCTCTATTTACTTTTCTGTTACTCTCATGATACAATGGATGTGATTGGTCCTCAGTCACTGTTGTCTCATCTTTTCTTTGCCATGTGTTGATGCCTAAGTTTCAAGTTAAACTCTTCAGTCATTTCTGATTGCACTGCTGATAGCAGCCTCTGGTGATTACTCAGGGGAGCACTCACAGTGTAGCTTTCTACACTCTGGGAGCATTTCACAGGGGTTGTCTCTCTGGTGATCTTTAATTAAACTGATAGGAACTTAACTCCGGTTGAGACTCCTACTGATATTTTATCAAAAGTGATTCAGACTGGTCAGTCTCAAATAAAGAGGTGCAGACCAAGTGAGTGCTTAAGTCTCAAATTTCCCATGAAACAAACAAGTTTACAATGGGATAACTCCGTGCATGTCAGCTCCAGCTTATGATGGCTGTAACAATGCCAGAACATTGTAATAGCTTGTAGAGAAGGACTCTGGGCTTAAAAAGGAGATGAAGCTGAAGCTGTTCAAGAATTCCTCAGCAAGCATCAGCCTTGCTCTGGTCTTTGAAAGATGTCTCAGACAACTTTGTTCTTCCTTAGGAACATCTTGCAGAGTGGCCCTACTGACCAGCAGTATCCCAAGCAAGGGAAATGAGGTAGTGGACAACACTCAAAGGGTTCACCTGTACACAACTCAGCGCTGCTTTCCAAGCTATTCATATGGCCACATTAGCAAACCACCCAAGACAGACAAGAAGCAGCTTCCATGGGGTGATAAAATCCGGTCAAGTTCACCTTGACCTGAAACTACAAAATCAGTCAGAAACTGTAAGTACAGCTTATCCCTGTCAAGCCTCACACTTGAGCAACACTGTAAAGCAGTAGGTGCCAGTGAGTGAAGGGCAAGGACAGACCAGGCTCAGGCTTAGCTGTAGTCACAGGTACATGGCTGTGGCAGTACACAGATGGAGTACAAACAGGGTGTGCTGGCACCTGGAACAGCAGCAGGAACACCTAGAGCCTGAAAGGACAGAGAGGAAGTGAGCCTGCCTGCTACCCAACAAGGCCCACTCACTAAGACAGACACATGTGCAGTCCTGAGAGGGAAGAAGGGAGATTCTAACGTTTCTTACTGAGCCGAGGGCTCAGCGAGCAATTCACGGCTGCAAACAGCCTTGGTGCAACTCAAGACTTACTGTGCTTTTCACCTTGCATATTCTCTGGGTGCAGCAGCACTGCTGGAAGAGCCTCAAATTCCCATTGCAAAACCATTCCACCGAATAGCAGAGGCACTCAAACAGGGAAAATGCTGGTTCCCACTTGTGCTGCAGCATTTACCTTCAGCCTTTGGATGACATCATCCTGGCATTCTCCGCCAAAAGGAGGTGGTTACAGACATTGACTGATGGTAGGAAATGAGTTGTCATCTCCCCTGAAAAGATATGGAAACAGAACAAGATTAGATGTTTTACGCCAAGGGCCATGAGAAGAAATGGGGTCTAATCCAGAATTAGAGTGAGGGTGCTCTAACAATAGCCTACGAGCTCTAGGTCTGTGTGCTGTCTAGCACAATGTGGCCATAACCCTGCTGAAGCTTCCAGGCAGCACGGCAATGTGCATCATCAGAATAATGAGTTTCTAATCCCGATCAAGTCCCAGCCCAGTAGGCACCGCTTGACTCACAGAAAGGATTAGCTGACAGATGTAAACAATAGTTGTGGGAGTCACTGTGTCCATTGTGCAATCCTTTTATGCTGAGTTTACAGAAAGAGCTGAGAAAATTAGGAGCTTATGCTGAGAACATAAGTAACTGCGATTTTCAAATATACGTAATGGGTAGTCTCATTCTTCAGTCCTAGGGATAACCCATTGATACCAGTGCACCCCATTTCTACCTCTTGAATCAATCAGATTAGCAAGGACAGGGACTCATGTTCATAACATGAGACAATAAAGACAAGGTACTTATAAGATGATCTTCTGAAGCAGCCAGATCATGCCTGCCTCTTCCCAGGTCCTACTTTTTTTCATCACAGAAGCACCTCTGTCACAAGTTGGAACATGTGGGAGAAGCAAGGGGGGCATGGCAAAAAAATTAACGGAAATTAGAAAAATTAACATTTCTTTATAGGAAAGAAAAAAAGTTGGAGATCCAATAGATGTTTTGCTATTAAAATACATGCTACTTGTCTAGAATTTAATTCCAGGAACAGATGAGAGCTGGCATGTAGGAGACAGCTAGAATTGCTTGAGTTACTGTAACACAAGAAGAACTCCTCTGAGGACAGACAGCTCAGAGACTACACTTTGCAGTTTCACCAAGCTTGGCTTCATCATTCACCTCACAAGGGAGCTCCTTAAATCCTCCCCCCAGTTCAAGTTAGAATGAAGGTGTATTAAAAAGGAGTCTATTAGGGACAGTCTTCAGGTCTCACTTTTGGATAATTATGAAGGAAACAAAAAAATTGGTTGTTATTAATTTCTCTCAGTATTCAGCTTTTGTAATTTATGATGTTTTCATGTAATTTGTTTCTAATTTTGCCATCTTTTCCATAAGAAAAACAAGATATACAATAATAAATCAGATGTAACACTTATCATTCCAGATTTTTTGGTTGAGGAGACAAAACAAACTCTTAGAAACAAGGGTTGCTGCTAACCTTGTCTGCAGGCATAAAGAAAATCAAGGGGAATTATGTGTGCTAATTTCGTTATCTTTCTAAGGTTTGTGATCTCAAAAATTCTCAGGGGTTTTTATGATGCTCCCTCTCTGTCAGTTCCAAGTAGGAAACATGCTCCATGTGCATTCCTCAGATGAACAGCAATTAACAGTGAAACAACAATTATGATAAATTAAGAACAACAATAAAACAATGAAAGGAGCAGTAGTTCCTGCCTCTCCATTTGCCTTTTATGCACCATCACAGCTTACTCCTTTTTTTGACCAAGCAGGACAAATACTCCAGCACTCAAGCACTTGTGCTATTGACTTCAGCAGCAGCAGGACAGGGGCAAAAACAGAGCTAAGTGAAAGGATTTCAGTATGATCTGGGGCCTGTCAAAGAGCCCTTTAAGCTTTGCATGCTGGGTGATGCTGGAGTCAACAGCAGCAATGAGCACTTTGTTGGTCACATAGTCATGCCTCTTGGATTTCTGCGAGGGCTGCTGTTCTGCACCAGCATCCTCATCAGCCTCTGATCCATGGGGCAGCCCATGAACAACAGAGTTGATATTAAACTCAAACACACACTGCCAAGGCAATAGGGGGAAGGGATGATAGCAGTGCTCTATCCAGGAAAGTGACCCACCACTCCACAGAATTACACACAGTGCAACTGTAGCTAATGGAATTAGGTATTGAACTAATATAAACATTGCTTACTATTACAACACACTGAAGTTAATATTGCTTTGGGAGGAAAGATTCGATTTACTCTTCTCTTTGTAGTCCAATTTTCATTTTTCTCCTATGGTCACATGCTCACAAGACAAGCTTTACATAGCTGTCTGGTTTTGGTAGGTTTCAAACTGCAGGTTTTTGTAAGAGAGGTGTGTAACAAGCCAGAGACTGCTGTTTTGCAGAATAGAAGAAAACAGCTAGAGAAGCATGAGCTCAAGCAGCTGTTGCTGCATCAAGCTGTTGGCCCTACTCCACCCAAGTCAAAGGTCACTCCCAGCCAGTCCAGTACAAAGCCTCACAATGGCATCATGCTAGGCTCAAGTACACAAGGGTTTCTGAGAACCACAGAAGAAAGGACTGGGGTTGCTCATAAAGGTCTGGAACTAATATGCCTAAAATAACCTAAAGAGTATTAAAATATGCCCAAAGAGTAATCAAGTGTGCTGTAGGTATCTATCAGGCCTGCAGACCATTTTTATATCTGCAACAGCAAGAGAATAATAAAGGAATTTTGTCGTTAACTGTGAGGCTTCGCAAATATTTCCTTTGCTTCATACTGAACAATGACAATTATTTAGTCACACATGAAAGAAGAGAGGCTGCTCCTTGCATGTAGTGCTGCCCCAACAAAATGGGTACTTTGACCATACCTCTGTACACTAGAGCATCCTGCTATTGATTTGTTTTCCAGAGAATGAAGTTGAAGGTTGTAACTGACTGTGCAGCTTAGTATTCCCTTTGCCCTTTTCCTTTCCTTGTATTTATTTTTAGATAAGCAATGATGTAGATTATTTTTGCCATTGCTAGAGTATCTTTGTAATGCAGCAAAATGAGATCCATCAATACATGTTTGGTAAAGCAGAAGAAACCTTTAGAAACAAAGCAGGGCCCAGTGGTGGGAAAAGCTGAATATTTAGCTCTGATCACAAGGCTGCAGAAAGTCAAAGAATGTGAAACAAGACTCCAAAAAATGGTCCTTGAGCAATGCACAAGAACAAGACAAATCCCAAATTTTGCCAATTCACCACATGAGGAAATTCCTTCCTATCCCAAACGTAGTCAGAGCTTCAGCAGCATGTCTGGGAGCAAATATCATTAGGGCTGATAGAGCTTGTTTTTATCCAGGCATGACACTGGCACTCAAAAGATGATGTTGGGTTTTGATCTCGCCTTTCAACAATTACACAAGGAATCTCCCACAGCAAAAAATTCCAAATAGTGATTAACCTTCTAGGGCAAAAGCCAGACTTTCCATGTGTTTGATCTAAATTCAGTTATTTTTTAATTTCCAGGAGTGGCTTTTTTTCTTCCTGTCACTACTTAGTTCATGTATTCAGGACCCTGTGTAGGTCCTGAAGATCTCCTGAAGACATGTCAAATCCTAAAGAGAGATCTGAGGTTCAGTGAGGGTGAATGTATTTAAGCTGTGAAAACATGTTTCTGTAAGTGGCAGCACAGCTATGCAGCAATCTTCAATATGAAGTAATTTCACATACAAGGAATGTCTTGTGGTTCTCAATGGAGTCAGGTTACTCTTTTAATTTCCATTCTTGGGGTAGTAGTGGCTGCTCCCTGGCAGGGAGAGCAGTGTGGGGCTGGTACCAGATGGGCCTCCTGGGGAGTCACTGAGCACTTGGCTTTCAAGGAGTGCAGCTGGAGTTGACGATATTCAGTACTACAAAGGACCTGGCCTTTCAAATGCTTTTCACTGTTGCAGGCCAAAATAATAAAAAAACAGGGGGTATCTTGTTTATATATTGATGTTTCCCATGTCCAGGCACTTTATGATACTTGCAATGGTTGTATAAACTGCTCCTAATCTGATTTGGCAAGCTGGTCCGATGATTCCTGCTTCTGATTAAAAGTGTTTCCACACTTGCTGAGTGAAGGCTTAACTCTAGTTAAGCCCTTGCACTGAAGTGATGAACAGCAAACCCAAGAGATCATTTATAGATTCTGAATCTGGTTGTTTAGTGGTACTTGGCAGAAATCACCTTCACTGGCAGCAGCTGTCTGCTGCCTACCTCTCTGGATCCACCTCAGAAGACAGATGACAACTTTCTGGAAGCACTGGTTGTCCCAAGAGTGTTGGGAGCAGCAAGCTGGGTCAGAAATTCAGTCTCCATAGTCATGAGGTGAAAAACTGGGCTCAGATCTACCAAAATAGCAAAAACAAAATAAGCAGCATTCTTTAGTCTTCTTGCAGTTCATCATGTAGCCTGGCAGCACTGCTCTGTGCAATAAAACTTCTCCCAAACCAAATCTGCACTAAGGTATAGCTGAAGGGAGACAGTTCAAAATAGCATTTTGGGGCGAAAAGCTACAGACACTGCAATAATCCAAAATCTAAGTATTAGATGTTCAGCATAAAAAATGCACTGAGAAATAACACAAGCCTGACTGAGCACTGAAATAAATCATTACTGCAGTCAAACTGCCTTGCCTCTGTTTTAAGGTGGTTCAGTATCACAACCATGAAACTAATCTAAAACTTTGGGCAGGTAAGTGTGATCAGAGCTACAGTTGGATTATTTTACAAAAATTAAGGGTTTAAAGATGTAAACATAAATAAATAAATGCAGATCCCAAACATTAGCTAGCAGGTCAAAACAACATTACCCTACAATATATTTGTAATATGCTTTGGCAAGGCTCTTCTCCCTTACCTTGTTCCATTGCCTGAGCTAGTGTATTTACTAATTTAAAAATAAAATATCCTGGTGTAAGGTGGGGAAAAATTGGACTCTGATTAAGTCCTTAGGAGATGAGGAAAAGGGGACGGGTGAAAGAGCAAGTCTGCTTTCCTACATATTTTATTCCATTCTTGACCCCAAATATAAGCACAGAAATACATGAGTATTGGATCTCTCATCATATTAGCTATCTAAAGAACAGGATGGATGGAAAGGAGAGAGCAGAATGGAGCCTCTGCCTCTTACTTGAGGAGCAACTCCCCTCTAAGGAGTTGTCTGGAAGCTGGTAGAAAAGAGATGTCCATGGAAAAACACATCCCCTGGCGATGGCACTAGTGCCATGGCCAGCATCAGTGTGGAGAGAGGAAAGTGAAGGAAACATCACTACCTGAATTGCAAGAGTGCAAGTAATTGTAAGTGTTGCCTCTCAAGTTCTCAAGTGCATCCTGCACTAGTAGCTCCTCAAAACCAGACACGCTGAAAGAACCGCAGCTCCCTTGCTCTTTTTGCTGCTCTGCCTTCTTGCCAAACTCCCATGTGTGCTGAGCTTCTGCATTTGCTGATGTCTTTGCTCATCATCAAACCTGCAGGAGATGGGAGCAAGGGGGAACTCAATGGCAAAAGAGCTGATCACAGCTGTACCAACATGGTCAGCATTGGTGATGCTGAATCTACTTGTTGCATACCCACTTAGCCTTCTACAAGACCTCTGTGTCACATTTAGGACACTGTCCTACTTCTTTGTTTTCATTGTGGAGAGTGGTGGATTTTAAGATCTGGGAATACTGCAAATAGCACCCAAGATCTTTCTGCAACACTGGACTTCAGACATAGGAGAAATCCTTTCAAGCTATGGATTCTTCTGATCTTTTTTCATTCTTCAGAGAGGAATACATACAGAGCTGAATGTTTTATTATATGCTAAAACAGAAAGTACATTAGATACTTAGTCTGTGCTCTAGGATTCATGAGTTTAGTTTTACTCCCATGCTGTCCTTTGGAGCCAGCCTGCCTTGTTCCTTCCAAGGCTATGAACAGCAGTCAGGTCCTGTATGTACTCCTGGTCTCTTGCACATGTTTCCTGCCTGGCATCATTGGATCCAGGAGCTTCAGCTCTCCAAGGTGCAGAGTGCTTAGATGTTCACTTTTAGTTTAACTATCCAGAAAACAAGCAGGGAAAATTGCAAGGACTTTTTAAAGCCTCTTCCCAGGAACAAAACCAAGTTGCTTAGAAATTACAACAAGGAGGTGTGCAGACATGGAAAAGCAGAACACTAAGCACATCTGCCTCCCACCGAATACCCATGCTGCCATCAGGTCCCTGATATTTGCAGGAAACCCAGGGACTCCAAGTCTCCTACTTCTGCCTCTTACTCCATAGAATCCTTGTTCCTTGGGGGAAGCCTTTTCACTCCAAAACAGCCAGCCTGTGGCACTCCTGCCCATTGCCTCTCTACCAGGATTTTTCATGTGCCAGTCCTCAAGTGGAAACGCTGACAGAGCTATTTTGAGTCAATGACAACCCGTTGCTGCCAGGGATTTTGTCAAGGTGGGTGTGCCTTGGTGGGGTGGGGTGTGCCTTGCTTCAGTGTCTGAGACTAAGCTGGTTTCCTGTTGTCAAAATCCTCACAGTGTTCTCCAGAACAGAAATGAATTCATAGGCTGCCACTGATGTTCTCAAAACCCTTGCTGTCTTTCCAACTTAGGTAATGGAAAATGGAGTTGTTCTCAGAATCTGTCTTTCCTAGACAGGGTAGGCAGTGTACAAATTGTACCTTACTGGTTTGGGATTTAAAACCCATATTCTTCTTAGTTGAAACCATACCAGTTTTCTACATATAAAGTATGAGAAGAGTTTTTGATCAAAGATGCATTCCCAGTAAATCCTCCCCCCCACCTCATACTTGCTGTGGATACCCAGGGTGGTATGAATCCTCAGTGTGTGTGCACTATAAATACAAAACAGTGGAAAAATCCCTGTGAAGGAAAAGTTAGTACCTTGTTTATATTAAAAGCTAGTATTTCATGTAAGCTGTGATGTTACAAAGTCAAGTGTGTGCAGTTTTATAAAGACATTTCTCCTTGCCCCTTTGTACATAGCTTGACAGTAGCAAGAGAAAGTCTCTGGCAGATGCTGATGAAACGAGCTATCTGGTTACAGAGCTGAAATATTTGGAAAGGACACAAGTGAGAACAGAATTTATTGCCTTTGTGAAAAGGGGATTTAATTTCCGAACTATCCACACGTGGCAATGAACAACCTTGTCTCTGCCCTCTGGTGACAGCCTGCAGGCACCATGCAATTATGATTAAAGCCTTTTATTGTTTTTGTCCCAGATTAGATTAAGTTGGTATTTAAAGATACCATTTTCTAATTGTGTTGTCACGCCAGAACAGAGACGTGGTTGTCTGTGCACTTTTACTGAGGAACAAGAAAGAAATCTGAATGCTTTGAGGTAAACATGGCTGGAAACACTCCTAATTTCCAGGAAGAGCAGAAGAAGTAATTACAATTCTTCTAGATTATTATTAATTCTTAGTGTTTAGTTTAACTGGGAAAACAATTTTGAATGAGTTCAGACAGCCACTAAAGACAAGGCAGGGAAGAGAAGGCCACTGCTCTGTGCTTCTAGTGCTGCTTACAGCAGAGATCCTCTCCCTTCCTGGCCACAGCAAGGTCAGCATCCCTGCTCCCAAAATACTACCACCTTGAGGTAAAAATAAATATAATGACTTACACTAATCTGGATAAAAATCGTACTGCTTATTAGCTGTATTCCAGTATTACAAAGCCAATGGGTCTGAGTTTGAGACAGACCTAAGAAATGCTGTCAGAACAAGGAAAAGATGAGAAGGAACTATGCATGAGTATTTCTAGGTATCTAGCATTTCCTAATTTCAAGAAAAAGGACCAAAGGTGATAAGAAACAGCTAATTGTCCAAACAATTTCAGAGATAAGGGTATGAAGGAAAGAAGAGACAAATCAGTAAGGAAGTTGAGATGACAAGGCAAGGTGCACCAGTTTGAAACAGAAAGCACAAAGGAAATATTTTTATGAGTCCTGTTTAAATCCCTCTTCCTAGTCCAAAAAGGAGCAAATGTCTCGGGGATTTCTCTAGCATACCATGTGCCAAGTAAGGCTCAAGGGATTCCGAATTCTGTCTTACAGCGCTTACATCCCACTTACTGTGGGGATTTTGCATAGGAGGAAGACTTCTGATTTGTTTCACGAGTTGTGGACAATGAGCTCCCTGACTTTTTTTCCTGTGTGGATACAGAAAGTCACCTAAGAATTGAAAATAACACCTTGGTGCTGTGAAAGCACATGGAAGCGTGGCAGTCATGTGTCAGTACATCATTTATCAAAGTGAATGAGAGCTCTGCCAGCAGTCACAATGGTGCCATGTAACAAAGCCAACTCATGCTCATCCAACAAACAAGAGACCAGAGGCTTGCTGCATATGGAACCAGAGGCACTAAAGACCCTTACATCAAAACAGCTTTGGACAACATTACAGGTTTGCTCTGGCTTGCATGTGCTGCTGCTTTCAATCTTTTGGGATTGACTGTGATGCTTCCTGCAGCCATTACTTTCACCCCACAAATCGTGCCAAAAGAACATTATGGCAAGATATCAAATCTAGTGCATCATGGACAGCACCTACACAACCAATTGGACTCATTCCCTGCTCGCCCAGCCTGTGCAGTCACACTGCAATGTCACTGCCCAGACAACATCATGCTCAGGGGTTAACTTCAGCAGTTGGGGTTAACTTCGCTGTACTGGCAGCAAAGCAGTACTCCAAATGTGGAGCTGGCCTGGATAGATACCAGTGCCTTCTGCAGCACAACCCCTCCAGAACCTGATTATTTCTAATTATAACAGCTGGCAGATGTGCAGAGTTTTGGCAGAGTTTGGTGCAGTGTTTTATGTTGCTTCAGATTGACTGAGGAAAGCAAGTGCCACCAGCTGAGCAGCTCCTGAGGCATGTCCATCAGCAAAAGCAATGCTCTCCAACCAGCAAGTCAGTCCCAAGGCTCTGCAGAAAGAGAAAGTTTCTACAAGCAAGAGGCTGAGAAAGAGCTCCTGTGCCTGCCACCACCGGCTGAGCCACAGCAAGATGGGGGCTGTGCAGGAGGGCAGCTCTAGCAGAGATGCTGGGCTGGGACCAAGGAAATCCCTGCTGTTTTCCCTGCCTCCACTACCAGGCTCACCAGTGACATGATGGGCCCTTCCTTACCCCCACCACCCTTCACTTATATCTATGGGAGAAGACCCTCAAGGCAGACAGTGCCTTTAATATGAGTGCTTCCAAGCAAACCTGTCTGATAGCACTTTCAAGGAAACCCAATTTCAAATGGAGCCCCCATGCACTGTTACACAACCTATTATGAATGATTCCAACTTAAAGTGATGCAGAAAAAGACCCTAACACTCATCTAAAAGAGACAAATGGGTTCCAGGTCCTGTCCTGCAGCTTATAGTCTAAGCAGACCTGAGTAGCCTGCATTTGCAGGAGCAGAGCATATTTACTTGTTTTTAAAATATAAAGAACAAACATTTTGTTGACTATTTCAATGTCATGTTTCAATCTCTGATACAGAAAGTGGGTTTGTGCCATTTTTAAATAGAAAATACTTGAGTTGTTCATGAGATGTTGAGAGTCGTATAACATGCAGAAAATATCAAGTCCCCATAGAAAATTGGATAAGTGTGGCTCTACAGCTTTTTTTAAAACACACTTGAGAACAAGACTTCATAACAAGCATTGCTGAGAATCTGCAACTGTCACAAAAGGGAGTGGAAATACATGTACTGTCTTAGAAGAGTCTCTCTGACACACTTAAGAAATAAAGTCACAACAGCCCCTTCAGGGTCATATCTCTGAAAAATCTAGCTGGAGAGGTGCATTTCATACACAGGCAGAACATTCAGCTTCTCTCCCCTTCCTGGGCTCTGGAAACACTTTCTTTAGACCTGTCTGGGATTTTCCTTCTACTTCTTCAGCTTTTATCTGATGAGCTTCTGCTCATGTCCAGTCTCATTCACATGGTTGGCCACCCTGAGCTCTAACTGGGCCTCTAATTATTTTTTGACAATCTAGCAAAAAGATCTGAGAGAAAAAAATGTGACTTATGAACAAGAACATCCAGAGACTTAACACACTTAAGAATATTAATTTCATGGCTGTAACGGATTTGTCCTAATAATCACAAGCATCCTAGTAATGATTGCTCTTCCTCCTTCTCCCCCACCCTCATTTAAAAAGCAGTGAAATTAATAGAGCCAGTGGTTCCAAAAATTTACATTTTCTGTTCCCCAACAATCCTCACCATGTCAGCAAGAATCAGTTCCCACCCTCTGCTTCCACTGCCATATGGATGGGCAAGATGCTGGATCAGCATCGGGTAGACTGAGCTATGAACATGGACGCCCTTGGTGGATTCCTGGCTGGGCTCAACTTCTTGATTTAATGAGCCTCTTCATAGATCTACTGAGAACATATCATTAACTTTGAGACTCCTAAATTTCTCTCAAACTCTGATAGATTTGGTCAGTGGGATCAAAATTTGATGGTAGTGTCAAACAGCAAAGTGTTGCTATTGGGCCACTGGGGGCTGGAAGAGGTGTCCATTCCAGGAGTGAGGGGCAAACTCCTGCTCTCCTCTATGGTGCCCACATCCCTTCATCTCCTCCTCACACAGTGTGTTACACTGCTACTGCAACAACTGTTTCTGGGAGGCAGGGAGAACTTGGGGCAAGCTGTGAGCAGGATGGCAGTGGCAATCTTCCTTGGGGTGCTATTCCCACTCAGTATGCCCTTCTCTCTCATGCTCTGTGAGTCTCACAGCCCATTTATAAGTCTTCTGACTTAATTGGGTGTGCTCCAGGTGGCAGACACCTGCACAAACCCCCACTAATTACACTGCACAAATAAATGCTTCATCCAGAGAAAATAAAGGAGGAAGAAATTAACTCATCATCCTTCCCAGCAGGAAGGAACAGGGTATTTTACAAACACAGCATCCCTGGCAATACCCTCAAGCTTCAGGGCAATAAAGTAACCTGTGTATGACCTGGAGGCTACGCAGCTGCTGACAGGAAGCACCAGGCAGCACCTTGGATTACTCCAAGCTTTTTAAGTGGAAAGCTGTCCCATTCGGCTTCAGTTAGAGGACTTTCCTCCATGGGAAGAAAATCTCCCTCTTATCCAGGGTGAGAAGGGTCTCTGAGAAACTGGCCCTGGAGGCAACCCTCCAGGATGACTTCCACACTCCCTACGCTCTCTGGTTGATACCCCTGCACCTCAATATTTAAGAGACATGCCCTAGGGTTTTTAAGAGTTTACTCTCCTCCTGAAAAAGTAACTGCTCCTACTAGAGCTCAAAGCTTCCAGCATTTGAAAAGCAATTCAGGAGACGAGACAAGCCACCCCACAAGGCTGAGTGGCTCCAGTACCAACCTGGTTTTTGTCTGTCCTGGGGGAACAGGTCTCTTTCCCTGCCTTCTTCTCTAGCCACTGAGCTTCCAAATGATATACAGACAGATATAAACATAACAAGTCACCTGAACAACTACAGAAAAGAGGCTTTTGGAGGAGGAAGAACAGTACAGGAGAAATGTGATATAATAAATCAAGTTTTGCAATATGAAAATTCTCAAATTTTTTGGCAGATAAAGAAATAAAACTTTGCTGTCTGAGAGGGAAGAAGAAAGGTGACGTTTTAGACATTGCCAATCCCTGCCCAGGATGAAATTAGACACATAAAAATACTTGAAGTATTTGGGAGAGCAAGCAAAAGCCTTACCTGGACATAGGTTTGGAGGGCAAAATCATAGTCTGCACAAAACAGGTCAGGGCTGAGTGCTTTCACCACTGGCCACTCAAGCAAATGGTTACCAAAACAGGCAAATATCTGCAAAGTGTTTCAGTGAATTGGCATCTTACAGCAATACAGGTTGCAGAGGGCAGATGAACTCTAGGCTACCAGAGCTCACTAGTGGACATGGTCCCCCTGCCTCACAGTCTGCAAAGGGTTCCCAAGAGCCTCTACCTGTCCAGTCTCAGATTTAGAGCCCAAAAACTGCTGCACAAGCTGCTGCATCTGCCAGCTGCACTCGATAAGCTTGTCCAGGCACCTTGGACTCCAAAGACCTGCAAGACCAAGACTGCAGACCCGTTAATGAGGGCTTCAGTCACCCAGGGATGCTCAGATGTCCGAGAGGCACCTGGACACATACGCTTGTTTCTGCACAAATCTGCTGGAATGCAAAACCTGGCTGTTGTCTCCCCACAACAAGCAAAGAAAATTTGAAGCAGTCACATCAGTTACGGGGAAGGATGGAAAGAAAACCTCAGACAGCAACACCCATCCTAGCTGAACAAAATCCCTGAGAAAGTCACCTGCCTGGGAAGGGCATGTGCGGCACGTGACACATCAGAAACCTGGTTTTGCCAAAGAACAAGGACAGTGATTCTGGCATAAGCTCAGGCATTTCTCCTTTCCAAGGGCACCTGCTTGGGAAGCAGGGCCTGATTGGTAACATAAGAGAGAGAAAACAGGAGCAAAAGTGAGAAAAAGACCCCCCACAATACTTGCAGGTATAGAGACAAAGCATAATTATGCAAACACACGCTTTAATTATTTCATACCCTTAAAATGGGAGAAGACTCTATTCAAAAAGATAACATCCTTTAAAAAAATTGAAGTATTATTTATTGTGGGGTTTTTTTTTCTGTATTTCAAGGATGCTCTTTAGAGGTTCCAGGACTGTAAAAGAGTCTTTGACTTTTCTGTCTCCTCCTGCCTTTGCCTTCCACAGCTGGGAGAAAAATCTAAGGGCCTTAAATAAGTTTAAATATGAAAGTCAAAAAATGGCTTTGAAAATAAGCTGTGAAGGAACTTTCTGTATTTGAACTCCACAGAGAAAATTAAAATCAAGGGAAAATGTAGAGCTGAAACTCGAATACATCAAATTTTCACATGTATTTATATATATACGTTTCAACCAGAGGACTCAATGTCTTAGAGCTTTCAATGGGACTTTTGTTTGTGTAAAGATGGAAAAACAGAGCTCTGTTTCACCATGGCTCTGTGCTTTGTCTGCTGTCTCCAGTCCCCAAATTTTTACTCCAAACTGTGGTAGGACACCCGTCTCTCAGAGCAGCTGAGCTCATGTAGGATGGGAGCATTCTCCTTTGCGGGGCACCACCAGTGTCAAAATCTCAGCTCTGATGAAATCAGTGGCAAAACTGCTTGGAGAGAGTTTACTTCCCACTGCCAGGCACAGATGGCCACCTTTCTGACTCCTCCAGCACCCTGCCACCCCACGGGGCTCCTGCCTGTAAGATTAGTTGTGCTTGTGCTCACAGGGACTGTGACTTGGTGGGTTTTCTCACCTAGAGATGACACTGCTTATGCCACAGCCTGAGCTGCCTTTTGGCTGGTTTCCATCACCTGTGTCAGTCCCCAGAACCAGAATGGAGGGAGCAGGGCTGAAGCTGAGTAGACACATACCAGCATCTGACAGCATCCTCCAGTGACTGCTTTCTCCTCCTCACAACTTGTCTGCTGACAGCTGCATGAAGGTCTCTGTGGCAGGTTTGTCACCCACAACCACACCAAGGTGAATCTTTCCTAGCAAAATCTGGTGAGCACCAGCCCCCCACCACCCACGTTCCATGTCCTTCAGTACAAAGTACAATATCCCACAGCACAGAAGCACTTCCCTGCAAACAGCCCTAACTCAGCTACAAACAATAAACACACTCTACAGGTTTTCTAACATATTTATGTAGCCTGCTTCCTCTATTCACTGAGTTTTAAAATATGGCCTATCACTACAACATCTAAGCACAAGACTAGACATGGTGCATGCTGCAGACCTAGTACAGTGGTCTCCTTTGGGGTCAAGGAAAATAATTTATAGGCAACAAAAGATTGAACAAAAATTAAGGGAACAGATAACGTTTCTTAGTAACTCACAGGCAGAGGAAGGCAAACCGTGCAGCTTTTACTATTGTGGTTTGTAGGAGCGATGAGGAAGATGGCTGGAAAGAGTCTGTTTTAACAGCTGTACTCACCAGCCAGAGATGGGAGAAAATTGTCAAAGCTTCAGTCAGCATCTCACAGCTTCCTCTGTTTCATGTGCAGGGCTCCAGGGGACACAGCAGCAAGTGTGGCATCATAAAATATTCTTTTTCTCCCTGTTTCTTCCCCAGAATCTCTCCAGCCTCGAAGAAACCTCTCACCTCCATGCCATGGCTTTGCCTCCAGGAACAAACACAGTACTCACCTACAAGGACCAGTGTGGACTCCTCTGCTCACCAGGACTGCATGGATGCCAAGTGCCTAATTGCAGTATTTTTCCTCTTTTGAAAAGGCAATTCTTGTTCTACCTGGATTAGCCTTCAGAGAAAGTGAGGGACCTACCTGCTTTCTGTCCTTGTCTGTATCTCCTCCAATCACAGACAGACCATGCCAGTGCTTTTTGCTTTTGATATAAAGAACCTTAGGTATCCATTAAAGGGCATTGACCCAGTTTTTATCATCTGACCCCACTGGTAAAGCTCTCTTTTGGGAAGCAGCATCCCTCAGTGGAGCTATTACAGCACCCTTGCAGTCTTGCATGACTGGAGAAAATAATTCTCCAGAATAAAAGCTAAATGATGGAGCGAGACAGAGTGGGTGTCTGTGTACATAAACATTAGAATTTGTTTACTAATGCAAACAGCTCTCAGGGTGAGAGGAAAATAGCAGAAATATTCAGTTAAACATTTATCTCAGTTAAACATTTATGCAGGATTTACATACGATGACATACGCAGAGATGGTATTTGCAAGGCTGACACTCTTGGCAGTATTGGATCTTTTAGGGATGTTTTCCCAGAGCATTTTTCTTGCCAGGAGAATTTTTTATGAAATTGTGCAAGTGTAACAGATCCATCATTCATATACAGAGCTGTGCAATTTTTTTCCTTCCGAAGAACAGCTTGTTCCTGTATTTACAAGGTATTAATAAAGGAGGTCCTATTCCTGACACTTGGATACAGCTTCTCAGGTTTCCCACATGGGTTCAAATCTTTGCTGATGTAACCCAGGGAGGTCTGCACATAAAATTGGAGGGAAGTTGGCACGTTAAGATCCTTTTCTTTAAACAACAAAAATGCTTCTTCTGTGTGCATATTCCCCTAGAAAGGTAACCCCCAAAGCCAAGGACTCCCTTAGAGCACTTACTGCTGCTATTACAGCACTGTGCTAAAGGTTGAGAATAGAAACCTTAAATTAACCAGAAGATCTGAAGAAAAAAAAAAAAATGAACCCCAAGAAAGCTTGAATTATACTTCTCTCAATGGAACTGAGATGTAAATTAGATAAATAATACAATTATCAAAATTCAGAGCAGAATCCAAAAAGCACCTCATCTTTACTAACTTATATTTTCCTTACATTAAGGTTTTCTGATAGACAGGATATTTTGCCCAGACAGACCCTGGCGTAGGATACCTCAAGGAAGTTAGGTCCCATGTCAGTCACATGCTTGAGGATTATACGTTCCACATGTGCATTTAACTTCTCAATAACTTCTCATCAGCTGTGAAAGTCACCTGCATAACTGAACTTACACCTCTGAACAACAGGCCTGATTCTGCTGCAGCATAATCAACCTCTGGTCTCTCAAATTTATGATGCAAGGCTTCCATAAAAGCATTTGTGTGGTAAGTTTACTATGACAATCTGAGACACCTTTATGTACCTTCTCATGCCTGAGTCCTAAGGGTCCCCTTTTTCATTCTCATCCACAGGTAGAGGGAGAAACTTCTCCCCTCTTTTTTTCTGACAAGGACAACTGAAATGCAGCAGGGACTCAGGACTCCAGGAGCTGCAGCTGTAGAAAGAAATGCACAAACAATTGAGAACACACATTGAAACCATGAGGTCATTGTGAGAAGTGCCATTTTTTCTGGTCCAACTGCAATTAATTGGAACATTGCTACTGTTTTCCAAGGCCAGCAGGACTGCCTTTTCCTGCCTGCTGAGCTCTGTGGCAAGTGAGTTTCAGTGGGATGAATTCCAATTTAATTAACAGAAAACAATTTTCTTAAAGAGACAAAAAAACCAAAACAAACAAACAAACAAACAAACAAACAAAAAAAAAAAGACAACAAACTGTTCCAACAGTTCTCTCAAAATGAATATATGCATCATATAGAAAAAAAAAAAGGAAATACAAAGAAATTTGGCTTCCTTCCACTCCTAGGAGATGCTAGAAACCCATTTGATACTGTGTTTTAGAATACCATTTATACTAGCACTGGATACTTTAATTGGAGGACATCATGATGGATTGATTTTTTTTCTCTCATTGAAAAGCATTCATTTCCTCTCTTAGTCCATAGACATAAGTATAGAAATAGATCATTCTGAATTGGTGTATTTATGATTATTTATTTAATGGCTAACCACAGTGTCTCGAGCTACCAATACATAATTTAAATGTCTCACAAATACAGCACTTGGTTTTCAATTCATTCTCTGTACATATTCAATAAAATGAGCATGTGAAAATAATAAAGGAAGTGAGGCCTCAGTTATCAATTCTGACAGGGTTCACAGTCCTTCTAAATGTGTCTTTAGGTCGTTTTAGCCTGCATTTGAACACAATTATGTCAGGCACGGCTTCAACTGAGCCAACAGAGCTTTAAAATAAGTACTGGAAGCTGCTTGCTCAATGTTGATGTAAGGTATGAGTCCCAATCTGGCAAACATTCCAATTTCCCTCAATAACCCCAGTCCTGGCATGGCCTGGCAGGTTGAGGATTCTTTGTTAGCCATGGTGAGGGTCACCAAAAATGTCTGCAGGAAATAAACACCCAGCCCTGAAATTCAGCTTTTATCATGCCTCCACTTTTTCCAAAGCCGATCTGGATGTGAGGCCTATTTGCCCTCTGTACAGGGTTGAACGTTTCTGCCATGCCCCACCGCTGTAGGGGCAGGACAATTTTTTAGGCTTTCTGCTGAAGTCCCACAGGACCATCTGTGTAGCCTGTTCTGCAGTTTCAGTACTTAGGCTAAAACTCTTCACATGTGAAAACACGGCAGCCCACATTTCACACTTACACTCATTTAGGCTTTACCAGGGGATCCATTTCATATTGCAATTAAAAGCTACTCTAGTATGCAGCAGTTTGAGAAAGAATGTACCTTTAACATTTAAGTATACTGTATCATGCTGCAGGAAGTCAAATCTTCAAAGAAATCTAGTCTGCTTTGATTAATAATTGATGACATTTTTGCATCAGAAAGAAAAAAATCCTAAAGACACTCTTCTTATTGATCTGAAAGACTCAAATAAATGAAACAGATTCAAACTTTTGCCTATGTTTGTTAACTATTGATAAAATGTCAGTATTGAGCAGAGGCAGTCATATGCAAATGTAAGGATGGTGATAGAGTTTTAAACTGCATCTGGTTCAACTTGAAACATCATTTGATGTTGAACAGCCAGAAAACCCATGTATACTGATAGTACAAGGTTTTGCAAATCTTCCATAGGTATTGCAATGTATGTTAACATACAAGAAGTAGTGGAAATTGTGCAGGCACTTAAATGACAGAAAGATAAAGATTTGGGGTCAGATCTTGAGCTGGGAAAATAAGTAGTTTAAAAAGTACAGTTCATTAGTCTGACCTCTGTCATGTACAACTTTTTTGAACAGATCTTGGAGAAAATAATAATCAAGATGCAGAAACAAATGGAGGCCAAAAGGCAATGTGATTTTAGGAAAGACAGATCACATTAGACTAAACTTGTTTGGATAGGTGCTTGTCTTGATCAGAGAGAAGTGGTAGATCTCATCTTTGGACTTAGCTTACATTTGACTTAGACCCACTTATCTGTGGAGCTGGAGAAGACATGGGTTGTTTTTTGTTTGTGGTTTGGTGAGGCGTGTTTGCTTGTTTGTTTATTAATTTACTGCCATTGCTCTAGTTCACTCCAACAGGAGACTAGTCCTCTTTGACTTTCAACAACTTTCCCTGAGTTTGTAGGTTGGGACTCTGAGCACTGATAAAGACAGAGGGTCTTCTTCAATCAGAAGCTGCCATGGCTTCCTCTGTGGCTGACAGCAGAACCAGCAGGGTCTCAGCAGCACCTCATGCTCAACATCCTGTTGTACAAACCCAGGGAGCTGCTGGAAGATTTGCCTGGGTAAGAAGCAGAAGTCTGCTCCATTCGATCTGTGGGAGAAGTTTCAGAGTCAAGGTGAGGGGATTCTAATTAACCAGCAAAGATGCACTGGGAGGGCAGTTCCAAGCAATGAATATTTGATTAGAAGAGCTGAGAGGCAAAGGCAATCTATAAAATAAGACTGATGAGTCATTGACTGTCAGTCTGTGCCTTCCTGTGCATCAATATTTCTACTGGAAGTTCACAAAATTAAAAATATTAGTGGGTCAGATTTGGCCCCAGAAGTTTTGAAAAAAGTAGAGTGGAGTTAGTTCCACAAAACCATTTTATCTTTCCAGCTGCATTTAGCTAGAGGCAAGTACTGCTGTTCTCCAGTGTTTCTAGTCCCATTGCTTCTTCCCAAGTTTAAATTCCCCTCTCCGACCAAATGGCCTGTATTTGAGAATGGCTTATTTTGCGTCCACGAACATTTATAAAAATGACCTCTTAAAGAATGCCACTGTACACAGTTCTCCCTAGCAGAACTACAAAAAGGAACAAGTCTCATATGAGAGACATTAGATACTGTCAGAGGGAGAGCAAGTCAAGATGAAGAATGGCATCCACAAATCAAACTAGCCAGAAGCATAGCCCCTTCGAGGCTCTTTTTCCTTGCATTTCTGTCAGGCCCATGCCTACTGCAACACATCAATGGTAGAAAGCAAAACAGAAAGCAGATTTAAATATATAAAATGAGTCTGGTAGTTAAAGTTGACATTGCTCAATTGAGAAGTGCATGCATTTCACTTTTATTTACCCTTGACTATAGCATTGCATGGGACAAAGCTGAGGAAAAAAAGCAGTAGTTTCCATTCACCAGAGAGATCATTGGGAAGGACCAGTTTCCATTCCAATAGCTGCTAAATGTCCCCAGATTATTATTTTTTGACACACCATGTTTTCTTTTATGTTGGATGGTTTCAGCCTGCCATTTTACACCTAAGAAATTATTCTGGGTGGAGATGCCTAGGTGTCCACAGGTTGCTCCTCGAATCATTTATATAAGAACTGCCAGGCTGTGCTTTGGTTTTGTGGAGTTGGTAAGTCTGTTAAATCTAGTGATTTCCCACGTGATCATGGATAAGGATTTCAGATTAGAAGCTGTGCCTATGCCTATGCCAGGGCAGGTATGAGAGGTGTGTTTCACACTCCTCACCACCCTGCAAATACAGTTACAATGAATGAGTTAATCCAGTGACATCAAAATCCATTAGCATTTTATACTGACTTTAGTACAGATAGGATCAGACTCTCTATCACCTTACTGCCTATGGCCTACCTTACAAAATATAGAGTTACAAAAGATTAACTAAATCAGTGATGAAACCCCTATGACTCTGGAGGCTTGGAAGCAAGCCTGTGGTGTGAAAAGCTAGCAGGATACCTTCTGCAGGAAAAGCTAAGCAGAATTGCTTTTCACTCAGTAAGCAGCAGAAAAGCAGCAGCTACTAGACAGCCTCTCACAAACTGAGTGTACAATTGAATCAATACTTTCAGTTTTACACTCTTACACAGGCAGTGGAAAGAAAAGTTTATATTCCAGTCATGATACCTGATGGCTCAACAAGGGCTGTTAAAGAAAAATAAATAAATAAATTAATTAATTAATTAAAAAAAAAAACCCAGAGGCATTTAAAAATTCATTGGGTGACAGTGGGTACCTTGCCTTTATGTAGGAAATGCTTCTACTAAAGAGACTTTAGCAAAATTAATTAGGTCATCAGAAAGGTTTACAAGCTACATTCACTGAGGTAGCAATTTTCATGAAGTAGTCTCTTGAAATAGCTAGCTAAACTCTATAAAGAAAAATCACTTGATGGGTATATCCCTGCAGATTAAATAAACTTGGTAGAAGGAGAAGCACTTAAAAGATTCAAATCAGTCTTCTTGCAAGCAGTGAATAAAGAAAAGTCCTCCCATGCCACATCTCCAACTTTAAGCACACGCAGAAGCACTGTTTAGGGCACTGAGAAGCAAGTCTGCCCTTTGAGCAGTTCAAGCCTTTTAGAGAATGGGCTGTCCAGTGACAGCCCTCTGGAGACTGGTAACCTGTGCCTCGACACCACTTCTGGCTCCATGCAGGGTAGAGGAGGCTGTGGCACCCTTAGGCTGCTGCAGACTGCAGGAGACAATGTGGGACTTAGCTTACAGCCAGCTCGGTGCTAGAGAGCAAAAAACAAGGGATTTTTGTCTTATTTGTCCTATGTTAAGTACAATTAAGACTGGTGGTAAATTATCTAGTTGCATGTCTGTTGGTGACTGAGGGGTTACAGCAGCAACCCAGCAGTGCCCTTAAATACATGCTTAGATTTGTCTCTAGTAAATCGTACACACGTTCTGCTGCACCCCACATGCTGTTCTGCACTTTTTTACAAACCCCTCTACCAGGTGAATGAACTCATTTTGTTAAGAACACTGCATTCAGAAGCAATGGTTTAGACTGGACTGTTCTTCCCCTGTGCTCTCAGAGAGAAGGACCAGGTAGAGCCACCCCAGAGGAGATGAGAGTATAGTTGAAAGTAAGTACCATGCACAAGAGCAAAAGGGGTGGTACTCTATCTTCAATGAGTGTGACAAAGGGACATCTTGGGGCCCTGTATGGCAGCACTGCATGATGTCCTATGGCTTTACAAGGTGTAAATATGCTTACCTTTTCTTATCTTGTCAAGCATGTCCCATTTCAAAATTGACTTGCAGTAAAAGCCTTTTACAGTAGCTATGTAATTTTTGAGGATGTAGTCTGAGGACTCCATAATTTTTGAAAACTGAACTGAATTGCTCTTGAATATGTGAATGTAGAAAAATGGACAAAGGCCCCTGAGATGCAGGTGAGTGGCTTATGTGGGCATAAGCACAGGGATCCTGCTTCAATTCAGAAAAGTGCTGCCATCCTGAAGGTGAACCTTTTTAGTTTGAAGCATATCTGGTTTGTCTACAAAGAGCAAAATATGTAATTCTTTAATGCCTGAAACTGTCTGCAGAATAGTCAGCAGACCCTAGTGTTTCACAGCAGCTGACAGCTCATCTCAGGAGCAAGCAACTTCAGTGATACCAATCCTTGACTTATTTCCAAGGAAAAAATCCCTGTTTTATAAAACACTAATTAAAAGCAGACTTGGGTTCCTAAACTAACTCAGCCCGAATATCAGGAAAAAACCCAAGTGCCATAGATTGAAAACTCTGTCAAAGCTGCTGCAGACCAAAGCAAAGGCAAATGAGCACTAAACCATCAGTATTTCAGTGACTGGCTTTCTTGCATGGGGAGCAGCAGTAACATCTGCCTTATGCAGTGCTGTGCTGTGTAACATGGAAGTACCTTCGGCACAAGTGTCCAGTGATTTGGTGATTTGTACAGTGTGGGTACTCACACATTGCAGTAAAATAAATATTGAGGAGCAAAAAGGGAAATCTGATGGCTTTTTTCATATTGCCCCTCTTCTATGTACATATTCTTCCCTTTGGAATGTGCTGCTCCTGGTCAAGGCTGGTCTGGAGAGCCCATGTTACACGACATACATTTCCCTAGTCAAGTCCACAGGCAAGACACCAGGTTGTTTCACAGCACCTACCTCAGGTTCATGTGTGACCATGCCTCCTCTTGGATTGTTTGTCTGTGACAGTTGTGAGCTAGATGTGTTCTGAACTTCCAGCAGAGGCCTTCATCTTGGTAATTTCGGCAGGGGGAAAGGCAGCCCTCTGCACTCACACTTCTCTTTGTGCAGGTGCTGCAACTTCCTGGGGAAGCCTTTGCAGCCACCATGCACATCAGCTTTGCAGCTGGTTCCACACTCCCACGAGAACAGCTTTGACACATCTGAGAGCCCCAAGAAAAGGATTTGTGTGGAAGCTCCTCTAAGACAAGACACCAGGAGCCATGTTAGTTATAGCAGGCAGAAAGTAGCTCTAAAGAGCAGCCCTGTATTCAGGAGAGCTGTAAATCCTCTAAGTTCCACAGTGATATTAGGAAGGGCTGAAATTTGTGGAGTGACCCCAAGTATTTGCTTTACTTCTAGGCCCCCAGGTCCCCTGGAACCCTCCTACCATATTACCTGTCTCCAGATGGTATCCCCTGGCTGTCCCCAAACGTGGCACATTTCCTCAGGTGAGTTGGTACCTGGCCAGAAGTACATTTCTTTAGTGCTGAAAACCACTGCATGGCACGTGCCATCACTTCTCCCACATGTGTGGTTCACCCTATGGCAGAGTACAAGTACATTTAACACCAGCCCTGATGATTCACCCCTTAGCTAAGGCATGTGGGCAAGTGTTCTCTGCAGCAGCTGCTCCTGGTGGTACTTACTGTTCCCATAGGGACCAGGGCCTCTCCATGCCCAATGCCTTGGTTTTTGTTACCACCAGCAGTACAAACAAGGTGTCCCAGAAGACCAGAGATGCTGGGCAGCCTGAAGCCAGAGCACACAATTTTCAGTTAGCCTGGCACCACCTTACACTTCTAGGGAAGTTTCTTTCACTGCGCCACAGAGCCTCACACTGCAACAGAAAGGAAAAGAAAAAAACAAGACCCACAGTTTTACAGCTGCCATGGGGAGAAGGCATTTTGTGCCCTGCTTTGGCACACTGACTCAAGGAGATGGAAGAAGAAAGGCAGAACAGTAGATGGGATTCAGTGCTGGATAGTGGATCAGCTAATGGAGGGAAACACTTCTCTGAGTAAAAGACTGAGATGATTATGGGACGTGGAGTGTGCAAAGGAGGGTGATAACTAGAGGATAGTGGGATGGAAGAGGAGAAAAAGGTACTAACCAGGGCAGAGATCTGAAGATTTTGACAAAGTCATTTAATTACAGAGGAGAGAGAGAATGCAACACAGAGCTGTGCTAGAAGGAAGATAAGCTCAGGAAACAGAGAAATTCTCACAGGATTGGCTGACGTTCCTTGTGTACTGCTGGTACCCTACAGACATGCTCCACAAACCTGTCATAAGGCAAGGTCTGCCCCAAGATCAGGTGCTGCTCCAAGGGGAACAGCAAGCTTTCTTTGGCTATCCCTCAGTAACACTTTCTCCACGTCTTGACATTTCTGCCTGTGCTGCAGCACAAAAGAATTGCTCACCCTCCAGCCCTCCAGGGCAGAAAAGACTTCAGAGAAAAAGTAATATTTCCCTCCAAGGTGAGTAGAAATAGGCACTGTGCTAGTGGATACTGGTGTTATGACCCATGCATAGGCAGAAACCTCTCAGTGCAGCGTGGTGGGTTGTGGAGGAGTCTGGGAGAAGAGATGAGACTGGTTCTGGTGTGGGGCCCTGCGCAGTGGGGTGCCCTGGAGAGTCAGCCACGCCCTCCAGCAACGAGGTGCCAAACAACCACTGCTGCTCCTTCAGATGCTGAAGGGGGGAAAAAGCCTTTGACAGGAGATTCCTGACACAAAGAGGGATTGTATTCCATTTCCTACAATTAAGGGAACCCATCTGTAAAGATTTTAATTATGGAGATCTTATGGGGAGTTTCAGTTTGGCTGGAGGGTTTTACTGGGTGTACTCTGTCTCCTTGGTATTTTCTGTAGTTGTGCAGTCATTAGCTTCGGCCATTAAAGACAGGGAGATGGCAATAAATGAGAAATGGACAACACAATGATTTTCTTGCATAACAGATGGACATATTTGCCTCTTCCCCTGACTCCCACCATCTTTCCCTAATTAATGCAACCACTAGCTACAAAAGCCTTTTTTTATTTAAAAAAAATGGGTGGATGGTACAATTCATGTGCATGAAGCCACTCTTCAAAAATTGAGGACATTTCACCCCATATAATATATCAAACATAAACAGGCATAGGGTGAATATTAGTAAGAATTATCAAAATAAACTCTTTTTCTATCTAAAGCATTTTCATTCCATTTTTTTTCTGTGTGTTACAATTAAAACTTATCATTGATCTGTCTGTTTTTGCCCAGCTTCCTTTAGACATAACCCTCCTCCTGGGATAGACTTTGGTTTTTGTTTAACTTACAGTGTTTCTCCTAAATGCATCTTGAAATGAGCAGTTCTTAGAAACAAAAAGTAACTTAAATAATGTATGTCACACTTAGCATGTGCCCAAGGCACCACAATGCACTGAAGTTTGTGCAGCCATGAGTGTATAACCAAAAGCTCAAACCACCGGGCATCTCCTCTTGCTGCAGGGACTTTGGGTCTGGCATATGCACATTCCTTCATTCACGAACTGACTGAAAGGTACACACTGCTGGCTCCTGCTGTAGACTACTTAGGTTTTGCTTGGTTTGAATTACTCCTCATGCCCTAATTATTACCTGTTTCCCCAGATACAGCTGAAGGCTGGGAGCTGCCAGGCTTGCTGGCCAGGCAGGGTTGGCAAAGCCCTGGTGTAAAGAGGGGAGACTAAGCCCTCCTGGTTCACCCTTCTTGCAAAACAATATCCTGACATAAAGAAGCCACCTGGTCACCCAGGCATGACTGACTACCCTTTGGAAAATCCCATCACACACTGCCTCCTGCTGCATCCTGCCTATCCTAAGATACAGCAAAGGTCTGGGAGTGAAACCCCTGCAAAGCAATAGAGGCAACTGCTCTGTGGTTTCTAGACCCTGCATGTTTAATGCCACAGCCCATATTCACCTGTGTTGCAGCCCAATTCAGATATTCCTCCTGGGCCCAAGCCTCAGCTGTGTGGGAGAGGCTGTTCCTTCTGGGACTGTCCTGGAGCTGGAGGAGGCCACTGCTGGGTGCTGTGGTCCCACAGATGCAGCTGGAGTAGTTTCTCCACTTACATGAAGGTGCTTTGACTTTCTTGCTGCCTGGATTTTAGTTCAGTTCCTTCTAGTATTTTTCCCATTTTCAGAGACCATTTTTCATTTGCTATCTATAATGAGACATTCATTCCACAGCAATATCCAGCTCATCAATCTTTCCTTTCAAAAGCACTGCTGCTTTTACTGATCCTCTATTCCTTTTATATACAAGGCCATACACACACACTCATATATATATATATATATACGTGTGTATAGAGAAGATTTCTTTCCTTCTTTTGTTCTTTGCTGTGTTTGTTAGCAACATTCTTGTAATTACCTGGTCTTTGATTACTTTACTGATTTATTGTTGCCCCTAATACTCTCTATTGCATGTCTCTCAGGAAAAGTATTAACAACTTTCCTGTTATTCCCTTTCTATGACATTCCTGCTTGCTAGCTGTCCAGTGGGATCTATCTACTCATGAATAATTTTCTGGTGAAATGTGCTCTGCAGCAGTGAAGAATATCCATTCTGACCTTCAGAGAGTTAGTTTGAGTCAAAGGTGGATTCTTACTAACCTCAAATTACCATTTAAGAGGCTTTACAACATCTACCTTCCTAACAAGGTCTACCTCGTTGCTCAGAGCCCCAGCAGACAGCTCTGCTTTCTCTCCTCTTCGTGCTCGCTTAGCTCCCAGTGCAATCATTCCCAAAGTTTCAAAGCCAAAAAGCTTTACATATTGTCTCTTTTCTCTCTCAATGCCTGGAACATGCCATGGTGCTTCCACTATCCAGTCAAGTGTTACTGAGAACACCTTGTAGAGAGACAATATGCTATGCAAACTATCAGGCCTTTGGGGGTTTGAGGCAGGAAGAAAGCCAACTTCTCCTGTGGGAACAGTGCAGAAAAACAAACCAGCTGTCTGGATTGAAATCATGAGCAATTAACAGCAGTTTCAATTACCCAGAACAGAATTTTATAAATATTTGCAAATTATACCCTACCTATTTTTGCATGAAGAGTGGCAACTCATGAGGGAGCTCTCCCTAGATCTGAGGGAATTCTGAAGGTCAAGGGTTCAAGAGATATTTTGAAACTATCTTCTTAATTAGAAGCAGCAAAGTCTAGTCTGCTGTGTGTAGATGGGCACAAGAACTACAGATTAAAATTAGAGAAGGAAATTGGAGGGAAACTCAGTGAGTTCTCATCATAAGACGTAGCATGGGAGGGATTCCAGCAGGAAGAAATCCCACCCCTGCCTGCCTCCAGCATCCAGCGGAGACACCACAACCATCAGACTGCAGTTAGCATCGGAGAAAAAAGGACCCATTCATTTATACTTGTCCCAGGAGAAGAGATTGGCTTGAAAAATGAGAAAAGATTTCTTTGGGTGGGGGTGGGCCTGGGTTTCCTTTTTCAGGCACTAGATGCTGAAACTTATGGATCATAATATTTACCACATTAAAATGCATCATGTCATGATAACTGTAGAGACAAAACTCACCCAAGATCATCTGATAAAAATAGTTACATGGGAAATAGAATCCACCACCACCTCAGGGAAGCCTCAGGAATCTCTTTCCATTGTAAATATGCTCCATACAATGGTGCCAGCTCTCACAGGAGCGACAGTAAAACATAAATCACACTAACTTATAACAGCACCCACCAAACAATGCAAAATGGCTACAGATTGAGGCTCGGCTCTGCCTGCAGAGAGCTGTGTCAAAACTTGGAGCATTTGCTAGGGCAGCCAGAGGAGAGACTCCAGGCTCTGCTCACATCATGGGGAGGAAGACATAAAATGGGACACAGACTTCACAGAAAACTCACACTCCTGTGTATTTTATTGCTATCCTGCTTGTAGGGACATTGTTAGTGGTCAGTGTGTCAGCAGAAGCCCATGTAAAGAGTACTGACTGAATTTGGGTGGGAGCTACACACCCATGGCACCTGTGTGAAAGAGGTTACGTGCCTATCAGTGTCAGATGAGAAATAGCTCAAAACCATAACTCTGACTACATCTGGCTGTCATCAATTATTTAGAAACCATCTAAATCTGATTTAGATCCTGAGGTCAGGTCATTTTCAAATTTGAAAGTCTTGGCATATTCCCATCTCCCATGGCTTCATTTCTGCCAAGATTTTCCCATATATTAACAACAGCAATAAAGAGGAGAGTGAAGTGACTTCTTTCTCCAGTGCACATTCTCTGGGCCCACCAGTTCCAAGGGATGTACACATGTAGTCTGAAAACCAACCCAGGGTCTTTTTTGTGTTTGTAAACTGTGAATTAAATGAGAGGTCATCAAGCAGTGCTGATTTCAGGGGCTTTTAAATTGCATTATTCTTTATCTGGATCCAGAAACACAGGTTTGATTAGGCCTGTAAGTACATGACAAAGTCCCTTGCAGTACAAATGCTACACATTCATAAAGATTACATTTCAATATTTTTTCTTCTATCTACAGGCTTCATTACTTTGGGTGATATTTTATGGTATGAAGCGTAAAACCATAATAAATATTTTGTATAGTACCTTCAAATTTGCACTAAGGTGATTTTGCCATTACCAGTTGTGAATTGATTTGGGTTTTTTACATGTTTATGTTACACTTTAGGCATTAAATCAGAGGATTAAACCACTGCTTTCCAAAGTGGGACCATTTACAGGTTTCTAAGTCTTGTCTGGAGCCCACTAAGAACTCTGTTACTGGAAGGTGTCTCCCAGCAAGCTGCTGTTTTTTCGAGACCAGGCAGCTACAAGAAACTAAGGAATGGTTGTTAATTCTCCTTATGGTTACCTGGGCCACAGGGGGGCAGGGAGGAGAACCATAGGGAGAATTAAAGACCATTCTTGGAGGCTGAATGACTCTGAGTGACTACAAGGTGTTTCTGCCCTGCAAGTGGCTTTTGTTGCACAGCCACCTCAGTGCTCCCCTTCCTACCCAGGAGCAGAGCTGCATAATGCATTTATATTGAACTCTGCCAAATCCACACAACACCACAGCCTCTACAAGCATCTGCAATTCCAGCTTTTTCACCCTCAACACACATGGAGAAAAAGCCTCTGTCTGATGAGCTCCAGCTTCTCATGCAGAAGTCTAGCAACAGGAGCAGAGGAGGGGACCCCTCATCAGCAAGTGCTGTAATTAGTAGCATTTGAGGTCACAAATAAAATCAAGGCCTGACTGTGCTAATTACAAAAAAATACACACATGCAAACATTTTGCATGAGGCAAGACAGTCCCTGAAGTCCCAGGCATGATCTGCTGAGTGAAAGAGGGATGCTGAAGCACCTGGGCAGCTGCCCTGCAGGAGGGAGAAAAGCCCACTGTGCTACCCCAGAACTCTGCTTTCCTGGAGGGGCTGGCAGTAGAACTGGGACAAAATCCATCAAAACCTGCAAGCACTCGGAAACAAACCCTATACAATGCAAGTATTTCAGAAAATCATAACACTGTGTAGCACCTAAAATACCTGCAAGGATTATTTCCTCCCTTTCTTCACCTTATTAAAAGAAGGTTTATGTTATAATAGAATAATTATCCAGTTAGCCAAGATGTACTGGATGCTATATGTATCCATAAACCCTTATCTACCAATGGACCTTCATTTCTTACCTGCTTTTTTTCCCTCTTTCCTTCAGCTGGCAACTTTCCTTGCAACATCCCTTTAATTTTCCTTCTTCCCCCCCTAAGGCTTCTGCAAAATCCCTTCCCTACTTCCATCATCTTCCTTCCATCCATTTGCCAAGCTCTCTTGAAATCCCCTGTTCCTGGGTGTGTAGCAGCCACTCTGAAGCCTGAATGCAACATCATTGATGTTTGTTGGTGCAAGTCATTCCTCAGAACAGGGATGTGTTTCCACCACTATCAGGTAAAGATGACTTTGCTTAAAAAAATTCCTAGCTTGGTCAGGCTAAAAGGCACTTGAGAAAAAAGTATGGTCCAGATAATTAAAGACCTTGTGATGACCACATGGTCTGAAGCTCTAGAAAGCCAAACAGACCTGAAGAAAATTTTCCCTCTCTGCAATTGCTGCTTATAAATTGTTCCTTTAACTAATTTGCTTATTGGTTACTCCCAGTCAGAATTATCATAGTAATAAAATTATCTTCTTGTGTTTTGTGCAATTAGCAGGAGTAAGAAAAGCAGAGAAAAGTATATTTTACCTTGTACTAGGTACACAAGCTTCCACTAACCACAAATTCTTGGATGCAATCCTACACATTGGCTGCACTTTGGCATTTTGCAGTTTTACTTTAAGAGTTTTGGATTTTGAAATTTGCACTAAGACCTCTTGCAAGCAAGCAAACCAACAGCATCCCAAAGAAAGAATCTTCTTTTGGGTCTCTTTTCCATTTCTTTTATGCCTCTTCTGTCTTTCTGTTCTGCAGGCAATTTTGTAAAAAAAAAATATTGAAATGAACTCTATTTGCATTATTTAGTTTAATATTGAATTGATTTTGCATTTGCTGTGCATGATATTCAAAAGCAGCAACTTAGATCCCTTGAAATCAACATTAAAATTATTTCTCTATGTCTGCTTTAAATTTCCCTGTGCTTTTTGAATCAATGCAAATTTCCCCTCTATCCAGAAATTTTCACTGCTTTTGAAACTTTAAATTTCTGAGGAAAAAGCTGCAATAAGCACTCAAGTTGAAAGCTGAGGTAGCAAGTGAAGTGTAAGAATTTATTTTGCTTAGTCCTTTAAGGGTGGGAATTCTTGTCCAAACACTTTCTCTATTGGAAATAAGGAGCACAAAGAAAGGAAGGGAGGCTCTCTTTGTAGCCTGTTTAATCTAATCTAATCTAATCTAATCTCTTCTAATGCAGAACAACACAGCTGCCAGCAAGAGCCTGTGCACGAAGGCTTTGGGAATGGGGAGAGCTTTACCTGAGTCTGTTTAGCAGCTCTGTGATGGAGCATAGACAAAAACCTGGATCTCAGGTGTCCTGGCTCCATCCTCTGATCCAAAAAGGCTCCCTGGCAACAGCCCAGTAAACATTTCAAATAGGTCAAATATTTACAATACTTAAAAATTGGCTTTTGGAAACAATCTCTAGGCAAAGTGCATTTGAAAAAGAGAATGTATGTCTGTGCAGGCAAGCACACACGGCAGTGTTCCTGAAAAGCAACTTTCAGAGCGACAGAAGAGGTCTGGTTTCTGACCGGGAAGCCCAGGGCAGCTATCGTGCAGCCATTCTATAATTCCCAGGTATTTTCCCGTCTCCGCAGTACCGTGTCCCCCGAACCGCCGCCATGAGGGGGAGCCGGCTCCGCTCCCTGCCCAGCGCCGGGCTCTCCCTCACCGCTGCGCCCACAGCGCCCCCTGTAGGCTCAGCGCCGCCCAGCCACAGCCGAGCCGCGCTGGCAGCACGAAGCCAGCTCCGGGCCAGGGACTCGGAGAAAAGAGAAATTAACCCTGCCCCGGCCAGCGCCGGCACCAACATACACCGCGAACCTCAAGGGGTTTGTGTTTTAGCTCCTTTTGTTAAAAAGTTTTCAAATCCTTGGTAGCACCAATACACGACGGGTCACAGAAAGTTCCATTGCAAACTCTCAGGTTCTGAATGCTTGAAGACACTTAAAAACTATTTTTTAAATCCCAAATATCCCCTAAAACTGTTCCAGTATGCTTCCAGAGTACATTTTTTTGTTTCCAAAAAACTCTCCTCTCCCCATCTCCTACAGCTCAGGGAAGGGCCAGCTAAATCCCTTGGGAACAGAACTTTCTGGAGGAATGTTTTAAGCTCCATTTCTGGAGGAGAGCTCTAATAAGCAACAATATCCCAGCACTTATTCCATATTGGATTTATAGCACATGTCCAACTCCTTGAAAAATCACAAGGGGGTAGTAGGGGTGTGGGGAGAAAAACCCTATGTTACAATGGTTTTAGTAATTTTTAAATGTGCAAACAAAGCCTTCACCTTTTTTACTTATTTTTGTGGTCACAGCACTTAGTAGGTTGGAGGGGAAGAATGAGGCAAAGGGCTTCTATGAGGCTATTGCTACTCTGAAGGCAACTTCTCAAACCCTCTCTCACACTAAACTAGTCACAGCTTTTTCCACCAGTCCTGACACCAGAACTCCTTGAAGCCAGCACACAAGTGAAACAGCATCTCTACAGGTTTCCTTTGCAAATCCAAGGATTTGCCTACACCAAGAAGATGGGAATTAACTTACCATAAAAATAAACTCCTTGGGAAATTTCTTCTTTCACCTACTGAACTTCCAGACTGGTTGGGGGAAGGTAAGTATTTAGGCAGATGTTCTTACCTTGATGAAGTTTCTCTGTGGGAGTTTCATAGCCTAATCATTCAGAAAATCTAGGTGGAATATTTAATGGTTTGGTTTTTTAAACATAAGGTTAGTAGAAAAATTCAACATTATCTTTACAGAATAAAACATGTCTTAAGACAGTCTAGGCCTATTTTTTTCCTATTTTCAGACCACTTAAACAAAAAAAAAACCCCAAACAAACAAAAAAAAATTATTTTCCTTATTATGTATGTCCCTAAGGAACCCCTCCATTTTATTTGGACTGATCTGTGGAAAATACCATCTGCTATTCTTAACATTGAGTTTTTTCACCAATTTCAAACATTCTCTGCCTCAAAACAGTAGACATACCTCTATTTTCTTAGTAGTGCTTTTGATTTTGCTATTGTATACAAATCAGTATGCAGAGATATTTACATTAACAACTATAATCTAAAGTCTAGTATAATGGTAATTATTATGCCACAAGAGCCCTGCTGCATATGTTGTTGCAAAAATCTAATCTGAATTTTAAACCAACACCCAGAAGTGCCCCCTGTCTAGAAGTCACCAATGTAATACTAAGAACAAGATAATTAACTCCTATCACTTTAGAATTATTTAATGATTAATACCAACCATATGAAGTTTAACAAAGACAAGTGCTGGATTCTGCAGTTGGTATGGGGAAACCCTGCATGTATGAACAGACTGGGAAATATGATGCTGGAGAGCAGTGCCACAGAAAAGGACCTGAGGGTCCTGGCCCATGACAAGTTGAACATGAGTCAGCAGTGTCCTGGCAGCCAGGAGGGCCAACCCTGTCCTGGGGGCATCAGGCACAGCATGGCCAGCTGGGCAAGGGAGGGGATTGTCCTGCTCTGCTGTGCTCTGGGGCAGCCTGAGCTCCGGTGCTGGGGGCAGTTTTGGGTGCCAGTATAAGAAGGATTGAAAGCTCTCAGAGAGCCCAAAGGAGGGCAGCAAGGATGGTGAGGGGTCTGGAGGGGAGGCCATTTGAAGAGTGGCTGAGGTCACTTGGTCTGTTCAGCCTGGAGGAGACTGAGAGGAAACTTCATTGCAGTCTGCAACTTCCTAATAAGAGTAAAGAGAGGCAGACACTGATCTCTCCGTGGTGACCATTGACAACCTGGGGGAATGGCCTGAAGTTGTGTAGGGAAGGTTTAGGTTGGACATTAGGAAAAGGTTCTTGACCAGAGGATGGCTGGGCACTGGAGCACTCTCCTCAGAGGAGCGGTCACAGCACCACACCTGACAGAGTTCAACAAACATTTGGACAACGCTCTCAGGTACATGGTGCCTGAGATTCTTGGAGATGGTGCTGTGCAGGGCCAGAATTTGGATTCAGCATTCCTTCTGAGTTCCTTCCAACTCAGGATATTCTAGGATTTTAATTTGGGCACCCATTCAAGCAGGAAACTAACCTAGTCATATACAAATTCATACTGCTTCTTCAGAGATCTTAAGGAGATCTGAGGTCTGAGAAAACACTTAGATACAACTTCCCTAAAAATTTGAGACAGTATTGACTGAGCATCCAAGCAAGTCTGAAATCAACATCCTCAAAAAGCAGAAAATTAAATGCATTGCAGGAAAGGCTTCATGGCTATCAAGCAAATTGCAATCACGCCAAGGTAAAGAAACCAACCCAAACACCTAGATTATGAAGAAACACTTATTAAATACATTGGTGAAAAACATTTAACGGTCAGAATACATACATCCAGTTTCAAGAAAAAGGCCTGGATAATTTAAATATTGTTTTGCTTCAGTATCATGAAACTTGGAAGTAAAAGGTAATACAGTTCATTGTTTGTGACTTCCAGATTAAGTCTAAAAAGAGTATTTCTCTTCTTCCCTGAAACGATTCTGTTCGGAAATATAAGCAGGAGCAACTGACTACACAAAAGACAAAATATATGTATCTATATATACAATTTTATTAACAAGGTATGTCATTACTGAACAAGGCAACTGAGAAATACAAAGACTGGTCATATAGATGAAAATTTTACAACTCGACTAAAATTGGCATGTGTTTTATATACAGATGTGATTAATTATGGTTACAACTCTACTGTATTTGATTAAACACAGTCCTAAGCACTTACATCATGAAAATATGAAACTGATCATACAGAGCTCAAGTATGGAATCTAAAAATAATAATGATTTAAAAACTTCCAAACTTTCTATTTTCATCTGTTTTTCAGAACAGCACTATAGCTTTTCCTACTACCATATACATGAAAGATTATCAAAAATATATTGATGGGTCTATCACTAATCATGAATATTTATATTTACAATAAGTTAGCAAATTCTTCACCAAATACTTTATATACAAAACTCCATTTGCCCTTTGTGAAAGAGTCGTTAAAAAGTTAAAAACCATAGAAATGCCAGTTAGAAATAATGCATTCCAAAAATTGAACTTGTTTACAACAACTGAGAACAATTGAAAATAATTTATGAAAAAGTATGTACTTTTAGAACATAAATTGTCACAACACTTTAGCTCCAATACAGAGTAGCAGGAATTTTGTCCCATGTGTTCTTTGAGTGCCAAACTTCTCTTCCAATCAAGCTGCAAGAAAAAAAAGAAAAAAATTCTTAAGCAGTTTGATGTGAGTCTTCGAAGACAGAATTCAAGGGACCAGTATTGTTTCCCCCTTCTCAATGCAGGAAGCCCTGTCCCAATCTGTATTGGCCCAAATACTCAGAATTCTCAACTTAGAGGCTAAAAGGAGAAAGAAACAAAATAAGAGAAACCCAACAAAAGCCTCTGTACTCTGTACTTGAGTGCTATTCAGAAGTGCACAACCTTTAGCCAGCAGTGTTTTTGAGTATGATCTTGGCTCATGTTGGTATTGACTATAATGCTTTTGCAGCATGCTTTGAACACCCTAACCAAATCATCTTCTCTGTCAAAGTAAAACACCCTCCAACCTGTCTCTCAATTGAAAAAGAACTTAGACAGGAACCAGACGTTCGCTCTGCAGGTAGTTCTTCTATACAGACACGAGCACCTAAGGAATTCTGCAATACAAAACATGGATGCTGAATGAATCTACACATACTAAGGATTAGACAGCTACTGAAACACAGACTCTCTTGGAATTATGTTCCACTCAGGCCCATCCAAGTAACAGAAATCAGTTTGAGAACAAAGAGGCAGCTTATAGGGCTTCCAGTACGTGAGAAAATAGCAGATGGATCACTCGCTAAGGTTTCAGTTCACTTCCTCAGTTGACAGCATTATGGAAACAATGCTGTGGTTCTGCACTGAATCAAATCAGTACGACACAATTGTTCCAAATGCACTGCAGTAACTTTAACAAAGTGCTGCCACTGTATAACAAGCAAAATTAGATCTTGCTGTCAAAACCAAATGAAGTAGACTGAATTTCCCTTTTTATCTATAGAGATGATGAATGTATCTCTTACACTTGTTGTATGGAATCCCTGTTTTCCAGTTCCAACAATGTCTCTCTCTCCATGTGCTATTATATCACTCGTTGTTCTCTTCTTACTTATTCTTCAAATTCAATGACCAATGCTCCACTTGTTTTTTTTTTAACATCTTGATCACTTTTAACCTTTGCAGCCACACTCCCAGTCTTGAAATCCTGTCTCCTTTTATTTTAGACCATCCTCCATTATTTGGCTTTCCTCCTTAGTAATTACTCTTTATTTTAGTCTTAATTCTTTTCAGGTCATCTTCCTTGTTCCTCTCAAATCAAGCTTACTGGAGGAAGAAGTATAACAATTCTGGCCTTCTCTTTCCTTTATCCTGTTCCCAATTTTATCTAAAAACCACAATCGACTTATCTTCTCTATGTTGATGATTTTACACATACAAAACTCCTTCTCCAGTTTTCTGCTTTTCTCTCCCCATTTTCACACCTGTTTGTGTGTATCAATCTACAATGCCTTCTCTAAATTCAAGTCTTTTTCACCACAGCTTGACAAACTTGGGCACTCTGAATAACCTGCTTCAATTACAGACGAATGACAAAAGCTCACGTCTTAAAATCTTATTTGTCCCTACATCTTCACACTCAAGAGTCACATCAGCATTTTGCAGGTTTTTGGCAGTATCTCTCAGAAACATGTTCTGCTTAGTCCACTTATATATCTAAACTAATCCAGGCCCTGAGCTCCTCCTTTTAAGTTGTCTTAGTCTCCTGATTCAGGTTACCATACATTCATACAAACAATGCTACTGGCACAGCTTAAGGTGAGATGTGGGAACAGAGAGTAACTGAAGCTACTTCAGCAGCTCTGCTAATGTATTAAAACCACAGTTTATCCATCTTCCTTTCATTAACACCTGGATCTGTGTCTGATAATCTTCAGTCTGGCTCTGTTTTTGCAACTACTTCCTATCTCATACTTCACGAACTCTTAGAGCCAGAAATTTCATACTGTCTGTTTGTACGGTCCCCAGAAAAGAAATATTTACAGCAATAGTTTAGGATCTTTTGCATTGCAGTGACATGAATGTTATCACAGACACAAAATTTGTACAGAACTTTGATAACTTGAAGGTGCCTCAGATCTTACCAGTTTAATTTGTGCTCTGTCGCTGGACTTTTGGTCCAACGCTCTGAGTTTCTTCTTCTGGATTTGGGCGTTTCCCTGCACTAATGCCAGTACCAAGGGCCGTTCTTCCTGATAATTTAAAATCAGTGTTTACATTAAGACTCTATTGCACCCTTATTTAGCCAAGAAAAGTGTTTGGGGTTTTTTTTCATTACTGTTTAAATTACCTGCTTGCAATAAGTGTGATTGCTGATTGTCTCCATGAGCATAGTGTAAGATACTACTTGCTTGACAGTAACCTGTTCAGATACAGTAGATATTTATTATACTACATAAAATTTAGAGCTGCAAGCAAGTGTAAAATTATGTTCTGTACAACAACAAAAAGGAGCCAATTGATTTATTTTCCATCATCAAGAAAAATCCTGCCAGAAACTATCCTGAATGTAGAAGAGCTCTTATGCAAAAGAAAAATAAGCCTCATGGTAGTCTACAGCAGTTAAACATATATGTATTTATATCTGCAGAGTGACCATTTAGTGCCTATATATTTATGCATTATATCTGCAACAAGCAGAATGCTTGTATACCCAAACACTTTAATTTTAAGTTGCTATAAATTTTAACATTACTTCTGCCAAGTCCCTTTTATTATTTTGTTATAGCAACACAAATGAATCCCTGGCATAACTTGTTGTGGAAAAAGTTGTGGAAAAACAAAAAAAGCAAGTAAGTTAAAAGAAAGATGACTTTTGATTAGAAGCTAAAAGAAACTTTCTTTTGATTCATGGAAACTATCTACTGGCAACCTTGAAACTGAGTGTTCTGCATGAATAGTGCAATGAGCAGAAGCAGTTGCAAGGTTTCTTGTTCTGAACAGTTGCGGTGTTCCAGTTACGTTCTGGGTGCTTAAACAAAACACAGATTACAGCCTTTCCTGATCAGTAAACACACCACCTCTGTTAAGACTGCAAAGAAACAAACAGTTGGGTTAAATTTCATTGCAACTTGGATCTATCACAAACCACAGCTTAAGGTTCTCTATAGTTAAAGTAAGAAAAATTTACTTCCACAATAAGAGACTATCCACACAAAACTGCGGAAATTAATTATATATGGAAAGAGTGGCAGGGAAAAGATAACATACAAATTTTGATATCCAATATACAAGGTGAACTTCTGGCTTTCAGTTTCTTTTAAAGTAGCCTAGGATAATGTTTATTAATTTCTTTAGTCACATTTGTGATCCCTCCCACTCAAAACATACAAATACTGCTCTAGATGAGCACTTTAGAGATAAAAATGACAAGACAAGCAAGTTCACTCTAAGAAATAATTTCCATGTTTCAAGAACAGAAACAAGGTCAGTTCATGTTGCAGAAAGCAGCTGTCCCCCAAAATCTATCCATGCTATTTTGATGTTTTGTCTGGTTTTCCATAGTTCCAAGGATTTGGAGATCCTCTACAGACAGGCACTGCCATAATACCTTGCTGCTGAATTCCACTTGTTCCTGTATGAGAGTCTCCCAGGGCACATGACTGAACAACAGAATGACCATCACCAGTTCCCAGCTGAGCTCCTGGACAGGCAGGGAGAAGAATTAAACATAACAGAAAGTAAAACTCCAGCTTTGGGATTTAAAATGTGAGAGGTTTACCCCCCTCTTCAAGACATAGGCTTTTTTATTGTGGTTTTAAACTTTTTTTTTTTTAAACGATCTCATTACAGGTCTGAAGCTCTAATGTTTTTTTGCCTTTCCAAATTCACTGAACCTCCTACAAAAGGAATAAATTTCTAATGTGAAAAGTCTAAGTACATGTATATATTAATGCATTTTAAAAAGAAAAAAGTGCACATAATGTTAATTTTTTACAAATAAACCTTTCTAGTCTTTTACATGTCCTAAACTTATAAGAAATAAAAGCTCAAGCACTCTGTTTTAAGGAGTTTGTATTTTACATCTTTAGGAGAACTCTGCTGGTTAAGAACCATAAGGTCCATCTTCCTTCACAATCTGCTTCTAACCTTGACTAAAGCCTACGAAGAATATAGAACCAGTAGATTTCCAGTTCTGCTGTATCCTTTTGCACTGAATACTCCACAGTATATATAGTATTTAAAATACACCATGGGTTAATACAATCGTAATACTGTTCTTATTTTTCTTAGTAGAAATAAATTCCAGTAAGCAATCTAATGCCAGCATTAGAAAGCTTCACAAGTTAATAATTCTCACTTGAAAGTTCACAAGTCACTCATTATAAATATCAGGATACTTATGCACTTCTAGGACAAAATCATATTCAAATGCTTTTGAAATCAAATTTTTTGATACTAGTTAATAAGTAATTTCTGGAGGGGGAAAAACACAGGTGAAAAATACTTGCATATTTGAGATTAAAAAAATAATTTAAAGATGTCTGTATAGAAATACTATCAAACAGTGAATAAATTTGAAAACATTTGTGACCTGCACTTAAAACTTATGCTTAAAAACATTTGTGACCTGCTTTATGAAAGCAGTTCTTTTCTATCATACAAAATGGCAAGGGCATTATAAAAGAAATTCATGTAGTTCAGTCCCAATAATTCTATGTATAGAAAGAATTTGACTGACCTCCTGTACTACCACAACCAGAAATGCTTTCTCCTGGTGAATAGGCCATTAGGCCACTATTTCCATTTCCATTTGGATTAGAAGGCACAGTTGCAAGAAGACCTAATAAACAAGACAAAATATATAAAGAAAGATAGTTAGAGAAAAAAAAATATATATCAAGTGCAGCATTCTGTTTTCCTTGTGATAGCCAATTCTCCATCCTCACCTTGAATAGTTTACTTTTATGACAGGAGAACACCCCTCTTCTTGCCTGCTTCTGTTTCTTGCCAAATAATTTTAGTTCCCATTTACTTAATTTTTTTTTACATCATATTCTGCATAACTTTTCCAATATTCCTTAGTTACGCATATCCAATATGTTGGGTTTAAGTGCAACATATACTGATTCAATACCCAGTATCTGAACACACTAACTGCTCACACCTTCCTGAGCAGTACAGTGCACCTGGTTTACCTCTCAAAGCAAAGGGGAATAATCTACCAGGAGCTGAGTTGGTGCCTACTTCTGCAACAGCATTTGCACATGCAAATACAGTATCACTGAAGTTATGAACCATATTAAATTTCTAATCACCAGTACCAAAACGTAACTGTTCCAGAGTTTATCAGAATGCACAGAAGGCTCAGCTTAACAAAAATACTTCCAAAGACCCAGAGAAAAAAAAAATCAGGCAATACTTGGACAGACACTCCCCTCAAACTGTCTCCTTTCTCAGTTATATATAATATTTACTTGGATATGAACCCTGGTCACCACCCTCAGCTTAGACCTGACTCTCACTCCTATGAGACTAAATTATTAATAGCTAGAAGGTGAGAGAAGTTTTAAATAAATAAATAAAGCAAATACTCTATAATCATACCCAGTCCTCTGTATCGTGAAAGCTGCTGGTAGATCTGTTTCATCCTCTCAATATTCAGACGGCTTGCCTCTGCATGGTTTACCATTGGCTTGGGATAATTAACTCCTATAATACATTTTGCAGCCTTCTGGATGCTCTCTGGGGCATTCCAAGGATCATAGATGTATTTTGCAGGGAAACCTCTAAGTACTGGCAAATAACGTCTTTAAAAAATAACAAAAAGGTAAAAAGGTCATGTTAAGTATAAAGCTGCTCAATAGTTTAAGCAACACCCACTGCAATTTCTGGATGGTGAGTTACCTGATATAATCCCCATTTGGGTCAGTTCTTCTGCCAAAACCCACTGGGCAGTAGCAGTGAAAAAACTGTTGAAAGAAGGAACTACAGGATAGCCACATCCAGCTTCCAGCATTCACACTCCAATCTGCATCAAGTAACAGCTCTTCAAATACCTTAAGAAATCAGTGCAACAAGTTAGTCTGGGCATGGGACACCTTCAAGACACCTACTTTTTCAGGATTAGTTCCTGAGTTTCTGATTTGAGCTCTTTCTTACCTGGCAGCATTCACAGAATGCTCAGTATGCAACTGCAAATGCCTTAATGCCAAACTCAAGAACAAAAGAAAAAATTCATAATCAAGTTTTTAGCCTGTAAACAAACTTGTAAACATCTCAGCAAGCTAGACATTCTTACATAAACATATCCTTGAAAAATCCCCAAAGGATGGCTGGAGCCTCATGGCTTCCAAGTGGCATTTGCTGTTTTCAGAAAAATTGCTTCATCACATTACAGTTGAGTAAGCTTTGCAAACTTCCAGAAACAGGGAACATACAAAGTACATTTTGAACTCAAACTGCTGGTCTGTATACCTCAATTTGCACAACACCTTTCACTATGTAAGGAATCCCAAGAGTAGATTTCAAGAGTTTCAGGGCAGCCCAAACATGCACAAGTTGTGTTCTTGAAGGCTAATAGTTAATCTAGCAAGTCACAGTTTTAAGAACACACTGAAACTCCTGGAGGCATTATGAACCACCAAGAACACTGAAGGATGGTGTGACAGATAGTGAATTCTGGTCTGAAGGAAAAAAAAAATCTTCCTAACTCTTCGATTCTAATTTGCTACCCCTATTTTATTTTACAAAAAAACAAACCAAACCAACAAACAAAAAAACCCCAAACAAAACATGATCAAGTTGAATATTTATGAGGGTTTTACTTTAAATCTGGAGCTCAGTAGCTGTGAAACATTCAAGCTTCCAGCACTGGTTGCTTTTTCATCTTCAACAAAGACAGTGCTAACTTGTATAAAAAGAAGTTTATCTACTCAGTCAGATCACTAGCATAGCAGGGTGACAAAAAGCACAGTGAAGCCTCGTCCTGTGAAGGACAATGCTTAAAGACCTTTTATAAAAAGAGTGCACCGAGAAGTAGTTTTAAGAACAGATTCTTATTTAATACATATTACTGCAAGTTCTGGTTTTCCTTTCAAACTTACATAAATTCCAAATGTTCCAAAGCAACCATCCTTTCTCATGCTAAGGCACTAAAAACTCAACATCATAGTACTGCCACCCAACTTCAAAAAATATTATTCCTATACAACATCTAAATAAGGTAATACTATTAAACAATGATCTCTCAGTCTCTTTCTCCATATACTCAATAAGGCATTCATTCCACAGTATACACTGAATAAGTGTTACAAAACTATCTTTTACTAAATATCTGCAACTACTTGGGAAAAAAGTGTTTTGAAAATATAGGATTTACCTTAAAACACTTTCAAAAATCGTTTCAAATAGATGGTGACTCATAATGCAACAAGATCTTTAGACATGAAGTATGTTAGGACACAATTGTTCCACTAGATGCTGCCATATAGTAAGACTTTGGAAATACCACAGGGAATGCCAGATTAACTTTTGCTAGCTATGGAAACTTGAGTTGAACATCTTTCCACTGCACAGGTCTGGAGCCTTCATATATCTGTATTATTGCAAAAGTAAGAACAAGCCATGTATTTTACAGAGTAATTTATCTGGAACATACTGAGTTACCTATGTATGTGCATCTTCTATGTCTGTATTTGTGAACTGCAGAAGTAACCAAAATTTTTAATTGAAAGGTGTTTGCTTACAAATGGTTTGTTAAGAAAGAAAATTTCATATGATTATATACATAGAAATAGAATTATTATATACAATAGAATATAATTGTATTATATTATGGAGTCAAAATCCTGATGGCAATTAAATTTTTTAGATTTCAAAAATAAAATTGTCTGATTCTCAATTTTTCATAGATTATTATTGCTTAGTAAAAGTTACACAAAGATGTAAAATTGATTCAAAGGCTTAATTAGTGAGAATGAATTATTCTGTTGTTTTCTTCAAAAACGTGACATCTTAGATTTGAACTTCAGCATCTTATACTTGCACAAAATTAACTGCATTCAGCCTTCAGCCAAATCATATTGCCTTTACTCAGTCTTAACACTGGGCAAAGTGACAGAAATTGCTGAAAGGACATTCTCAGTTTTAAGTTTTCTCCCGTTTATTCCCACAGTACTTACCCTTTGCAGGGACCAGATGCAAGATATGAACAGAAATTGTTCACACACAGAATGATTGGGAAAAAAAAAAATCTAAATTACAATAGTTGTCCAAGTTAATTTTTCAAGATTTAGGAAGAAATCTCAAATCTGGAAGAATTTCAGACCTATTCTGACTGCAGGAAACATAACATTCCAATAAAAAAGGACATTCAAGAAGCAAAATGTCAGCACACCTGGTTTATCAGACCGATTTAGTTTTGCCCACAATTTAAGGTTTAAAATTCAACTTACACCACACAGTAACAATGCTAGAATGACCACCTGAAACTTTAACAGGCACTTAAAAAAATTCAAGAATAACAAACAATACCTTCATTCCTTCTTCCCAGCTAATCCAGAGGTCACCTCGAGTCAAAAAGCATGCTACCGCATGCCGGGCTAAATGGTGAATCCAACCTTCCTGACGAAGTTGTGTCATAATTGCATCAATCCAAGGAAAACCTGTCCTGCCTTCTGCCCATTTGGCCAAAGCCTCAGGATTCTTATCCCATGGAATTTGAACACAGATAGGATTTCCCTCCATTTTATCAAATCGTGGATTGTTAGTTGCCGCTGTGTAGAAAAATTCACGCCATAACAGCTGGCCATAGAGGGAGAGGGGAGGGGAGCTGTTCTTTTTTACCTGAAGATCATCATTAAAGAAAAACATTTTATTAGGAGAAGTAGGGGATAACCATGGCA